>JAVIAB010000001.1:13523478-13644943 GCA_032433765.1 Megaustenia siamemsis
AACGACAATTCACAAGCAGTAGAAATAGAGCCAAGATGCAACAAAGCTTGTGAAATCATTGGACAGCTACGATGACTATTGTTCAGCAGAGAAATAACAGTAAAGGCACACATGACACTCTGCAATACAATTTCATTCCAATGTTGTGCTACCAATGCCAGACCTGGATCCGAGACGCAATAACAGGAAACAGATTGAAAGATCAGAATTGAAGAACAGAGAAAAAAGCTAGAAATAATATCCGTCAAATAATACACAAAGAAACATTCATGACGGCCACATGATAAGACAGAAATACCACAAAACAATACATCGAGCTATTAATAAACGTTGCGAGTACACCAGATTCAAGGGCCGACCACGAAAAACACAAAAAGTGATTAATAAAATATTAGAAACACCAGCAGCAAAAACATAACAGCATCAGAGGCCAACAAAAGAGCGAAAGACCGCAAATTATATTTTAAAAAAGACACTATATTTTGTCGATTTGTGAAATGAACTAGCCCACATGATTCAAGAACGAAGTGTTTCATAAGAACAATTAAAGATACTGTATCGATCTAATGATCCTGTTATCATGATATACAATAGCAAGGAATTCAAATATAGACGTAGACACCACACTAATGGACAGTGCATCCAGCACAATACAATCTTCATCCTAACGTTGTGCTACCAATGCCAGTCCTGGACCCTTGCAAGAACAATAAGAAAAACAACCTCTACGGAGATGAAATGTGTTAGACGAATAATGACAGGAAACAGCCTGAGAGACAAACTAAACAAAATTAAGAACCGAGAAAAAAAAGCTAGGAATAGTCCCCGCCATAAAATATATAAAGAAACTACATATAAAATGGTTGGGCCACGTGACAAGGCAGAGTGATCAAAATACAACATAACGAGCCCTTAATAAACGTTGCGAGAACACTAGATCCAAGGGTTGACCACGCAAAAGATGTATTGACGGAATATTAGAAGCACTAAAAATATAACAGCATCAGAGGCAAGCAGAATAGCAAAAGACCGCAAATTATATCTCCCCATGATGCTGAAAGGGAAATAAGGAAGAAAAGAAGAGGAAGAATGCTCCAACACGACGTGAACGTCTCTGTGAATGACAAGGCAGAGGAGCTAAGTATTTTCCTCTTTCGTTTAAATAAAAGTGCTCCCGTGTAAAGATGGCACAGGCATGTGCACTTGTTAATATCATTCCGGTAATAAGTGAAAGAAAGTTAAAACGGGTAATTTTACTTGCTACTGTATGCATTAAACAGTACAACCTGTGGCTGCCCTGTTACCTTGCAGGTAAGCTTGGGAGAGTAAAAGGCTAAGGGAGGATATCCAGAAGTAAAACAACCCCACTGTCTTGTGGGTGAGACTTTTTAGTCAAAGGCTAGCGGAGCCAACCGTAAACAAACCGACGGGAGGCAACAGAAAACCACCGTCGTAACTTCTTTGTACAATCATGAATCGTAGAAAAAGTGTTCTTAAATGTTATGTAGACCCAGTCTTAACATATGGATGTGAATCATGGACAGTAGGACAACAGACGAGAAAATCACTGGAGTCTGTGGAAATGTGGTTTTACAGAAGAGTGTTGAGAATACCATGGACAGCTAAGAAGAGTAATGAAGATGTTCTGAAAGAGGTCAAAACAAAAAGAGAGCTCATTTCCAATATTAGGAAAAAACAATCATCATTTTTGGCCATGTAATGAAAAGAGAACAACTGGAATATATTGTAACAACTGGAAACATTAAGGGACGAAGAGATAGAGGGAAGAAAAGAGAAAAAAATACCAGACAACTTAAGAGAATGGCTTGGCAGAAGGTCAACAACAGAAATGATAAATAATTGTCGAGATCGAAAGTTGTGGAGAGACATCTTCACATACACCAGCAGACCCGATACTTGATGATGATGAATAAGTGAAACTAATTATAATATTTTATAGCTGTGTATGTGTGTGAAATAAAAATAAATATGTTATGTTTTGATGGAAATAACGCGATTAGCTTGTAGTTTTGTTAGGTGGGTTAATGTATAATCATTTACGGAGTGTATGTTCATTTGGTGATTCATGGTGTTAATTTGTGTGCTAGATAATAGTATTGAGAAGAATGTGAGGATGTTTTCTATTCAGACTGTGAATTTGATGTGAGGGTAGAATATGTGGATGATGTGTAGATAGATTTGAAGATGATGTGAGGGTGGATTTTGAGGATTATGTTAATGATGATGATGTTGAAGTAGATTTTGAGGATTAAGTTTTAATGATGTTTGTGAGGAAAATGTGAAAGTAGATTTTGAGGATTATGTTAAGGATGATGATGTTAAAGTAGATTTTGATGATGATGCTAATTATTTTTGTGAAGAAGATGCAGAAGTAGATTTTGAAGTAGATGTGAAGAAAGATTGTGAGGATGATGTGAGGACACAAGGCACGTTATGTGTGAACGGAATGCATTTAGACTTTTGTGGGCAGATCGTCTCTTTTTTTACTATGAGGTAGTCGGTGTGATCTGAAAATTTGACAGAAGAATATTTGTGTTTTTCTTACTTACTTTGCTTCAACTGTTGTTGTTGTAGATATTTCAACGCATTCTAATTGTATGATTATTTTGTTCCTGTCCCTGTTAATATACATGTTGATACTACCCTGTTGATGAGTGCTGTTGTTGCTCTTTGGGATGTAAATAATTACCAGGTTTCCACTTCAGGTTTAATTTTTTCCTTATTATCATAACACTGGTACTGACATCTTATTTGTATTTTTCTCACTTTTTCTTTCAATATTTTCTCCTTCTGTTACTTACATTCATTTTCTCTTTATTCTCTTTCTTTCTATTTCTCTCTGTCTTTTTCTTTCAATCTTTCGCGCGTTGTGTGCCTATTTGTCGCTATCTTTCTTTCTTGAATCTATCTCTCAAATGGGATTGGTGATATAGATCGCACAGTTAAATGTGTGTAATGGTGTCTAAATAACAATGCACATGTGTCAAATTTGTGTGTGCGTGCGTGTGTGTGTGTGCGTGCATGTGCGTGTGCGTGTGTGTGTGTACGTGTGCGAGTGTGTGTGTGCGCGCGCGCTCTGAACCCAAAAAAATATTAACAACAACTGAAGGAGAACTTGAATGTCAGTATGTAAGAGCAGGCTGACATAGAAGACCCTGATACATTTATACAAACAAATGTGTGTCTGTCTGTAAATGTATCCCCGATATTGACATTCCTAAACCAACTAGTGACATTGACATGTATGTTTAGTGGGCGACACAGTGATCGACTTCTCTTGTTTCTGTGTCTGGATGTCCCTATTGTTCAGGTCCTATCATAAAGGTCATGAAGGATATTTTGACAAATTATCGTTGCTATCATTGATTCAACTTTGATAACGTTGTTCTTCTTTCCTTCCTCATTTGCCTTTCAGCGTCGAGGGGAGATATAATTTGGGGTCTTTTACTATTCTGCTCGCCTCTGCTGCTGTCATGTTTCCTAATGCTTCTAATATTCCATCGATCCATCTTTTTCGTGGTCGACCCTTGGGTCTGGTGTTCTCACAATGTTTGCTGAAGGCTCGTTGTGTTGTGTTTTGATCTTTCTGCCTTGTCACGTGACCAAACCATTTTATCTGCTGTTTCCTTATATATTCTATGGCGGGGGCTATTCCTAGCTTTTTTTAAATCAGTTCTTCATTTCTGATCTTATCTCTCAGATTGTTTCCTGTCATTCGTCTAACACATTTCATCTCTGTAGAGGTTATTTTTATTATTGTTCTTGCATCTAGGGTCCAGGTCTGGCATTGGTAGCACAACGTTGGGATGAAGATTGTATTGTATAGTGCTCGTTTTGCCTCCAGAGTTATTTCCTTGTAACTGTTCAATGATTTAACAAGCATTGTTGCATATTGATTCTATCTCTGCTGTTTGAGAATTATCGTTTATCACTAGACTTCCTAAATATTTGAATTCCTCTACTTGGTTTAGTTGCTTGCCTGTTTATTTTTGGCGACAATCATGACTTCTATTTTGTTGATGTTGATTTTCATGTTATATTTTGTGCCTGAGCTGTTGAGTTTGTTTAAGTGTTCTTGTAGGTCTTCTATTGTTTCATGTATTAGTGTCTGATCGTCTACAAATAAAAGCTCGTTGATCTCCTCTGTCTCTGATGGGTTGGCTAGCTTGCATATATAGTCCATGTATGTAATAAACAGTAGGGGAGATGGTACGCACCCTGTCTTACACCTTATCTAACTTCGAAGTGGTGTGTGTAGCCTGCTGCTGTTCTGACCATGCAGCTGCTGTTGATGTAGAGACTTTTAATTAGGTTGGTTAGATGTTGGCTTACTCCGTATGTTGTTAGTATCTCCCACAGTTGTTTTCTGTTTACTCAGTCGAATGCTTTTTCCTGGTCAATGAAAACTATGTATACATTTTGATTGTGTTCTGTTGTTTTTTCTGCAAGCTGTTTTAATGTGAATAGTGCGTCGGTACATCCTCTCTTTTTTTCGGAACCCCATTTGAGAATCGCTTAACTGTAGTTCTATTATTGGTCTCAGCCTTTTTCCCAAGATTTTGGCGTATAGCTTTCCTACATGGCTGAGAAGAGATATACCTCTATATTGATTGCAGTCTCTTTTGCTACCTTTCTTTTTCCATATTGGTATGATGATTGCCTGTTGCCAGTCTTCTGGGGCTTGTTGTTGGTGCCTTGCTGCATTAAATATTCTGTGCTGCCATTGCATTCCTGTTTCTCCTGCTGCTGCTATTATTTCTATTGGTATGTTATCTGTCCCCGGTGCTTTATTTCTTGGTGTATATTTGACTACTTCTTCGATTACCTCTTTCATGATGTTGGGTTCAGTATTTGTGAGTTCTAGCGTGGTTTTTGTTGTCTAATTGGTAGTTATTATGTTTAACAAGTCTTCACAATATTCTTTCCATCTCTGTTGCATACATTGGTTATTTGATATTGGTTGTCCGTCTTAGTCATTTATGAGCTCAGTAGGATCATGATTTTCTTTTCTCGCTCTTGTGGCTTTTACTGCTTTGAAGAAATCTCTTGTGGCTATCTTGAAGTCCCTGCTCATGTTTTGTCCGAATTCTGTCCAATTCTTTTGCTTAGCTTCTTTGATCAACATTTCAACTCTTTTTCGAACTAAGGCATATTTTTCATATTTTACTTGGTTCTTATTCTCCCTCCAATTTTTAAACAGTTTCTTCTTTTCTTTAATTGCTTCTCTGATTGTTTCGTTCCACCACGGGGTGCTCTTTTTCCCTTTTTTTGTCCTTAGCTTCGTTCCACAAACTGTTTTAGAGATGTTGGTTATTCTCTCTTCTTCTCTTCTACCTTTTAGCTCCCAGTGGAGCATAGGTCTTCAACAAACACTTTCCAAGTCGTTCTGTTTTTTGCAATTCTTTTAAGATCATTCCATGTCTTCCCCATCATCTTCATCTCTGCTTCAATCTGTCTTCTCCAAGAATTCCTTGGTCTTCCTCTTTGTCTTTTCCCCTGGGGATTCCAAAAAAGGGCCTGTTGTGTAATACTCTCAGTTGGTTTCCGTAGTGTGTGTCCTATCCATCGCCATCGTCTTCGCTGTATTTCTTTATCCACTGGTATTTGACCGGTACATTTCCATAATTCCACGTTTGTGACTTTGTCCTGCCATTTCCATCCCTTTATTCTGCGCAAGCATCCATTAATGAAAGTCTGTACCTTCGTGATTGTCAATTTTGTTATTCTCCATGTTTCACAGCCATATAATAGAACCGACTTAACATTGGAGTTGAAAATTTGTATTTTTTGTATTTAGCCTAATTTCTTTGGATTTCCATATGTTTCCCAGTGCAATGAAAGCTCCTCTTGCTTTTGATATCCTTATTTTGGTATCGTTTTCTGTTCCTCCCTCTTTATCTATATTACTGCCCAGATATATATAAGATTGTACGTCTAGTAGAGGTATTTCTCCTAGTTTTATTTGGTTATTGCCAACTGCATTAATTCTCATAATGTTGGTCTTATCTCTATTAATCTTTAGTCCTAGCTGTTGTGATCTCTCATCTAATATACTCATTTTATCTTGCATCTGTTGGTGGCTGTGTGATAGGAGAGCTATGTCATCAGCAAAGTCTAAATCATCAAGTTGTTTGGTCAGTGACCACTGGATCCCATTTCTGTTGTTTTGAGTTATTTTCATAATCCAATCTATGGCCAGTAGAAAGAGAAATGGAGACAGAAGGCATCCTTGCCTTACTCCTGTTCTTATTTCAAATGCTTCTGTAAGCTGTCCTTCATGCACCACACTACATTTTGTTCCTTCATACATTGTTTTTATCAGGTTAATAAACTTTATGGGGATTCCATAATGACTCAGCAACTTCCAAAGCATTCTTCTGTCTAAACTATCAAATGCCTTTTCGTAATCTATGAATCCAATATAAAGTGGGGATTTTAGTTCTAAACTTTGTTCAACTATTATACGTAGAGTAGTTATTTGATCAGCACATGATCTGTTCTTCCTAAAACCTGCTTGTTCATCTCTCAAGTGTTTCTCTATAGCCTCTTTTAGTCTCTCCAGAATGATTCTGCCTAATATTTTTCCTGGCACTGATAGTAGCATAATTCCCCTATAATTTGTGCACTCCTGTAAACTTCCTTTCTTTGGTAGTTTGATCATATAACCTTCTCTCCAGTCTTTAGGTTTTACCTTTTTTACCTAAAGACTGGATGTTGGTTATTGTTTCCTTAAATTGTTTCCACTCTTCTTCTACTGTGTATACTTCGTTAGGGAGTTTCTTGAATTCCTCTGTTAGTTTTTCTTCTAGGGTTTTCCTTGATTATTGATCTTTTAATTGTTTTAATTTTATTGTCTGTTCTTTTCGCTTCTTTTGTTTGTTTTCGTATATTCTCTTTATTTTTGGCTGTCTTAGTGTGATCATAACCATCTTGTGATCGGTGTCCTCTGTAATATTAGGGATTGCTGTACTGTCGGTTACTCTTTTCTTGTTAGTATAAAATCAATCTGGCTTCTGCATGTTGTGTCATTCCATTTGTACCAGGTGTATACTTGCGACTCTCTGTGTTTGAAGAATGTGTTGGTGATAAATAAATCATTTTGATTGCATAGATCCAGCAGTCTGCTTCCATTTTCGTTTGTTTCAGTTGTTTTATCGCCAAAGGGACCTAATATATCTCTCACTGTTCTCTCTAAGAGTTCTCTCTCACTGTTGCGTTTCCCAAGCCTTCCATTAAAATCTCCCATCACTAACATGTGGTCGATTTCGTCAATATTGTTAATGATTTCACTCAATGTGTCATAGAATTCTTCACTGTCTCTTTCATTGTTGTTGCATGGTGCATAGATTTGAATGTAATTTGTTTTTCGATCGTCTTCTAGTAGTTTAATTGTGATAATTCTTTCTGAATGGTATTTTATTTCTAGAATGTTCTTTGCGTGTTCTGGGTCGTTGATAAAACCTACTCCATGTGTTGCTCTTTCTGTGTTGTCGACTCCTGAGAATATTTTGGTGTAGTTCATGTGTGTTTTCTTTATCTGTTGTCCTTTTACTCTGGTGTTCGATAATCCTAGTATTTTAATTTTCCTTTTTGTCATTTCTTCTATAAGTTCGACTTCTTTATTTTTTTATCCCGCATATATCGATCGTTGCTACTTTATGTTTATCTATCTCCATCTTCTGTGTATTTCTCTGAGCATAAAACATTTATCCCTTACCGACCTGCTGAGTCAGTCGTAAGTTAAGGGCTTAACTTAAGAAAAACACACGTTGGCCGTTTAGCCAGGCTGATGTTTCCCCCCACGTGTTTGATCGCTAAGGTCTCACATGCGATCTTTTACGAGCTATAACCATAAATCTTTAGCTGTTTACATTTAAAAAGTACTTTTCGGATCTTATCCTCCTCCTTGGTAGAAAACTTTACACAACTTTTTTTGAAAATTATAATCCGTTGGAAACACTATATTCAATAACTTTAATCACATAAACTACACTCCGAAAATCATTTTCTAAAAAAAAAAAATAGTTTATTCAGTCAAAGTGAGTCATGAAACGCTATTAACTTGACATAGTGGAATTACTTTAAATGGTATTAATAATTTTATTTTTGTCGACATGGACACTAGATAGCAATGATGATCGTTCATTGGACTGCTACTATTTGTTTGGTAACTCGAAAGTTTCAGTCAGATCATTGTTTTTAATTGAAACCTAAGAATTGTTGTGTTGGCAAAAATCGCTGTGGGCCAGGCAATTTGTGCTCAAAGGAAAAAAGAAAGGTCCGCTTTTTGTCAAAATATTGCATCATGATCATCATCATCATTATCATCATCATCATCATCATCATGTGCCATACCGTTTGGCGTAGGCGATCAAATCCTTCCACAATCTTCTATCTACAGTGCATCGTATCAGTTCTGTTGTTGACTGTTTTCCATGCCATGATACCACGCTATCCATGTATTTTCTCTCTTTGTGGTCCGCGGTCTCACTTTCATTTTATTTTGCCAGTTGTAACCAAGTATTCCAACTTTCCTCTTCTCATGATGTGCCTAAAAAATGTTGATTGTTTCTTTCTGATATTTTTTATGAGTTCCCTTTTTGTGTTGGCCTCTTTGAGAACTTCCTCATTGGTCTTTTTAGCTGTCCTGGGAACTTTCAACATTCTTCTGAGAAATCCCATCTCTGCGGCCTCCAATCGTCTTTTCATTTGTTTGTCCACTGTCCATGATTTGCTCCCATAGGTATAAATATTGCATACCTTACCCAATTACAGTAGAACAACAGATTCACTCCGCAGGAAAGTTGTCACATATATCGAATTTCATATTGAAGTCGACACCCATAGTAATTATCGAGCTAGGGTAATGTAGTTTAGGGCTCAACGATTCTAATTCAAACTTAAAATTAAAAAAAAAACAGGAATAATTGTAACAGAGTAAGCTAAGGAAGCATAGAGAGAGCAGGTAATTTAGTCGTTACCGCTCCTTGAATAGACGATGACAGTATCATATAGTGGCGACCAGCAGATTTAACTATAATGATGGTATTTCAGTATCACTAGTGAGTCAGAAGTTAGTTACAGTAGAGGTTATAGGAGAAGGGTAGTAACCTGGAGGAAGGAGTGAGGTTCAGAGTAATTGGACAAAGCGATGGGATTTTCCATGATCCACACTCACCAGTTGTAGAGGGTGGGTAGTGACGCACCGAAGGAGAGGTCCAGAATAGAGGACGACACGATGAGAGTTAAGAGCCCATGGAATTTTCCATGCAACAGAAGATAGCGCAGTGTCTGCAGGGGTAGGGTTAGGACACCCACCAAACTAAGTTAGATGTCCATGCCAGTGTTCACAAGAGCAAAGTTGTTGGAAAGGACCAGGTATGACTAGTAACATGCAACGACCTCGTGGTGTTATTGTCAGATCTCCACGAGTGTCCATCATGTTCACAACAACAAAGTGGTTATTCATTGTGTTAGCATGAGTGAATCATGACCAGGAGAGGTCAGCTCATGGAGTAACGTTATCCCATTAGGTCATGGGAAGATGGTTCACAAATAGCTTGTTGTGACAAAGATTATTCCAAATGAGTCATGAGAAGTTGCGAGTTCAGGTGAGTCACAGATGGTGGACACTGGACACGTAAACATTGAGTGACCAGATCACGTTGGAGTGGTCAATTTGCGATGATCTTATTGGTCACCATCTCGCAGGTAGAAGAGAGTTGAGGAGTATTTAAAGTCGAAGGAGTTAGGACAGTTAAGTCAAGCCAGAGAATTAGAAGAAGTAGAATGTAGACTGAGTCAGTTAAAACGGCTTCGGCCGAACTGCTAAAGGCAGTTAGCTAGTTAACAGTTAGAGTCAGAACAGTTAGAAAGTTAAGTTGGAAGTGTAGTATTAAGTTTTGATGGAGTTAGTAAGAACAGTTAGAAATCTACAAGTTACAGTCATAAGTCAGTGATAGATGATTAAGACACTAGAGAAGTTATCAGTAGAAGTTGTTTTACAAGTGTCCAAGAATTGTGTTCCATTGTGCTTCATATATTCTACATGTCGTAAGTAGACTCACAAGTTTGTAAGAAATGAAGATGTTGATGAACAATGTTCCATTCCAATAAACATTAATAGTTGAACATTGAAGAGAGACTTATGTGCAAGTCTATTATATATCATATTGTGTGTTGTGATCATTGAAGTACTAGCCACTAACTATTCGAGATAAAGAACAAAGAATATAAACAACACTATAACATAATGAGCATAATGCTCTAACTTCAAATAGCAGATTTCAGTTCTAAAAATGTTACCTAGTCCAACAAAACAGAAGCGACAGGCGTGCCGCACTGTTCTACAGGTTCACATCAACAAACGGTTATGGTTATTGTTAGTCGAAGGTCCCTGTTTTAACGGTCCCTCTGCAAACGAATTCAAATCCATAATTGATCACCCGCCCGTGCCAGTGGTGGAATCATCCGAATTAAAACTAATTTCGTTTAAGGATCCAAACAAAGAAAGGCAGCTGCAGTCCCCATCATATCAGCTACCGCACACGGCAAGAGACATAAGTCCAAGCGGCAGAGAAAGTGAACGCAGCTGAACTGTCGTTCGTCATCTATCTATCTATTGACCTTTCGAGCCGTTGCCGGCCCATAGGGCGTAGACCAAGATACACCTTCTCCTATCTGAATTTTTGTTCTAGCAGTTTTCTTTTAAAGATATTTTATCAAATCTCGCCATCTGTCTCTGTTCTGTGCAAGCAGCTCTATCTCATTGAGGGAGCCGAATCCTGTTGCTCTTGCCTCTCTCATCAATGTTTTTCTCAGTGTCTCCCTGGGTCTTCCTCTTTTTCTCTTACCTGTTGTTTCCGATATGAGGGCCTGCTTTGCTATTCGGTTATTATCTCTTCCCATCACATGTCCAACATATGACCATTGTCTTTTCTTTATTACTGAAGATATTAGTGGTTGATTGGCGGTTTCTCTAATTTCCTCGTTTGTTTTGAATTCGTTCGTCATACGATATGATAATTCATCGGAGGAATTCTGAATATCGAAACACGATCCGGATGAAAAACACAGCTCACAGTGTGAAAAAACAAACGCTATCTACATGAACCGCTAATTGTTGGCGGCATCTTCTTTGTCTGACTTTCTTCCTTTATTTTACCATTATCACCGTTTAACCTTTATTTTACCATTATCACCGTTTAACCTTTATTTTACCATTATCACCGTTTAACCTTTATTTTACCATTATCACCGTTTAACCTTTATTTTACCATTATCACCGTTTAACCTTTATTTTACCATTATCACCGTTTAACCTTTATTTTACCATTATCACCGTTTAACCTTTATTTTACCATTATCACCGTTTAACCTTTATTTTACCATTATCACTGTTTAAAGGACTTCATTAACGTTCATTCATTATCATCATCTTGTGTCAGTTGTCACTAGAACGACTTCACCTTTTTCGTATTTTCCTTTTAATGTTATTTTATTAGATATCGTTTTAAGCAATTTTAGATATTTAAGCAATATTAGATATCGTTTTAAGCAATTTTAGATATTTAAGCAATATTAGATATCGTTTTAAGCAATAATTTATATACATTTGTATGTAACTTTACGTTTATCCTTAATTCAGAAATTCGTTGTGATTAACGGCTCTATCAAAACTTGTGTTCTACAGAGATTTCTTGGATGGCTACACCCTGTCACTTAGTGAATTGTACCGGTTGAAATGCTGGAGAATCCTTTCTGAATTTACTGAAAATTTGTCAAAGCAAGACAGATCACAAGTCTGAAGTGACGATAACGACCATCACCTTGATAAAATATGTTTCTTGTTGAGCCATTATCGTAAAGTCAGATGTCAACTCTTTCCACAAGCTTATGTTTCTTGTTGAGCCATTATCGTAAAGTCAGATGTCAACTCTTTCCACAAGCTTATGTTTCTTGTTAAGCCATTATCGTAAAGTCAGATGTCAACTCTTTCCACAAGCTTATGTTTCTTGTTGAGCCATTATCATAAAGTCAGATGTCAACTCTTTCCACAAGCTTATGTTTCTTGTTGAGCCATTATCATAAAGTCAGATGTCAACTCTTTCCACAAGCTTATGTTTCTTGTTGAGCCATTATCGTAAAGTCAGATGTCAACTCTTTCCACCATCTTATGTTTCTTGTTAAGCCATTATCGTAAAGTCAGATGTCAACTCTTTCCACAAGCTTATGTTTCTTGTTGAGCCATTATCATAAAGTCAGATGTCAACTCTTTCCACCATCTTATGTTTCTTGTTGAGTCATTATCGTAAAGTCAGATGTCAACTCTTTCCACCATCTTATGTTTCTTGTTGAGTCATTATCGTAAAGTCAGATGTCAACTCTTTCCACCATCTTATGTTTCTTGTTGAGCCATTATCGTAAAGTCAGATGTCAACTCTTTCCACCATCTTATGTTTCTTGTTGAGCTATTATCGTAAAGTCAGATGTCAACTCTTTCCACAAGCTTATGTTTATTGTTGAGCTATTATCGTAAAGTCAGATGTCAACTCTTTCCACAAGCTTATGTTTCTTGTTGAGCCATTATCATAAAGTCAGATGTCAACTCTTTCCACAAGCTTATGTTTCTTGTTGAGCCATTATCATAAAGTCAGATGTCAACTCTTTCCACAAGCTTATGTTTCTTGTTGAGCCATTATCGTAAAGTCAGATGTCAACTCTTTCCACAAGCTTATGTTTCTTGTTAAGCCATTATCGTAAAGTCAGATGTCAACTCTTTCCACAAGCTTATGTTTCTTGTTGAGCCATTATCATAAAGTCAGATGTCAACTCTTTCCGCCATCTTATGTTTCTTGTTGAGTCATTATCGTAAAGTCAGATGTCAACTCTTTCCACCATCTTATGTTTCTTGTTGAGTCATTATCGTAAAGTCAGATGTCAACTCTTTCCACCATCTTATGTTTCTTGTTGAGCCATTATCGTAAAGTCAGATGTCAACTCTTTCCACCATCTTATGTTTCTTGTTGAGCTATTATCGTAAAGTCAGATGTCAACTCTTTCCACAAGCTTATGTTTCTTGTTGAGCTATTATCGTAAAGTCAGATGTCAACTCTTTCCACCATCTTATGTTTCTTGTTGAGCTATTTTCTCAAAATCTAAGACGACGATAACGACTGTGTCCTTAAAAAAATTCCTCAGTTGAAACTTTCTCTTCGGCACCTTTTACAACATCGTAAATCTTTCATTTCTCTCACTTTAGCGGATGCCAGCATTTGATCTTTTCTATTACCTGAAGTCTTTCCTTCCTTCTTTCATTACTTCCTTCCTTCCTTCATCCCTTCCGTTCATCAATCAATTCTTCCCTCCATCAACCCTTCTTTCCTCCGTTCCCTTCATCAGTCTATCCTTCCCTCCGTCAGTCTTTCCTTCACACCTTTCTTCCACATTAACGCAGAACTTATAATTATCTTTCCTTCACATTACTATATTATTATTATTATTATTATTATTATTATTATTTAGCGTTTCTTTAAAGTGTATCTACTTTTGAAGTTTTATTGAATTCAGAGGAAATACAATATAATATTTTTTTTACTCTATTGTGCATGATCCACTTCTCTAATACAACTTTCTTTTTTTAATTTTCCTCTAAACAATTTCTGTTATAAGAAATTAATATTGCGCTTTTTTCATTCTGTGAGTGATAACAAACTGAATATTTATGGTTCCTCCTGTTTATTCTTGACTGTTTTTTGTATTTGATATTTTTTCGGTATTTATTTAAAAAAATTGAATGAACAAAAAATGTGAAAAGGCAAAGACGATTCCAAATTTGCTGACTAGACAATCTATATATAGTATTTTTGAACGTCACGTGAAATTTTTAACATTTTCCGTTTGTCAACAACTTGAAGTCGTATGTCCTTTGCTGAAAGCTGCATCCATGTCCAATGATGTTCAAGGTCTCCTTTATGTCTTAAACCCACCTTCTTCTTGGCTGCCTCTGAAAGGTCGCCCTGAATCACGTTATCCATTAATATTCTTTTAAGCCTGCTGTGTCTTTTGACTTGACCATTGTATTTTGCTTTCCTGTTTATCTGTTTGTACCTTAGTTAAAATAAAAATGTCAGTTTGTGTCCCCTTTTCTTACGTTTCATATTTGTGTTTTAATCTTCAGTTTATTTATTTTTTGCTGTTAGTTTGTTGAGAAAGTGTCGAAAGACCGATTTTTTTTCTGCGCGAGATGATTCATGTGAGAAATATGGTTATGGTTAGTCGAAGGTCCCGATATCACAATTAAAATCCATAATTGCTAGTGGAATCATCCGAAATTAAAACTCATCTCATTGAAGGATCCAAACAAAGAAAGGCAGCCGCAGTCCCCATCACAGTAGTCTCAGCACACGCCAAAAGACATAAGGCGAAACCGCACCGAAAGTGAACGTGGCTATCTGTCCTTCGTCACACGATATCATCATTCATTGTAAACAATCGGATTATCGAAAAACGATCCGCATGAAACACACAGCTCACCGCATGCACAGAACACTAAACTCAGTAGCTCCAGCAGCAAGACGGACTTGGAATACGAGGAAATTGCAATAAGGAACACTTATCAGACACAGCCCTAACGATTCCTGCCACCTTTCCGCCATATAGACCGCAAGTCCATGTGAGAAATAGTCATAGCGTGGTCGTGGTGAAATTGCCTTTGTCTATGCCTCTCAACAATTCTGGTATAGTTATGTCACTGAAGTATTAATGACAAGCGAAATATCTTTGCACAATTATTAAACTATACTTTTTATCTTTTCACCTTTTCATGAATACAGAGTAGTACATAACAAACGTTCTGATTAAACTATACTTTTTATCTTTTCACCTTTTCATGAATACAGAGTAGTACATAACAAACGTTCTGATTAAACAATACTTTTTATCTTTTCACCTTTTCATGAATACAGAGTAGTACATAACAAACGTTCTGATTAAACTATACTTTTTATCTTTTCACCTTTTCATGAATACAGAGTAGTACATAACAAACGTTCTGATTAAACTATACTTTTTATCTTTTCACCTTTTCATGAATACAGAGTAGTACATAACAAACGTTCTGCTGATTTTTGTCAGCCGGTACCCAATCGTCCCGTTGTTATCCCAAACAAAAATGGTCGTCTACTACTGACATTATCGTGAACTTAGTCCTGTATACTAATCTTATTCTTTTTTCCAGAGCCAAAATAATGGAGAAACAATCGCGATCATACAGACATAATGTAAATAAAATTGCAACCCTCAATATTTGCGGTATCAGAGACAAAGAAGAACAATTAATCGACGCAATGATAAAAGAAGAACCAAAATACTTGGAGTAGCAGACACAAGACTGAAGGAGAAAGAAACAAGGAAAGCGTACATGAATTATACCATAATAAACTCAGGAGTTAACACCAACGAAGTAGCAAAACACGGAGTAGGATTCATTGTAGACCCAGAAACGTCCAAAAACATTACAGAAATACATCATCATTCAGAAAGGATAATTACCCTAAGAGTAATAGAAAACAACGTCAATATAACATACATCCAAATATATGCACCTGGCAACAACAACGACGAAGAGAGCGAAGAATTCAACGAAACACTTAACGAAATCATAAACAAAGTAAATAAGAACGAAGATCTACTGGTGATGGGGGACTTTAACGGGAGACCAGGAAAACGCAATTATGAGAACTCCAAATATCTGGGTCCATTTGGAGATAACACAAATAAAAAGAACGAAAATGGCAACCGAATGCTTGAATTATGCAATCAACATGAATTATGCATAACTATAGTCCGTTCAGATTCGTTTGCCTAGACATTAATTTATTTTTTTCAAAAACTTATTGTTCATTTGCATTGATCTTTTGAAGTTAGGTTTAGAATACTAATGTCGCTATAAAAATATTTTTTTATCAAAGAAATGTGATCCAGTTTCAAAGATGCCTTATTTAACCTATATTAAAAAAAGTTAATCGATGTTATAAACACCGGCGGGATTATGTAGATGCTTACATCTCACAGCTGATTCTTTAACATATAGGCATGACCTTCACGGCTGAATGCGCACCGTCCTAAAATAGTTATGTTTCCACTATAAATTTTTATAAAGAAATGTTACATATGAAATTTCCCGTTTAGCACAAAATGACATTTTAGCCGAAACCGGAAATTATGTGACGTCAAAATCATGGCCGTAGACTCGAGTTCGAGTCATAATTCAGAGGCAAATCTCAATATTTACAGAAAGGAGGCGGCACTATCCATATTATCTTCTGCAAGTCTATGTGAGAATGAATATAAAGGCAAAATATTTTACTGAGCATAACATTGCTATAAAGATTTATCAATACTTCTGCAGAGAGCGTAAAAAGGGACATCTTTATTGTTCTTTATCAAACCCTGAGAAGAGAACAATGCATATTTTAGGTTTGTGTAAACGTTCATTTGATCGAATAGTTAAAGGAAGCGGATATTTATTGCCAACAAATGCAAGAAAGCAAGGAAGGAAAGAAACGTTAGACAGTTTTGATAAGGACCTAGTAAAAAGAGAAATCTGTCGAATGTTTGACATAAACGAAGAAGTGACACTTAGAAAGTTGAAGCTTTGGCTGAAAACTAACAACGACGTTGAAATATCAAAAACTTCATTATGGAAAATATTAAGAAGTGCAGGCTTCACCTTTAGAAAGTATGCTGGTGGAAAAAACATTATTTGTGAGAAGCCACATCTATTAGCTCTTAGAAGCAAGTATTTACGTGAAGTGAAAGAAATGCGCGAAAATGATTATGATATTGTTTATTTAGATGAAACTTGGATCAACGCTCATCATACAAATGAAAAGGAATGGCAGTTCGCAGATGGAAGTATTAAAAGATCAGTACCAAGCAGTAAAGGGCAACGTTTGATAGTTGCACATGCAGGTAGCAGACATAATGGGTTGTTGCAGAATGCTCATCTCGTTTTCATTTCAAAATCCATAGACAATAGAGACTACCACTCCGAAATGAATGGGCACATATTTAAAGACTGGATCGAGAAAAGTATCCTTCCAATATTAGATCGACCTTCTTGTCTGATAATGGACAATGCTTCATACCATAACGTAGTTAACGTAGAAGATAGAATCCCAACATCATCAAGTACAAAAGATGCAATCCAAACGTGGCTCATAAAAGAACACATACAAGTTAACGACAGCTACTTGAAACCCGAATTGCTTAGCCTTGTAAAACAGACACAACGTACAAAGATATTTAAAATAGACCAGTTAATTCAAGAACATGGCCATAGATGTTTGAGACTACCTCCATATCATGCACACTTAAATCCTATAGAACTAGTTTGGGCAAAAGTTAAAGGACACGTAGCATATACAAATAAATCTTTCAAATTATGCGATGTTGAGACACTTACAAATCAGGCTCTATCAAATATAAATAAAGACTACTGGGTAAAATGTGAGGATCATGTGTTACGACAAGAAGAGGAATATTGGAAAAAGGATGGTTTGTTGTTTGTTCAGCCGAAAGCAGTAATCGACCTATTTGACTCGTCTGATTCTGAATGATCATTACTCTGATTAAGTCTACAGATAAATAGTTTGATTTGCAAAATTTCCTAGTTGATTTGTTAAACAGTTTATTGTTCAAGACCCCCCAAGCAATCAAAAATATGTTATAAGCAAACCAACAACCATTACTTTGAATGGAAGCCTGCTTGAGTCAGTACAGAAGTTCAGCTATCTTGGATCCACTATTACAGCCACACTTTCCTTAGATGAGGAACTAAATGTACGTATTTGAAAGGCAGCGACAACATTTGGGAAACTCACACCAAGAGCATGGAACTATATCAAATTGACTCTACGAACAAAAGTTCTATATATAATTTAAAATTTGTATACTTGCCACCAAGTAAAATTTTATGGACACGCCTATGGGTCATCGTTGCACTAGATTACTGTAAAACATTTTGATTAGGGTCAAAATAATAGTTACATGGGCAAAGATCAAAGGAATTCGCCGCTTTAAGAAAACCGTTATAGCTAGACATCGAGTAACACATATGTTCTCGTGACATGGACATTTTAACACCGTATGCCAAAAATCATGTGAAATCATCAAGAACTTTTTGAATTATAAATCATAACATCTCGGCAAACGAATCTGAACGGACTATAACACTTTCTTTAAGCATAAAGACTCACAAATATACACATGGTATAAATGGAACGATAACAATTGTAAAAGTCAAATAGATTTCATCCTAGCGAGAACACAAAGGAAGAGGAAAATCAGAGACAGCAGAGCGGTGCCTAACATCACAAATGATACAGACCATAAAATGGTGCTAATAACCATCCAGAAAGCAAAACAAGACAACAAGAACCAATTGAAAACAAGAAAACAATCCGAAAGGACAATCAAATTAAGCCAACTTAAAACAGAAGATAAAAAGAAAGAAATAGAAAAACAACTAGAAAACCAATTTAAACAACTACCACAACAAATAACTACAGTAGATAACGAGTGGCTCATATTCAAAAAATCATTGACGAAAATAGCAACCGCAATATGCGGAACGAAGCAAAGGAAGAAGGAGGGAAAGATGAGCACTCCATGGTGGAATGATATAGTCAAGAACGCCATGTGGAATGATATAGTCAAGAACGTCATAAAAAGAAAGAAAAAACTATACAAAATCTGCTAAAAACTAAAAAGCCAAGCGATTATGATATATACACAATAGAAAGAAGAGAAGTGAAGAAATTAATCAAAGAAGAAAAACATAAAGCATGTATACAATTTGGCGAAATGATTAGTAACAACCACAAATCAGCAACCAGAGATTTCTATAGAACAATTAAAGCCATAAGACAAAAGAAAGACAATTATGACCCAACTGAAATCATCAATGATAAACAAGGCCAAGCAATAACAAACAAAGAGCAAATCTTAACGAGATGGAAAGAATATTTCGAAGAGCTTTTGAATGTAGAAACAACGAGTCCAAAAACTCACAAAAAGCAACTAACAGTTGGCGATAAAGAACCAAATATACTAATGGAAGAAATAGAAGAAACATTACGACTAGCACCAAGAAACAAAGCCCCAGGAATCGATAACATCCCAGTAGAAATGCTAACAGCAGCGGGAGAGACAGGATGTAAATGGCTACACAGAATATTCAACGTTGCATGGATACAACAGCAAGTCCCAGACGATTGGAAACAGTCCATTATATTACCAATATGGAAAAAGAATGGCAACAGAAGAGGCTGCAACCAATATAGAGGAATATCACTATTAAGCCACACAGGCAAGTTATATGCCAAGATAGTTGAAAAAAGATTGAGACCAATTATAGACCCGCAACTAAGCGATGCTCAAATGGGTTTCAGGAGGAACAGAGGTTGCACAGATGCCCTATTTATCATAAAACAACTAGCGGAGAAAACAATAGAGCATAATAAAACACTGTATACAGCTTTTATTGACCAAGAAAAGCGTTCGATAGGGTGGACAGGGAACAACTATGGTCCGTATTGCCCTTGTACGGAGTGAGTCACCACCTAGTAGAGATATGCAAGAGCCTCTATGAAAGTAGTCGCACTACAGTAAGATCTTCAGCAGGCTACTCTAAACACTTCACCATTAACTCCGGAGTAAGACAAGGCTGCGTGCTTCCCCCCTTACTTTTCATCACATATATGGACAATATATGCAAATTAGCATTCCCAATCAGAGGAAACATACCAACACGGATGACAACAAACTATAACACAGAAGAGAACGAAATATGAGTACCAGAAAACAACAGAAGAGAGGAAGAAATAAATGAAATACTATTTGCAGACGACCAAGTTCTGATACATGAAACAACTGAGGACCTACAAGAACATATCAACAGGCTAAACAACACTTGTAAACAATACAACATGAAGATCAACATAAGCAAAACCGAAGTAATGGCAATAGCGAGAAAGAAAGAAAAACTAAACATCATAGTAGATAATACATCTTTGAAGCAAGTAGACAATTTTAAATATCTGGGTAGCACGCTAACACAAGACAATAACCAAGAAACAGAGATAGATATAAGGTGTAACAAAGCAAGACAAGTTATAGGCCAAGTATCAACACTATTGAAAAACAAAGCAATAACTACGGAAGCAAAAAGGGCAATATACAAATCAATTTTTCTACCAACTCTGTGCTATCAGTGCCAGAATTGGACGCTGGACTCTAGAACAATAAGAAAGATAACGACCACCGAAATGAAATGTGTCAGAAGAATGGCAGAAAACAGCTTAAGGGACAGTGTAAGAAACACTGACCTGAGGAAGAAACTCGAAATTGAACCAGCCATCGAATACATAAAGAAACAACAGATAAATTGGTTCGGCCACATAACAAGACAGAAAGAACTAACAATGAATCAAAGAGCCATAAACAAACGCTACGAAAACGTCAGATTAAGAGGAAGACCGAGAAAGAGATGGATAAAGGGAATACTAGAGTCACTAGGAGGAATAACATCAGAAGAGGCCAACAGAAGAGCAAAGAATCGCAGATTGTTTCTCCCCTCGACGCCAACGGCAACAGAGGAAGGATAGAAGAAGAAGAAGTAGTAGAAGGGGAAGAAGATTCTTTTTTCCTTCCTTACTTCCATTTCAGAGTCTTAGGGAGATCTAATTATAGAAGTCAGCTCCCTGTGGAGCAGAGGTCTTCAACAAACACTTTCAGCTCCCTGTGGAGCAGAGGTCTTCAACAAACACTTTCAGCTCCCTGTGGAGCAGAGGTCTTCAACAAACACTTTCAGCTCCCTGTGGAGCAGAGGTCTTCAACAAACACTTTCAGCTCCCTGTGGAGCAGAGGTCTTCAACAAACACTTTCAGCTCCCTGTGGAGCAGAGGTCTTCAACAAACACTTTCAGCTCCCTGTGGAGCAGAGGTCTTCAACAAACACTTTCAGCTCCCTGTGGAGCAGAGGTCTTCAACAAACACTTTCAGCTCCCTGTGGAGCAGAGGTCTTCAACAAACACTTTCAGCTCCCTGTGGAGCAGAGGTCTTCAACAAACACTTTCAGCTCCCTGTGGAGCAGAGGTCTTCAACAAACACTTTCAGCTCCCTGTGGAGCAGAGGTCTTCAACAAACACTTTCAGCTCCCTGTGGAGCAGAGGTCTTCAACAAACACTTTCAGCTCCCTGTGGAGCAGAGGTCTTCAACAAACACTTTCAGCTCCCTGTTGAGCAGAGGTCTTCAACAAACACTTTCAGCTCCCTGTGGAGCAGAGGTCTTCAACAAACACTTTCAGCTCCCTGTGGAGCAGAGGTCTTCAACAAACACTTTCAGCTCCCTGTGGAGCAGAGGTCTTCAACAAACACTTTCAGCTCCCTGTGGAGCAGAGGTCTTCAACAAACACTTTCAGCTCCCTGTTGAGCAGAGGTCTTCAACAAACACTTTCAGCTCCCTGTGGAGCAGAGGTCTTCAACAAACACTTTCAGCTCCCTGTTGAGCAGAGGTCTTCAACAAACACTTTCAGCTCCCTGTGGAGCAGAGGTCTTCAACAAACACTTTCAGCTCCCTGTGGAGCAGAGGTCTTCAACAAACACTTTCAGCTCCCCGTGGAGCAGAGGTCTTCAACAAACACTTTCAGCTCCCTGTGGAGCAGAGGTCTTCAACAAACACTTTCAGCTCCCCGTGGAGCAGAGGTCTTCAACAAACACTTTCAGCTCCCTGTGGAGCAGAGGTCTTCAACAAACACTTTCAGCTCCCCGTGGAGCAGAGGTCTTCAACAAACACTTTCAGCTCCCTGTGGAGCAGAGGTCTTCAACAAACACTTTCAGCTCCCCGTGGAGCAGAGGTCTTCAACAAACAGTTTCAGCTCCCTGTGGAGCAGAGGTCTTCAACAAACACTTTCAGCTCCCTGTGGAGCAGAGGTCTTCAACAAACACTTTCAGCTCCCCGTGGAGCAGAGGTCTTCAACAAACACTTTCAGCTCCCTGTGGAGCAGAGGTCTTCAACAAACACTTTCAGCTCCCTGTGGAGCAAAGGTCTTCAACAAACACTTTCAACTACTGTTGAGCAGAGGTCTTCAACAAACACTTTCAGCTCCCTGTGGAGCAGAGGTCTTCAACAAACACTTTCAGCTCCCTGTGGAGCAGAGGTCTTCAACAAACACTTTCAACTACTGTTGAGCAGAGGTCTTCAACAAACACTTTCAACTCCCTGTGGAGCAGAGGTCTTCAACAAACACTTTCAGCTCCCTGTGGAGCAGAGGTCTTCAACAAACACTTTCAGCTCCCTGTGGAGCAGAGGTCTTCAACAAACACTTTCAGCTCCCTGTGGAGCAGAAGTCTTCAACAAACACTTTCAGCTCCATGTGGAGCAGAGGTCTTCAACAAACACTTTCAGCTCCCTGTGGAGCAGAGGTCTTCAACAAACACTTTCAGCTCCCTGTGGAGCAGAAGTCTTCAACAAACACTTTCAGCTCCCTGTGGAGCAGAAGTCTTCAACAAACACTTTCAGCTCCCTGTGGAGCAGAAGTCTTCAACAAACACTTTCAGCTCCCTGTGGAGCAGAGGTCTTCAACAAACACTTTCAGCTCCCTGTGGAGCAGAGGTCTTCAACAAACACTTTCAGCTCCCTGTGGAGCAGAGGTCTTCAACAAACACTTTCAGCTCCCTGTGGAGCAGAGGTCTTCAACAAACACTTTCAGCTCCCTGTGGAGCAGAGGTCTTCAACAAACACTTTCAGCTCCCTGTGGAGCAGAGGTCTTCAACAAACACTTTCAGCTCCCTGTTGAGCAGAGGTCTTCAACAAACACTTTCAGCTCCCTGTGGAGCAGAGGTCTTCAACAAACACTTTCAGCTCCCTGTGGAGCAGAGGTCTTCAACAAACACTTTCAGCTCCCTGTGGAGCAGAGGTCTTCAACAAACACTTTCAGCTCCCTGTGGAGCAGAGGTCTTCAACAAACACTTTCAGCTCCCTGTGGAGCAGAGGTCTTCAACAAACACTTTCAGCTCCCTGTGGAGCAGAGGTCTTCAACAAACACTTTCAGCTCCCTGTGGAGCAGAGGTCTTCAACAAACACTTTCAGCTCCCTGTGGAGCAGAGGTCTTCAACAAACACTTTCAGCTCCCTGTGGAGCAGAGGTCTTCAACAAACACTTTCAGCTCCCTGTGGAGCAGAGGTCTTCAACAAACACTTTCAGCTCCCTGTTGAGCAGAGGTCTTCAACAAACACTTTCAGCTCCCTGTGGAGCAGAGGTCTTCAACAAACACTTTCAGCTCCCTGTTGAGCAGAGGTCTTCAACAAACACTTTCAGCTCCCTGTTGAGCAGAGGTCTTCAACAAACACTTTCAGCTCCCTGTGGAGCAGAGGTCTTCAACAAACACTTTCAGCTCCCTGTGGAGCAGAGGTCTTCAACAAACACTTTCAGCTCCCTGTTGAGCAGAGGTCTTCAACAAACACTTTCAGCTCCCTGTGGAGCAGAGGTCTTCAACAAACACTTTCAGCTCCCTGTGGAGCAGAGGTCTTCAACAAACACTTTCAACTACTGTTGAGCAGAGGTCTTCAACAAACACTTTCAGCTCCCTGTGGAGCAGAGGTCTTCAACAAACACTTTAAACTACTGTTGAGCAGAGGTCTTCAACAAACACTTTCAACTCCCTGTGGAGCAGAGGTCTTCAACAAACACTTTCAGCTCCCTGTGGAGCAGAGGTCTTCAACAAACACTTTCAGCTCCCTGTGGAGCAGAGGTCTTCAACAAACACTTTCAGCTCCCTGTGGAGCAGAGGTCTTCAACAAACACTTTCAGCTCCCTGTTGAGCAGAGGTCTTCAACAAACACTTTCAGCTCCCTGTGGAGCAGAGGTCTTCAACAAACACTTTCAGCTCCCTGTTGAGCAGAGGTCTTCAACAAACACTTTCAGCTCCCTGTGGAGCAGAGGTCTTCAACAAACACTTTCAGCTCCCTGTGGAGCAGAGGTCTTCAACAAACACTTTCAGCTCCCTGTGGAGCAGAGGTCTTCAACAAACACTTTCAGCTCCCTGTGGAGCAGAGGTCTTCAACAAACACTTTCCAAGTCGTTCTGTTTCTTGCCATTTTTTTAGATACTTCTATGTCTCCCTCATCATCTTCATCCCTGCTCCCATCTGGCTACTCCAAGAATTCTTTGGTCTTTCTCTTCGTCATTTTCCCTTGGGATTCCAAAAAGGGCCTGTGGTGTAATACTCTCAGTTTGCTTCCGCAGTGTGTGTCCTATCTAGCGCCATCGTCTTGGCTGTCTCTCTTTATCCAATGGTATTTGACTGTTACATTACCATAATTCTATTTTAGTGATTTTGATATGCCATTTCCATCATTTTATTCTGCGTGAGCATCCATTAATGAAAGTGGTCTGTTTCCTAGCGTCTTTAATATACCAGCACTCCATCTCCTTTCCATGGTCGGCTATTTGATCTAGTATACCTGTAACGTTTGTTGAAGACTCGTTGTGTTATACTTAGTTCTGCCTGTGAAATCACGTGATCAAACCATTCATGCTTCGATTCAGTTTCATAATGTCACAACAAAGACGCAAGCCGGGAACTGGGCTGAAAACCTTCAGTGACTCATTTCTGACTGCTTGTACAAGGATCGGTGAACTAGAACGTTCCAGATTCTACCACGCCTCTTCGTGGCGCTCCAAGAAACAAGCTAACTGGGCTAGTCTGGCCAACTCAGCAAGGATTGAGAGGGAAGGCAATCCGGTACTAAAAACAGTTATGCTGAAGACTGATGTTTTGGGTGAAAAGACACATATTAAACAACAAGACAGCGCATCTATGCCTGTTTAACGTCGATTGAACGCTGCAGAGAGTCAAGAAAAAAATACATTTGGTTATTGGGTGAACGCAAACAACAATAAACAGCAAGAAACAAACAATTACAAACAGCAAGAAACAAACAATTACAAACACATTTTATAACAAATTGTTTATATTCCGAACGACAAAACTTAATGGAAAAAATAGGAATAAACTTCGAAGTCAAGATGGTCACAAGATGATGATGAGCATACAGGCTCACAACCAACCAGCACCATAAGAAAAGATGAGATTTACTGACTCATTCAACTTCCGGATTTCAATATTTCAAGTCTCTGCCACACGTTTTTCCTGAGTCTAAAATTATTATATATCTTGGCCTTGTCAAGAGGCATGTACGGTTACATCTACAAAATGAAAATACAAACCTGACTATTTAAAGAATAATATAAGACGAAATACAACTCAACACAATACAAATTTTACGCTTCAAAGAGGCATTTATTTTAGTGGATATAAATGGTACTAACAAGGAATATATTTTAATAGATACATAATAGTTTTACATTAACTTTAATTAGACATGACGATAAAGATTACATCAAACTTTTCGACGAAACCTACGCCGTCTAGATTACCACACATTGGCTTTAATTTAGCTACACATCATTAAACCTGTACCAGCAAGTCAACCGCGTTCAAAGCTGTTAACTACATCCTCAAACAGACCAAAATGGAATCCTTAGTTCAAGCAGTAACAAAACTTTTCCAGCCTGGAGTCGTTGACACAAATCGACTGGTTGTTGTAAGCGTTCAGTCTACTGACGTCACCGCCGAGCTTGTACGAGTCTTGGACTGGCTCGTGGATCACAGTAGCCTCAAACTGTCCTTCACCTGGCAATGTTGACAAGGTCACTTGAAAGACTGATTCTGCTTTCATCTTCTTACCATAACTGACAGTTCTGTTTATGACGTCATTAACACTTCTGGATAATTTGAGGACCTTCTCGCTAGACCCTAACTGGACCACGTCAGAAACATTCTGTAGAGTCAACGAGGCACACAAGTGAGACACTGAAGAGAGCTGTTCGTTGATCAAGTTGACTACAACCTTGGAGATATTAATGGCCATTTCACTGCTTGTGTCCAGCTTTTTCTGCTCCATACAGAGACACCAGTGAGGAATGATGCCCGCATGCTCGCAAGTCCGTTCCGCAGGGATTTCCCTAAACAAACTGATGCCCCTGCTGGAGATATCGGCTTTCCGCTCGACGCCATCAAAGTACAATAACTCTTTTAGAGTCTCATGAAGATCGAAATGAGTTGTCAGCCTTCGAGCATTTGTTCTCAAATTGTTGACCAGTTGTGGGTACTTTGTGTGGAAGCTTGGTGGAAAAACAAAATACAAGAACGGTGATCGCTCCTCCACTTTCCCAATGTAGGTCTTACGGAATGAACCAAAGCGGTAACCATGGTCGCTGTAGAAGACAAGAACGGTATTGTTCCAGTGACCTTCTTCTTTGAAACGCTTCAGGAACTTGACGTAGACATAGTCAGCTGAGCTTGCTAGGTTAAGGCTGTCGTGGGTGAGCCTCGTTATAAAGGTGAATCCAAAGTGAGGCTTGTCCTTGAACACTCTGGAGAAGTCTGTGACGTAGTCCATCAACATGGCCGTCTCCAGCCTGTCAGCCACGCAGTGATGGTTGTTACTCCAGATGCCTTTGTATCTTTCCATGGCTAGAGCAAGTGGCCGACTGTAGTAGTCGGCTGGGGCTACATGAAAACCTTCTCTTCGATAGTTAAAAGTAGATATCCAAGGATGGTCTTCAGCATACAGTGTACGGTAACCGGCGTTGGAGAAGTTATTCCACAGAATAGGATAGTTATCGAATGGTTGTGTGGACATTGTCTTATTCCAGCCGGTCTCTTCCACAAACTTGCCCATCAAAATGGGAACGATGTTGACGAACGTGTTGTCTGCCACTTTGTTGTAGCCGGACATCTCGAAAGCGTTGAGCTCCTTGTGCAGGAACTCTCGAGTTTGCTGCATCTGGCGAATAAAGTTATGTCTGGACGTTGAGTCTACCCCAACCATTAGGACATTGTAGGTCTCTTTGGGAGAGTTCTTCTTTAAGTGTTGATTAAAATTATAGTCACACCTGTGCTCCACCTCATTCTTTAGAATCACAGCTGCGTGAATGTTGGTGGTTATCATATCACCATTGTGGTTGTAGCAATCAACTCTCATGAACTCTTCTATTGGTGTGATAGGCATGTCATGATCAAAGGGGTTACTCCAGGCACCATATTCAATATAAGTGTCACGCAGCTTATTTCCTCTGCTGATTGATTGATATTTACAAAACTTAAAATCGCCTTTGAACTCCTTTTCGATTTTTGTTCGGTTTAACCGGAGAACTGATCTCTCCACAAAAGTAATTGACTTCTTATCTGAACACAACATTTCGCCGAGATTCCGAACGAAGGGCAAAGTAACTGGATCAAACGGATTCAAGTCTGGAATTTTGCAGTAAGGATTATCCAAGAGAAATATAGTTCTCTCAGACGCCTGCTGTGAGTCTTCACCATGCAGGTACTGCTGCGAAAATCGACTGATGATCAAGCGGTTGTTGACAGCAATGAACATCAACGTGGACAGGGCCGACAAAATCAAAAGGAACAATGAACGTTTCGTCTTCCGACTTAACATTGTCGTAATCTATTAATACCAGAATCTGAAAAGATAAATAAATAAACATTAATGTAATTAACTGTAATGAGTTACTGTGTAGCGTCTTCAATTTTTCTATGCCAATATATTCTAGCCGCCCGTGCGCTGCCGGGGCCCGAAAGGGAAGTAAAGAATAGTGGTGCTGTACCCTACCAGGCATGTTCGTAGGAGACGAGAAAGGAGGGATCGGCGTGGGACTGGCTATCCCATACTGTAAAAAACATAAGCCGAAAAACTTCACAAACATGGACAAGTCAAAGAGAGGAATAAAAAGTAAATCCGTCATCCAGGAAAGCTAAAGGCTCTCTGTCTAAGAGACGTATGACACAAGCCAGAGAAAGCCGTAAGGAGTCCGGGTTGCCGACTCACCTTTTGTCTACCAGGAAATTCTCCAGAGTTGGCACGTGGATATATTCGTACCCTAAACGAATTAGTTAAAGATGAATTCTATAAACAGTTACAATGATAAATGGATGAAAGACGAGCCAAGGATATTATAATCTTGATGGGAGATCTAAATGCTAAAGTAGGATCAGACAACAGCGGCCTCGAAGAGACAATGGGAAAACATGGACTTGGGGATATAAACGAGAATGGAGAGATATTTGTGAATTTATGTGCCCTTAATCAAGTGAGCCTAGGAGGAACAATATTCCAACATTAAAGAATACACATGGGTGTCATCAGATCATAGAACGGATAATCAAATTTATCACATATGTATTAATAATAAGTTTAAGTCATCCTTACAGGATGTAAAAGTATATAGAGGGGCAGATGTAGCTTCTGATCATCATCTTCTGATAGCCAAACTTAAACATAAACTAAAAAGATATACTACAACGAATAAGGGTAGAAAGTTTTTCAATGTAGGGTTTCTTAAAGAACAAGGAATTAAAGATAAATTCGCAGTCACAATATCAAACAAATACCACGTCCTCCAACAACTAGAAAATACAATAAATATAGAAGATCATTGGAAACAGGTAAAGGATATATGGAAAGAGACATGCGAAGAAACACTGGGGAAAAGAGAACTCCAGGATAAGGCATGGATGACAGCAGAGACCCTGGAAAAAATTAAAGAAAGAAAGAATAAGTAAGCAGACATAAATAAAAGAAAAACGAAAAGTAATAAAGCCAAGACACAGGAAGCTTACACAGAAGTGAACAAAGAAGTGAGAAGATGCATTAAAAGGGATAAGAGGAAATATATAGATGAGCTAGCTAAAGAGGCAGAGGAAGCAGTAAATAAAGAGAATATGAAAGAACTGTACAACAGCACAAAGAAATTAAGTGGAAAATATAAACAGACCAATGTCTTTATTAAAGATAAGAAAGGAAATCTGCTTAGTAATATGAGGGAACAAATGGAGAGATGGAAAGAGCACTTTGAAGAACTTTTGAACAGACACGGCTCAAATAATCCTCCAGATATACTACCAGCAGAAGAAGAGTTACACGTTAACTGTGGAAAACCAAGCAAAGGAGAAATAATGAAAGCCATCAAGCTATAAAAAAATGGTAAAGTCACAGGACCAGATAAAATTCCCCCTGAAGCCATCAAAGAAGATATTAACACCTCTACCAATATGTTACATAATCTATTAGATACAATTTTGGAGACGGAAGAAATACTAAAAGATTGGAAAGAAGGTTATATGATCAAACTACCAAAGAAAGGAAGTCTACAGGAGTGCACAAATTATAGGGGAATTATGCTACTATCAGTGCCAGGATAAATATTAAGCAGAATCATTCTGGAGAGACTAAAAGAGGCCATAGAGAAACATTTGAGAGATGAACAAGCAGGTTTTAGGAAGAACAGATCATGTGCTGATCAAATAACTACTCTAAGTATAATAGTTGAACAAAGTTTATAACTAAAATCCCCACTTTATATTTGATTCATAGATTACGAAAAGGCATTTGATAGTTTAGACAGAGGAATGCTTTGGAAGTTGCTGAGTCAATACGGAGTCCACATAAAGTTTATTAACCTGATAAAAACAATGTATGAAGGAATGAAATGTAGTGTGGAGCATGAAGGGCAGCTTACAGAAGAAGCATTTGAAATAAGAACAGGAGTAAGGCAGAGATGCCTCCTGTCTCCATTTCTCTTTCTACTGGCCATAGACTGGATTATGAAAATAACTCAACAGAAATAGAATCCAGTGGTCACTGACCAAACAACTTGATGATTTATACTTTGCTGATGACATAGCTCTCCTATCATACAACCATCAACAGATGCAGGATACAATGAGCATACTTGATGAGAGATCACAATAGATGTGACTAAAAATTAATAGAGATAAGACCAACATTATGAGAATTCATGCAGTTGGCAATAACCAAATACAACTAGGAGAATTACCTCTATTAGATGTACAATCTTACATATATCTGGGCAGTAATATAGATAAAGAGGGAGGAACAGAAAATGATACCAAAATAAGGATATCAAAAGCATGAGGAGATTTTGTTGCACTGGGAAACATATGGAAGTCCAAAGAAATTAGGTTAAATATAAAAATAAAAATTTTCAACTTCAATGTTAAGTCAGTCCTATTATATGGCTGTGAAACATGGGGTACAACAAAATTAACAATCATGAAGTTATAGACTTTCATTAATGGATGCTTACGCAGAATAAAAGGATGGAAATGGCATAACAAAATCACTAACATAGAATTATGAAAATGTACCAGTCAATTACCAGTGGATAAAGAGATACAGCGAAGACGATGGCGCTGGATAGGACACACACTACGAAAGCCAACTGAGAGTATTACACAACAGGCCCTTTTTTTGGAACCCCAGGGGAAAAGACAAATAGGAAGACCAAGGAATTCTAGGAGAAGACAGATAGAAGCAGAGATAAAGATTAAAGGGAAGACATGGAACGATCTTAAAAGAATGGCAAGAAACAGAACTTGTAAAGTGTTTGTTGAAGACCTATGCTCCACAGGGAGCTGAAAGGTAGAAGAAGAATATATTCTAGCGGGGTCCATAAAACAGATAGTTTATATTATCAATGTTGTTTTCTCTTCGCGATGTGTTTTCTGCCCTCTGTCTGCTGTGATAGAAGACTGGATCTCTCCAGACAGAACAACTCTCATTGACTTCCGATATAGACGTTACAGACTTGGACAAACAGTGGTAGACATCAATATACATTCATGGACATCAATAGCAAATGACAACTCCATGTAATATAACATGGACTGGCTCCACTGGCCAGTACCCCATTAAGTTGAATGGTTTTTAGCATTGTAAACCAACAGTTACAAAGATCTGCAATTACAAATCAAACCATACTTCTAATTAAAAAAAAACTGTCCAGGATGGTCCCAAGCTTCTAATTCGTTCTATGTCTATCTAAAGTTTATTCTTCTAACTTTTTTTGGCTGAACTTCCTACTTTAACTCTATAAAAAGTTCCTTCACAAATTCGTGCCCCCAAAGTTGATCAATTATCTCGGAAACTGTTTCATGAATTTCTGTAAATCTTTTTCATGAAATCTTATTTTTTTCACTGACCTTCAGATTTTATAACATTTAAGTACAAAGGTAGTCTGAATTTGCACAAATCGTTTTTGTTATATAATTTTAGGAAAATATCAAACCGCGTGCTCTAAACATTAGATTTTACTGTAAATTATGTTAATTTTCTAACAATGCAAGCCAAAGGCGTATCCGTATCACATTGAAGAGGGCAACATTTTTCATTTGATTTTATATCTTCGTCAAAGAGATAGGTAAACTTTGCCTGCACAATAACACAGTTACATTTTGCATAGTGATGAATTTACACTTTAAACTCTTCATGGTTTTAAAAATCAAGTAGTCACTTCACAACAGCTTACACATTATCACATATAAATGAATATATATTAATAATAAATATTTTGTCAAAATGCGCCTCTGGACCAATTTAAGAAGAAACCGGAAATGAAATTGCTTAAAAAAAAAAAAAAAAACCTGTGAGATGCGCGCGTCTTACAAGTTATGGTTCAGTAACTGCGACCTCATTCTAAATAGTGGGGAGAGCACGTGAAATTTGACTTTTTAAATGGTGAGTTGATTACAAATGTGGGTATTGTAAAATCCTAAAATTTAGTACAAGCAAGAAAATAATATTTTTATATACCTCAAATGAGCAAAAATCTTTCCTACATACATGACAGTAGGGCAAAACAATCAGACTGAAGGTCGGTCGATGAAAAAATAAGATTTCACGAAAAAAATTACAGAATTTCATCAAACAGTTTCCGAGATAATTAATAAACTCTGTGGGCACGAATTTCTGAACGGAAATAGCAATTTACCCTTCACCATCCTGGTGTCGGCCATTTCTCAATCATATCATATATTACAGTGTCTCCTATTCTAACGTTACAATAAATATCAAATATACCATTTCTTATACTTGAGCCTTTGTTAGTTAAGTAGCAAACTTAACTACTTGAATGTTTGTCATTTTGTAGTGCAAATGGATGGGCATATGAGTAAATAGGTATTATTGTATCATGGGGTACCACAAGAGGAGCGGAGGGGGGGGGGGGGTCTCTATCACCTACACTGTTCTTCATTTTCATGACCGTAGAAAAAAGCATACTCAGTGCAGTCAAAACAGTCAGGTATTGTGACGTCATGGCCATGTTGTGACAGGGTGATTCCTATGAAGCCAAATGAACAGACCATAGTGGGAGAACGGGAGCCGCGATAGCTCAGTGGTTAGTGAGCTGGACTACAAAGGACAAGAGGTAGGGTTCGATCCCATCCGACTGCATCCGGGTTCACCCAGCCTTAAATGGGTACCGGATTTTTTCCTGGGAAAGTAAAGCGGCACGGGCGTGTACCGACCACATTACCCTAAAAATCATGTGCTGAAGGTCTGTAAAAATTATGGTCATAACGCCATATCCCCTATACGCCACTTGGCGTGACGGGGCTCTTAACTTTTTTTTTTTTTTTTTTTTACTTTTATAGTGGGAGAGCACTAGTAGGCAATATAGGAGAGATAGGCTTAAGTGGCCTTGAACCGATAATAGAAAGTAACAAACAGGCTGGAAAATGTAAGCGAGAAGGCAATGCCATGATCAGCCAACCAAAGCAAGTGCAAATGGGCGAGGTTCCCCTACCTGAAACTGTGATTAGCTGACCTAATCATGACCACCACCACCACCACCATAATCATCATCATCATGTACCATGCCTGCTGGCGTAGGTGAACATGTCTGTCCACGACTTTCGATCTTGACAGTTATTATCATTTCTGTTGTTGACCTTCTGCCAAGTCATTCTCTTAAGTTGTCTGGTATCTTTTCTCTTTGCTTCCCTCAACCTCTTCGTCCTAGGAGGGATTAGGGTTAGTATTCTGTCCATGACCTAGTTTTCGGAGTATATTGATCTCAAAATGGGAGCAAAATAACCAGAAGAAGACGACACAACTCAGACGCTGAATCGTGTGCAATAAACATGTAAGACATACGCTACGTCATTTTGAACATTCGGTCCATGTTAATGCCGGTGACTGGATCTGGGGTGTTTGCAGTTGAAGGCATCTTAGAGGCTGAGACATTCTGGACGCTAGCCTACGACCAGAGGCAGACGTCTGGGCTACAGACGTATAGGACCCTAGCGTTCAATATGGAGGCATTCCTAACAAGCTATAGAGATAGACTTGGTAACCTGATATTCATCAAATCTGTAACGATAGTTACGCAGCATAGGGTATCAGCAGTTACATAATAATCGATTTACAAAGATAAAGATTGATTTAAAGACGCGCTAGAATAAACCTATTAGTGCTAACCTCTAGTGTGAGAAGAGTGTTTTCCACTGGCGTTAGCCTATTTGATACGCTCTGAATAACCAATAATAAAGAAAACGACATAAGAAACAGACACAGACATACTCGGGCCGACTTGATAAGAATAAAATGTCATCGCCATTTGTTATGATATACCTTGAGTCTTGTGTTCATCTGTTTAGGGATTTGACAAAAGAAGCGTGTCTGGTTGTTGTTAAGACATTGCCTACGAAGCTAATTTTTTAGTTAGCTGAGTGGCAGTGTTCCCTAGCGTTTGGCTTTCGTGGGAAGGCGCTGTGCCACTGAGTACGGGTTCGATCCTGCCTTGATCCATTTTTTTTTCTGTTGTTGATTATTTGTCCATTTTTCCGAGTGCTGTAAACATACCTCTTCCTCTGAATTGATTCGCTGATTTCGCCTCGGAAGTTTCCCTCTATAATAAAATTTATTTATTATTATTTGTCTGCATCACACATACCACTCGACTGCAGCCAGTACAATGCTAGAGATAAACACACTGGCTAAACTACACAGCTTTAAGGTTTCTCACAGAAGCCGACAGTACATCCAACTTTATTAAAATCAGAATTTTACATATATAGACCTTAGCAAAAGAAAGGAGAAGAAGTGATAGTAGAAGAACAAGAAGAAGACATTAAAAAATGCTCTTTCTGTAAAGAGCAATTAAGTTAGAGAGATGGACTCTGAGAAACGAAATGGGTGCTGGTTTATATTATATACTGTTATGAGATATGAGAGATTTCAATATTTGGCAAAGGTGACTTTAAAAATTAAGATAAGCGAGGATAATCAACGTTTGTAATTGTTGGAGATAGATGGAGTTCGCTGCTAGATAATGGTAGTTTTTGGTATTGGATAAGTATCCGTGTTAACAAATGAATTCTCCGTTGTTTATAACCGTTACCTTCACTGTTAAATTAGAGTGGCGCCCTGACTTAACTCAGCCCATTCATCATTGGACGAAACTGATGTTCTCCATTCGCTTTCATTACGGACTTCGTACTATCAATAAGGGCAAATCCAACAAGGGATTATCAATAGAAATGGAGATTGATTGGACACGCACTAAGTAAAATTGACGACATCTCAGCTAGTCATCGCCTTTCCACAGAGAACAAGAAATTAAAGAGTATCCATGAATATACGTAGAAGAAGAAGGAATGTCAGTTTTCAATAGGTTTTTCGTTATCATGAGACCAATAAATTGATCATTTCTCAATAACAGCCACGGTAAATAAACTATATTGCCTTTACTTTTTCATTTAAAAGCAGTTATTGGAATTTAGTTTTGGTCTCACCAAAAGAAAGCACTTTTGTTTTTATACAAGTATGGCTTATTAATAATGTAAATGATTTGTTGATAGGAGCAGTTGTACTGAGCAGATTAAACATAACACTTGAAAAACTCAGGAAAATGAAGTTCGCAATCAGCCACAGCACAATATATCAAAACAAAAATATTCAGAGATGGCGTTTACATTGGCCATTAAATATCAAAATTACAACAAATTAAGGATAGTGAAAACAATAAAATATTTGTAAATGTTATATTCATGAAATTAGCTAGAAAAACATACAAGAACATGCACAGTTTGCGATGATGAAAGATGGTTTTGTGTGGTTATTATCAGTTCAAGAAATGTGACGATCCATCGGCTGAAATATTTTAGATTCTTGAAAGGAGCAGTTTGCGAGATAAAATAAGAATGAAAGATGTGAGAGAAATAAGCAAGTTATAATGACTTGTAAATTAAAACATAAAAATGGAAGAGATAAATGATTTGACCACGAGGTAAGAGGGAAAGTACAGAAGGTGACGTAACAAATCATACACAAAGGCTACGAGAAAACTAAATAAAAAATCCGGCAATGGAAAATGATGGAGTGATGTAATATTAAAGACGTTAAGAAAAGACCAAAATAACTAAATCTCACTTTGATGCAAAAACAAGGGTGAAAAAGGAAAAACAGAATAAGATCAGTATCATTCCAGACTAACTTCACAATAATGTCAGTAGTAGGTGGCCATTATCGTCTAGAAAAAAAAAAACCGGACATTGGGTTGATAAAATGGGAAGTACAGGAGTTATGGAGAGGCATAGCTAATCTTTTCAACACTCAGGAAAACAAAGTCACTTTTCGAGCTCCGTCCAGTCCCCGTGGAGCAGAGGTCTTCAACAAACACTTTCAGCTCCCTGTGGAGCAGAGGTCTTCAACAAACACTTTCAGCTCCCTGTGGAGCAGAGGTCTTCAACAAACACTTTCAGCTCCCTGTTGAGCAGAGGTCTTCAACAAACACTTTCAGCTCCCTGTGGAGCAGAGGTCTTCAACAAACACTTTCAGCTCCCTGTTGAGCAGAGGTCTTCAACAAACACTTTCAGCTCCCTGTTGAGCAGAGGTCTTCAACAAACACTTTCAGCTCCCTGTGGAGCAGAGGTCTTCAACAAACACTTTCAGCTCCCTGTGGAGCAGAGGTCTTCAACAAACACTTTCAGCTCCCTGTTGAGCAGAGGTCTTCAACAAACACTTTCAGCTCCCTGTGGAGCAGAGGTCTTCAACAAACACTTTCAGCTCCCTGTGGAGCAGAGGTCTTCAACAAACACTTTCAACTACTGTTGAGCAGAGGTCTTCAACAAACACTTTCAGCTCCCTGTGGAGCAGAGGTCTTCAACAAACACTTTAAACTACTGTTGAGCAGAGGTCTTCAACAAACACTTTCAACTCCCTGTGGAGCAGAGGTCTTCAACAAACACTTTCAGCTCCCTGTGGAGCAGAGGTCTTCAACAAACACTTTCAGCTCCCTGTGGAGCAGAGGTCTTCAACAAACACTTTCAGCTCCCTGTGGAGCAGAGGTCTTCAACAAACACTTTCAGCTCCCTGTTGAGCAGAGGTCTTCAACAAACACTTTCAGCTCCCTGTGGAGCAGAGGTCTTCAACAAACACTTTCAGCTCCCTGTTGAGCAGAGGTCTTCAACAAACACTTTCAGCTCCCTGTGGAGCAGAGGTCTTCAACAAACACTTTCAGCTCCCTGTGGAGCAGAGGTCTTCAACAAACACTTTCAGCTCCCTGTGGAGCAGAGGTCTTCAACAAACACTTTCAGCTCCCTGTGGAGCAGAGGTCTTCAACAAACACTTTCCAAGTCGTTCTGTTTCTTGCCATTTTTTTAGATACTTCTATGTCTCCCTCATCATCTTCATCCCTGCTCCCATCTGGCTACTCCAAGAATTCTTTGGTCTTTCTCTTCGTCTTTTTCCCTTGGGATTCCAAAAAGGGCCTGTGGTGTAATACTCTCAGTTTGCTTCCGCAGTGTGTGTCCTATCTAGCGCCATCGTCTTGGCTGTCTCTCTTTATCCAATGGTATTTGACTGTTACATTACCATAATTCTATTTTAGTGATTTTGATATGCCATTTCCATCATTTTATTCTGCGTGAGCATCCATTAATGAAAGTGGTCTGTTTCCTAGCGTCTTTAATATACCAGCACTCCATCTCCTTTCCATGGTCGGCTATTTGATCTAGTATACCTGTAACGTTTGTTGAAGACTCGTTGTGTTATTCTTAGTTCTGCCTGTGAAATCACGTGATCAAACCATTCATGCTTCGATTCAGTTTCATAATGTCACAACAAAGACGCAAGCCGGGAACTGGGCTGAAAACCTTCAGTGACTCATTTCTGACTGCTTGTACAAGGATCGGTGAACTAGAACGTTCCAGATTCTACCACGCCTCTTCGTGGCGCTCCAAGAAACAAGCTAACTGGGCTAGTCTGGCCAACTCAGCAAGGATTGAGAGGGAAGGCAATCCGGTACTAAAAACAGTTATGCTGAAGACTGATGTTTTGGGTGAAAAGACACATATTAAACAACAAGACAGCGCATCTATGCCTGTTTAACGTCGATTGAACGCTGCAGAGAGTCAAGAAAAAAATACATTTGGTTATTGGGTGAACGCAAACAACAATAAACAGCAAGAAACAAACAATTACAAACAGCAAGAAACAAACAATTACAAACACATTTTATAACAAATTGTTTATATTCCGAACGACAAAACTTAATGGAAAAAATAGGAATAAACTTCGAAGTCAAGATGGTCACAAGATGATGATGAGCATACAGGCTCACAACCAACCAGCACCATAAGAAAAGATGAGATTTACTGACTCATTCAACTTCCGGATTTCAATATTTCAAGTCTCTGCCACACGTTTTTCCTGAGTCTAAAATTATTATATATCTTGGCCTTGTCAAGAGGCATGTACGGTTACATCTACAAAATGAAAATACAAACCTGACTATTTAAAGAATAATATAAGACGAAATACAACTCAACACAATACAAATTTTACGCTTCAAAGAGGCATTTATTTTAGTGGATATAAATGGTACTAACAAGGAATATATTTTAATAGATACATAATAGTTTTACATTAACTTTAATTAGACATGACGATAAAGATTACATCAAACTTTTCGACGAAACCTACGCCGTCTAGATTACCACACATTGGCTTTAATTTAGCTACACATCATTAAACCTGTACCAGCAAGTCAACCGCGTTCAAAGCTGTTAACTACATCCTCAAACAGACCAAAATGGAATCCTTAGTTCAAGCAGTAACAAAACTTTTCCAGCCTGGAGTCGTTGACACAAATCGACTGGTTGTTGTAAGCGTTCAGTCTACTGACGTCACCGCCGAGCTTGTACGAGTCTTGGACTGGCTCGTGGATCACAGTAGCCTCAAACTGTCCTTCACCTGGCAATGTTGACAAGGTCACTTGAAAGACTGATTCTGCTTTCATCTTCTTACCATAACTGACAGTTCTGTTTATGACGTCATTAACACTTCTGGATAATTTGAGGACCTTCTCGCTAGACCCTAACTGGACCACGTCAGAAACATTCTGTAGAGTCAACGAGGCACACAAGTGAGACACTGAAGAGAGCTGTTCGTTGATCAAGTTGACTACAACCTTGGAGATATTAATGGCCATTTCACTGCTTGTGTCCAGCTTTTTCTGCTCCATACAGAGACACCAGTGAGGAATGATGCCCGCATGCTCGCAAGTCCGTTCCGCAGGGATTTCCCTAAACAAACTGATGCCCCTGCTGGAGATATCGGCTTTCCGCTCGACGCCATCAAAGTACAATAACTCTTTTAGAGTCTCATGAAGATCGAAATGAGTTGTCAGCCTTCGAGCATTTGTTCTCAAATTGTTGACCAGTTGTGGGTACTTTGTGTGGAAGCTTGGTGGAAAAACAAAATACAAGAACGGTGATCGCTCCTCCACTTTCCCAATGTAGGTCTTACGGAATGAACCAAAGCGGTAACCATGGTCGCTGTAGAAGACAAGAACGGTATTGTTCCAGTGACCTTCTTCTTTGAAACGCTTCAGGAACTTGACGTAGACATAGTCAGCTGAGCTTGCTAGGTTAAGGCTGTCGTGGGTGAGCCTCGTTATAAAGGTGAATCCAAAGTGAGGCTTGTCCTTGAACACTCTGGAGAAGTCTGTGACGTAGTCCATCAACATGGCCGTCTCCAGCCTGTCAGCCACGCAGTGATGGTTGTTACTCCAGATGCCTTTGTATCTTTCCATGGCTAGAGCAAGTGGCCGACTGTAGTAGTCGGCTGGGGCTACATGAAAACCTTCTCTTCGATAGTTAAAAGTAGATATCCAAGGATGGTCTTCAGCATACAGTGTACGGTAACCGGCGTTGGAGAAGTTATTCCACAGAATAGGATAGTTATCGAATGGTTGTGTGGACATTGTCTTATTCCAGCCGGTCTCTTCCACAAACTTGCCCATCAAAATGGGAACGATGTTGACGAACGTGTTGTCTGCCACTTTGTTGTAGCCGGACATCTCGAAAGCGTTGAGCTCCTTGTGCAGGAACTCTCGAGTTTGCTGCATCTGGCGAATAAAGTTATGTCTGGACGTTGAGTCTACCCCAACCATTAGGACATTGTAGGTCTCTTTGGGAGAGTTCTTCTTTAAGTGTTGATTAAAATTATAGTCACACCTGTGCTCCACCTCATTCTTTAGAATCACAGCTGCGTGAATGTTGGTGGTTATCATATCACCATTGTGGTTGTAGCAATCAACTCTCATGAACTCTTCTATTGGTGTGATAGGCATGTCATGATCAAAGGGGTTACTCCAGGCACCATATTCAATATAAGTGTCACGCAGCTTATTTCCTCTGCTGATTGATTGATATTTACAAAACTTAAAATCGCCTTTGAACTCCTTTTCGATTTTTGTTCGGTTTAACCGGAGAACTGATCTCTCCACAAAAGTAATTGACTTCTTATCTGAACACAACATTTCGCCGAGATTCCGAACGAAGGGCAAAGTAACTGGATCAAACGGATTCAAGTCTGGAATTTTGCAGTAAGGATTATCCAAGAGAAATATAGTTCTCTCAGACGCCTGCTGTGAGTCTTCACCATGCAGGTACTGCTGCGAAAATCGACTGATGATCAAGCGGTTGTTGACAGCAATGAACATCAACGTGGACAGGGCCGACAAAATCAAAAGGAACAATGAACGTTTCGTCTTCCGACTTAACATTGTCGTAATCTATTAATACCAGAATCTGAAAAGATAAATAAATAAACATTAATGTAATTAACTGTAATGAGTTACTGTGTAGCGTCTTCAATTTTTCTATGCCAATATATTCTAGCCGCCCGTGCGCTGCCGGGGCCCGAAAGGGAAGTAAAGAATAGTGGTGCTGTACCCTACCAGGCATGTTCGTAGGAGACGAGAAAGGAGGGATCGGCGTGGGACTGGCTATCCCATACTGTAAAAAACATAAGCCGAAAAAACTTCACAAACATGGACAAGTCAAAGAGAGGAATAAAAAGTAAATCCGTCATCCAGGAAAGCTAAAGGCTCTCTGTCTAAGAGACGTATGACACAAGCCAGAGAAAGCCGTAAGGAGTCCGGGTTGCCGACTCACCTTTTGTCTACCAGGAAATTCTCCAGAGTTGGCACGTGGATATATTCGTACCCTAAACGAATTAGTTAAAGATGAATTCTATAAACAGTTACAATGATAAATGGATGAAAGACGAGCCAAGGATATTATAATCTTGATGGGAGATCTAAATGCTAAAGTAGGATCAGACAACAGCGGCCTCGAAGAGACAATGGGAAAACATGGACTTGGGGATATAAACGAGAATGGAGAGATATTTGTGAATTTATGTGCCCTTAATCAAGTGAGCCTAGGAGGAACAATATTCCAACATTAAAGAATACACATGGGTGTCATCAGATCATAGAACGGATAATCAAATTTATCACATATGTATTAATAATAAGTTTAAGTCATCCTTACAGGATGTAAAAGTATATAGAGGGGCAGATGTAGCTTCTGATCATCATCTTCTGATAGCCAAACTTAAACATAAACTAAAAAGATATACTACAACGAATAAGGGTAGAAAGTTTTTCAATGTAGGGTTTCTTAAAGAACAAGGAATTAAAGATAAATTCGCAGTCACAATATCAAACAAATACCACGTCCTCCAACAACTAGAAAATACAATAAATATAGAAGATCATTGGAAACAGGTAAAGGATATATGGAAAGAGACATGCGAAGAAACACTGGGGAAAAGAGAACTCCAGGATAAGGCATGGATGACAGCAGAGACCCTGGAAAAAATTAAAGAAAGAAAGAATAAGTAAGCAGACATAAATAAAAGAAAAACGAAAAGTAATAAAGCCAAGACACAGGAAGCTTACACAGAAGTGAACAAAGAAGTGAGAAGATGCATTAAAAGGGATAAGAGGAAATATATAGATGAGCTAGCTAAAGAGGCAGAGGAAGCAGTAAATAAAGAGAATATGAAAGAACTGTACAACAGCACAAAGAAATTAAGTGGAAAATATAAACAGACCAATGTCTTTATTAAAGATAAGAAAGGAAATCTGCTTAGTAATATGAGGGAACAAATGGAGAGATGGAAAGAGCACTTTGAAGAACTTTTGAACAGACACGGCTCAAATAATCCTCCAGATATACTACCAGCAGAAGAAGAGTTACACGTTAACTGTGGAAAACCAAGCAAAGGAGAAATAATGAAAGCCATCAAGCTATAAAAAAATGGTAAAGTCACAGGACCAGATAAAATTCCCCTGAAGCCATCAAAGAAGATATTAACACCTCTACCAATATGTTACATAATCTATTAGATACAATTTTGGAGACGGAAGAAATACTAAAAGATTGGAAAGAAGGTTATATGATCAAACTACCAAAGAAAGGAAGTCTACAGGAGTGCACAAATTATAGGGGAATTATGCTACTATCAGTGCCAGGATAAATATTAAGCAGAATCATTCTGGAGAGACTAAAAGAGGCCATAGAGAAACATTTGAGAGATGAACAAGCAGGTTTTAGGAAGAACAGATCATGTGCTGATCAAATAACTACTCTAAGTATAATAGTTGAACAAAGTTTAGAACTAAAATCCCCACTTTATATTTGATTCATAGATTACGAAAAGGCATTTGATAGTTTAGACAGAGGAATGCTTTGGAAGTTGCTGAGTCAATACGGAGTCCACATAAAGTTTATTAACCTGATAAAAACAATGTATGAAGGAATGAAATGTAGTGTGGAGCATGAAGGGCAGCTTACAGAAGAAGCATTTGAAATAAGAACAGGAGTAAGGCAGAGATGCCTCCTGTCTCCATTTCTCTTTCTACTGGCCATAGACTGGATTATGAAAATAACTCAACAGAAATAGAATCCAGTGGTCACTGACCAAACAACTTGATGATTTATACTTTGCTGATGACATAGCTCTCCTATCATACAACCATCAACAGATGCAGGATACAATGAGCATACTTGATGAGAGATCACAATAGATGTGACTAAAAATTAATAGAGATAAGACCAACATTATGAGAATTCATGCAGTTGGCAATAACCAAATACAACTAGGAGAATTACCTCTATTAGATGTACAATCTTACATATATCTGGGCAGTAATATAGATAAAGAGGGAGGAACAGAAAATGATACCAAAATAAGGATATCAAAAGCATGAGGAGATTTTGTTGCACTGGGAAACATATGGAAGTCCAAAGAAATTAGGTTAAATATAAAAATAAAAATTTTCAACTTCAATGTTAAGTCAGTCCTATTATATGGCTGTGAAACATGGGGTACAACAAAATTAACAATCATGAAGTTATAGACTTTCATTAATGGATGCTTACGCAGAATAAAAGGATGGAAATGGCATAACAAAATCACTAACATAGAATTATGAAAATGTACCAGTCAATTACCAGTGGATAAAGAGATACAGCGAAGACGATGGCGCTGGATAGGACACACACTACGAAAGCCAACTGAGAGTATTACACAACAGGCCCTTTTTTGGAACCCCCAGGGGAAAAGACAAATAGGAAGACCAAGGAATTCTAGGAGAAGACAGATAGAAGCAGAGATAAAGATTAAAGGGAAGACATGGAACGATCTTAAAAGAATGGCAAGAAACAGAACTTGTAAAGTGTTTGTTGAAGACCTATGCTCCACAGGGAGCTGAAAGGTAGAAGAAGAATATATTCTAGCGGGGTCCATAAAACAGATAGTTTATATTATCAATGTTGTTTTCTCTTCGCGATGTGTTTTCTGCCCTCTGTCTGCTGTGATAGAAGACTGGATCTCTCCAGACAGAACAACTCTCATTGACTTCCGATATAGACGTTACAGACTTGGACAAACAGTGGTAGACATCAATATACATTCATGGACATCAATAGCAAATGACAACTCCATGTAATATAACATGGACTGGCTCCACTGGCCAGTACCCCATTAAGTTGAATGGTTTTTAGCATTGTAAACCAACAGTTACAAAGATCTGCAATTACAAATCAAACCATACTTCTAATTAAAAAAAAAACTGTCCAGGATGGTCCCAAGCTTCTAATTCGTTCTATGTCTATCTAAAGTTTATTCTTCTAACTTTTTTTGGCTGAACTTCCTACTTTAACTCTATAAAAAGTTCCTTCACAAATTCGTGCCCCCAAAGTTGATCAATTATCTCGGAAACTGTTTCATGAATTTCTGTAAATCTTTTTCATGAAATCTTATTTTTTTCACTGACCTTCAGATTTTATAACATTTAAGTACAAAGGTAGTCTGAATTTTGCACAAATCGTTTTTGTTATATAATTTTAGGAAAATATCAAACCGCGTGCTCTAAACATTAGATTTTACTGTAAATTATGTTAATTTTCTAACAATGCAAGCCAAAGGCGTATCCGTATCACATTGAAGAGGGCAACATTTTTCATTTGATTTTATATCTTCGTCAAAGAGATAGGTAAACTTTGCCTGCACAATAACACAGTTACATTTTGCATAGTGATGAATTTACACTTTAAACTCTTCATGGTTTTAAAAATCAAGTAGTCACTTCACAACAGCTTACACATTATCACATATAAATGAATATATATTAATAATAAATATTTTGTCAAAATGCGCCTCTGGACCAATTTAAGAAGAAACCGGAAATGAAATTGCTTAAAAAAAAAAAAAAAAACCTGTGAGATGCGCGCGTCTTACAAGTTATGGTTCAGTAACTGCGACCTCATTCTAAATAGTGGGGAGAGCACGTGAAATTTGACTTTTTAAATGGTGAGTTGATTACAAATGTGGGTATTGTAAAATCCTAAAATTTAGTACAAGCAAGAAAATAATATTTTTATATACCTCAAATGAGCAAAAATCTTTCCTACATACATGACAGTAGGGCAAAACAATCAGACTGAAGGTCGGTCGATGAAAAAATAAGATTTCACGAAAAAAATTACAGAATTTCATCAAACAGTTTCCGAGATAATTAATAAACTCTGTGGGCACGAATTTCTGAACGGAATATAGCAATTTACCCTTCACCATCCTGGTGTCGGCCATTTCTCAATCATATCATATATTACAGTGTCTCCTATTCTAACGTTACAATAAATATCAAATATACCATTTCTTATACTTGAGCCTTTGTTAGTTAAGTAGCAAACTTAACTACTTGAATGTTTGTCATTTTGTAGTGCAAATGGATGGGCATATGAGTAAATAGGTATTATTGTATCATGGGGTACCACAAGAGGAGCGGAGGGGGGGGGGGGTCTATCACCTACACTGTTCTTCATTTTCATGACCGTAGAAAAAAGCATACTCAGTGCAGTCAAAACAGTCAGGTATTGTGACGTCATGGCCATGTTGTGACAGGGTGATTCCTATGAAGCCAAATGAACAGACCATAGTGGGAGAACGGGAGCCGCGATAGCTCAGTGGTTAGTGAGCTGGACTACAAAGGACAAGAGGTAGGGTTCGATCCCATCCGACTGCATCCGGGTTCACCCAGCCTTAAATGGGTACCGGATTTTTTCCTGGGAAAGTAAAGCGGCACGGGCGTGTACCGACCACATTACCCTAAAAATCATGTGCTGAAGGTCTGTAAAAATTATGGTCATAACGCCATATCCCCTATACGCCACTTGGCGTGACGGGGGGTACTTTTTTTTTTTTTTTTATAGTGGGAGAGCACTAGTAGGCAATATAGGAGAGATAGGCTTAAGTGGCCTTGAACCGATAATAGAAAGTAACAAACAGGCTGGAAAATGTAAGCGAGAAGGCAATGCCATGATCAGCCAACCAAAGCAAGTGCAAATGGGCCGAGGTTCCCCTACCTGAAACTGTGATTAGCTGACCTAATCATGACCACCACCACCACCACCATAATCATCATCATCATGTACCATGCCTGCTGGCGTAGGTGAACATGTCTGTCCACGACTTTCGATCTTGACAGTTATTATCATTTCTGTTGTTGACCTTCTGCCAAGTCATTCTCTTAAGTTGTCTGGTATCTTTTCTCTTTGCTTCCCTCAACCTCTTCGTCCTAGGAGGGATTAGGGTTAGTATTCTGTCCATGACCTAGTTTTCGGAGTATATTGATCTCAAAATGGGAGCAAAATAACCAGAAGAAGACGACACAACTCAGACGCTGAATCGTGTGCAATAAACATGTAAGACATACGCTACGTCATTTTGAACATTCGGTCCATGTTAATGCCGGTGACTGGATCTGGGTGTTTGCAGTTGAAGGCATCTTAGAGGCTGAGACATTCTGGACGCTAGCCTACGACCAGAGGCAGACGTCTGGGCTACAGACGTATAGGACCCTAGCGTTCAATATGGAGGCATTCCTAACAAGCTATAGAGATAGACTTGGTAACCTGATATTCATCAAATCTGTAACGATAGTTACGCAGCATAGGGTATCAGCAGTTACATAATAATCGATTTACAAAGATAAAGATTGATTTAAAGACGCGCTAGAATAAACCTATTAGTGCTAACCTCTAGTGTGAGAAGAGTGTTTTCCACTGGCGTTAGCCTATTTGATACGCTCTGAATAACCAATAATAAAGAAAACGACATAAGAAACAGACACAGACATACTCGGGCCGACTTGATAAGAATAAAATGTCATCGCCATTTGTTATGATATACCTTGAGTCTTGTGTTCATCTGTTTAGGGATTTGACAAAAGAAGCGTGTCTGGTTGTTGTTAAGACATTGCCTACGAAGCTAATTTTTTAGTTAGCTGAGTGGCAGTGTTCCCTAGCGTTTGGCTTTTCGTGGGAAGGCGCTGTGCCACTGAGTACGGGTTCGATCCTGCCTTGATCCATTTTTTTTTCTGTTGTTGATTATTTGTCCATTTTTCCGAGTGCTGTAAACATACCTCTTCCTCTGAATTGATTCGCTGATTTTCGCCTCGGAAGTTTCCCTCTATAATAAAATTTATTTATTATTATTTGTCTGCATCACACATACCACTCGACTGCAGCCAGTACAATGCTAGAGATAAACACACTGGCTAAACTACACAGCTTTAAGGTTTCTCACAGAAGCCGACAGTACATCCAACTTTATTAAAATCAGAATTTTACATATATAGACCTTAGCAAAAGAAAGGAGAAGAAGTGATAGTAGAAGAACAAGAAGAAGACATTAAAAAATGCTCTTTCTGTAAAGAGCAATTAAGTTAGAGAGATGGACTCTGAGAAACGAAATGGGTGCTGGTTTTATATTATATACTGTTATGAGATATGAGAGATTTCAATATTTGGCAAAGGTGACTTTAAAAATTAAGATAAGCGAGGATAATCAACGTTTGTAATTGTTGGAGATAGATGGAGTTCGCTGCTAGATAATGGTAGTTTTGGTATTGGATAAGTATCCGTGTTAACAAATGAATTCTCCGTTGTTTATAACCGTTACCTTCACTGTTAAATTAGAGTGGCGCCCTGACTTAACTCAGCCCATTCATCATTGGACGAAACTGATGTTCTCCATTCGCTTTCATTACGGACTTCGTACTATCAATAAGGGCAAATCCAACAAGGGATTATCAATAGAAATGGAGATTGATTGGACACGCACTAAGTAAAATTGACGACATCTCAGCTAGTCATCGCCTTTCCACAGAGAACAAGAAATTAAAGAGTATCCATGAATATACGTAGAAGAAGAAGCATGGGAACCTTCAAAAGCATTGACTTAAGGCTGCAAGTATGTAGAGAATTGGGATGGATAGCGAGACCTTGTCCGTGGCTTGTACACCAAAAGAAGGCATATATAGCTTTAATTGATTCATTGACGATTTATGAATGTCAGTTTTCAATAGGTTTTTCGTTATCATGAGACCAATAAATTGATCATTTCTCAATAACAGCCACGGTAAATAAACTATATTGCCTTTACTTTTTCATTTAAAAGCAGTTATTGGAATTTAGTTTTGGTCTCACCAAAAGAAAGCACTTTTGTTTTTATACAAGTATGGCTTATTAATAATGTAAATGATTTGTTGATAGGAGCAGTTGTACTGAGCAGATTAAACATAACACTTGAAAAACTCAGGAAAATGAAGTTCGCAATCAGCCACAGCACAATATATCAAAACAAAAATATTCAGAGATGGCGTTTACATTGGCCATTAAATATCAAAATTACAACAAATTAAGGATAGTGAAAACAATAAAATATTTGTAAATGTTATATTCATGAAATTAGCTAGAAAAACATACAAGAACATGCACAGTTTGCGATGATGAAAGATGGTTTTGTGTGGTTATTATCAGTTCAAGAAATGTGACGATCCATCGGCTGAAATATTTTAGATTCTTGAAAGGAGCAGTTTGCGAGATAAAATAAGAATGAAAGATGTGAGAGAAATAAGCAAGTTATAATGACTTGTAAATTAAAACATAAAAATGGAAGAGATAAATGATTTGACCACGAGGTAAGAGGGAAAGTACAGAAGGTGACGTAACAAATCATACACAAAGGCTACGAGAAAACTAAATAAAAAATCCGGCAATGGAAAATGATGGAGTGATGTAATATTAAAGACGTTAAGAAAAGACCAAAATAACTAAATCTCACTTTGATGCAAAAACAAGGGTGAAAAAGGAAAAACAGAATAAGATCAGTATCATTCCAGACTAACTTCACAATAATGTCAGTAGTAGGTGGCCATTATCGTCTAGAAAAAAAAAACCGGACATTGGGTTGATAAAATGGGAAGTACAGGAGTTATGGAGAGGCATAGCTAATCTTTTCAACACTCAGGAAAACAAAGTCACTTTTCGAGCTCCGTCCAGTCCCCGTGGAGCAGAGGTCTTCAACAAACACTTTCAGCTCCCTGTGGAGCAGAGGTCTTCAACAAACACTTTCAGCTCCCTGTGGAGCAGAGGTCTTCAACAAACACTTTCAGCTCCCTGTTGAGCAGAGGTCTTCAACAAACACTTTCAGCTCCCTGTGGAGCAGAGGTCTTCAACAAACACTTTCAGCTCCCTGTTGAGCAGAGGTCTTCAACAAACACTTTCAGCTCCCTGTTGAGCAGAGGTCTTCAACAAACACTTTCAGCTCCCTGTGGAGCAGAGGTCTTCAACAAACACTTTCAGCTCCCTGTGGAGCAGAGGTCTTCAACAAACACTTTCAGCTCCCTGTTGAGCAGAGGTCTTCAACAAACACTTTCAGCTCCCTGTGGAGCAGAGGTCTTCAACAAACACTTTCAGCTCCCTGTGGAGCAGAGGTCTTCAACAAACACTTTCAACTACTGTTGAGCAGAGGTCTTCAACAAACACTTTCAGCTCCCTGTGGAGCAGAGGTCTTCAACAAACACTTTAAACTACTGTTGAGCAGAGGTCTTCAACAAACACTTTCAACTCCCTGTGGAGCAGAGGTCTTCAACAAACACTTTCAGCTCCCTGTGGAGCAGAGGTCTTCAACAAACACTTTCAGCTCCCTGTGGAGCAGAGGTCTTCAACAAACACTTTCAGCTCCCTGTGGAGCAGAGGTCTTCAACAAACACTTTCAGCTCCCTGTTGAGCAGAGGTCTTCAACAAACACTTTCAGCTCCCTGTGGAGCAGAGGTCTTCAACAAACACTTTCAGCTCCCTGTTGAGCAGAGGTCTTCAACAAACACTTTCAGCTCCCTGTGGAGCAGAGGTCTTCAACAAACACTTTCAGCTCCCTGTGGAGCAGAGGTCTTCAACAAACACTTTCAGCTCCCTGTGGAGCAGAGGTCTTCAACAAACACTTTCAGCTCCCTGTGGAGCAGAGGTCTTCAACAAACACTTTCCAAGTCGTTCTGTTTCTTGCCATTTTTTTAGATACTTCTATGTCTCCCTCATCATCTTCATCCCTGCTCCCATCTGGCTACTCCAAGAATTCTTTGGTCTTTCTCTTCGTCTTTTTCCCTTGGGATTCCAAAAAGGGCCTGTGGTGTAATACTCTCAGTTTGCTTCCGCAGTGTGTGTCCTATCTAGCGCCATCGTCTTGGCTGTCTCTCTTTATCCAATGGTATTTGACTGTTACATTACCATAATTCTATTTTAGTGATTTTGATATGCCATTTCCATCATTTTATTCTGCGTGAGCATCCATTAATGAAAGTGGTCTGTTTCCTAGCGTCTTTAATATACCAGCACTCCATCTCCTTTCCATGGTCGGCTATTTGATCTAGTATACCTGTAACGTTTGTTGAAGACTCGTTGTGTTATACTTAGTTCTGCCTGTGAAATCACGTGATCAAACCATTCATGCTTCGATTCAGTTTCATAATGTCACAACAAAGACGCAAGCCGGGAACTGGGCTGAAAACCTTCAGTGACTCATTTCTGACTGCTTGTACAAGGATCGGTGAACTAGAACGTTCCAGATTCTACCACGCCTCTTCGTGGCGCTCCAAGAAACAAGCTAACTGGGCTAGTCTGGCCAACTCAGCAAGGATTGAGAGGGAAGGCAATCCGGTACTAAAAACAGTTATGCTGAAGACTGATGTTTTGGGTGAAAAGACACATATTAAACAACAAGACAGCGCATCTATGCCTGTTTAACGTCGATTGAACGCTGCAGAGAGTCAAGAAAAAAATACATTTGGTTATTGGGTGAACGCAAACAACAATAAACAGCAAGAAACAAACAATTACAAACAGCAAGAAACAAACAATTACAAACACATTTTATAACAAATTGTTTATATTCCGAACGACAAAACTTAATGGAAAAAATAGGAATAAACTTCGAAGTCAAGATGGTCACAAGATGATGATGAGCATACAGGCTCACAACCAACCAGCACCATAAGAAAAGATGAGATTTACTGACTCATTCAACTTCCGGATTTCAATATTTCAAGTCTCTGCCACACGTTTTTCCTGAGTCTAAAATTATTATATATCTTGGCCTTGTCAAGAGGCATGTACGGTTACATCTACAAAATGAAAATACAAACCTGACTATTTAAAGAATAATATAAGACGAAATACAACTCAACACAATACAAATTTTACGCTTCAAAGAGGCATTTATTTTAGTGGATATAAATGGTACTAACAAGGAATATATTTTAATAGATACATAATAGTTTTACATTAACTTTAATTAGACATGACGATAAAGATTACATCAAACTTTTCGACGAAACCTACGCCGTCTAGATTACCACACATTGGCTTTAATTTAGCTACACATCATTAAACCTGTACCAGCAAGTCAACCGCGTTCAAAGCTGTTAACTACATCCTCAAACAGACCAAAATGGAATCCTTAGTTCAAGCAGTAACAAAACTTTTCCAGCCTGGAGTCGTTGACACAAATCGACTGGTTGTTGTAAGCGTTCAGTCTACTGACGTCACCGCCGAGCTTGTACGAGTCTTGGACTGGCTCGTGGATCACAGTAGCCTCAAACTGTCCTTCACCTGGCAATGTTGACAAGGTCACTTGAAAGACTGATTCTGCTTTCATCTTCTTACCATAACTGACAGTTCTGTTTATGACGTCATTAACACTTCTGGATAATTTGAGGACCTTCTCGCTAGACCCTAACTGGACCACGTCAGAAACATTCTGTAGAGTCAACGAGGCACACAAGTGAGACACTGAAGAGAGCTGTTCGTTGATCAAGTTGACTACAACCTTGGAGATATTAATGGCCATTTCACTGCTTGTGTCCAGCTTTTTCTGCTCCATACAGAGACACCAGTGAGGAATGATGCCCGCATGCTCGCAAGTCCGTTCCGCAGGGATTTCCCTAAACAAACTGATGCCCCTGCTGGAGATATCGGCTTTCCGCTCGACGCCATCAAAGTACAATAACTCTTTTAGAGTCTCATGAAGATCGAAATGAGTTGTCAGCCTTCGAGCATTTGTTCTCAAATTGTTGACCAGTTGTGGGTACTTTGTGTGGAAGCTTGGTGGAAAAACAAAATACAAGAACGGTGATCGCTCCTCCACTTTCCCAATGTAGGTCTTACGGAATGAACCAAAGCGGTAACCATGGTCGCTGTAGAAGACAAGAACGGTATTGTTCCAGTGACCTTCTTCTTTGAAACGCTTCAGGAACTTGACGTAGACATAGTCAGCTGAGCTTGCTAGGTTAAGGCTGTCGTGGGTGAGCCTCGTTATAAAGGTGAATCCAAAGTGAGGCTTGTCCTTGAACACTCTGGAGAAGTCTGTGACGTAGTCCATCAACATGGCCGTCTCCAGCCTGTCAGCCACGCAGTGATGGTTGTTACTCCAGATGCCTTTGTATCTTTCCATGGCTAGAGCAAGTGGCCGACTGTAGTAGTCGGCTGGGGCTACATGAAAACCTTCTCTTCGATAGTTAAAAGTAGATATCCAAGGATGGTCTTCAGCATACAGTGTACGGTAACCGGCGTTGGAGAAGTTATTCCACAGAATAGGATAGTTATCGAATGGTTGTGTGGACATTGTCTTATTCCAGCCGGTCTCTTCCACAAACTTGCCCATCAAAATGGGAACGATGTTGACGAACGTGTTGTCTGCCACTTTGTTGTAGCCGGACATCTCGAAAGCGTTGAGCTCCTTGTGCAGGAACTCTCGAGTTTGCTGCATCTGGCGAATAAAGTTATGTCTGGACGTTGAGTCTACCCCAACCATTAGGACATTGTAGGTCTCTTTGGGAGAGTTCTTCTTTAAGTGTTGATTAAAATTATAGTCACACCTGTGCTCCACCTCATTCTTTAGAATCACAGCTGCGTGAATGTTGGTGGTTATCATATCACCATTGTGGTTGTAGCAATCAACTCTCATGAACTCTTCTATTGGTGTGATAGGCATGTCATGATCAAAGGGGTTACTCCAGGCACCATATTCAATATAAGTGTCACGCAGCTTATTTCCTCTGCTGATTGATTGATATTTACAAAACTTAAAATCGCCTTTGAACTCCTTTTCGATTTTTGTTCGGTTTAACCGGAGAACTGATCTCTCCACAAAAGTAATTGACTTCTTATCTGAACACAACATTTCGCCGAGATTCCGAACGAAGGGCAAAGTAACTGGATCAAACGGATTCAAGTCTGGAATTTTGCAGTAAGGATTATCCAAGAGAAATATAGTTCTCTCAGACGCCTGCTGTGAGTCTTCACCATGCAGGTACTGCTGCGAAAATCGACTGATGATCAAGCGGTTGTTGACAGCAATGAACATCAACGTGGACAGGGCCGACAAAATCAAAAGGAACAATGAACGTTTCGTCTTCCGACTTAACATTGTCGTAATCTATTAATACCAGAATCTGAAAAGATAAATAAATAAACATTAATGTAATTAACTGTAATGAGTTACTGTGTAGCGTCTTCAATTTTTCTATGCCAATATATTCTAGCCGCCCGTGCGCTGCCGGGGCCCGAAAGGGAAGTAAAGAATAGTGGTGCTGTACCCTACCAGGCATGTTCGTAGGAGACGAGAAAGGAGGGATCGGCGTGGGACTGGCTATCCCATACTGTAAAAAACATAAGCCGAAAAAACTTCACAAACATGGACAAGTCAAAGAGAGGAATAAAAAGTAAATCCGTCATCCAGGAAAGCTAAAGGCTCTCTGTCTAAGAGACGTATGACACAAGCCAGAGAAAGCCGTAAGGAGTCCGGGTTGCCGACTCACCTTTTGTCTACCAGGAAATTCTCCAGAGTTGGCACGTGGATATATTCGTACCCTAAACGAATTAGTTAAAGATGAATTCTATAAACAGTTACAATGATAAATGGATGAAAGACGAGCCAAGGATATTATAATCTTGATGGGAGATCTAAATGCTAAAGTAGGATCAGACAACAGCGGCCTCGAAGAGACAATGGGAAAACATGGACTTGGGGATATAAACGAGAATGGAGAGATATTTGTGAATTTATGTGCCCTTAATCAAGTGAGCCTAGGAGGAACAATATTCCAACATTAAAGAATACACATGGGTGTCATCAGATCATAGAACGGATAATCAAATTTATCACATATGTATTAATAATAAGTTTAAGTCATCCTTACAGGATGTAAAAGTATATAGAGGGGCAGATGTAGCTTCTGATCATCATCTTCTGATAGCCAAACTTAAACATAAACTAAAAAGATATACTACAACGAATAAGGGTAGAAAGTTTTTCAATGTAGGGTTTCTTAAAGAACAAGGAATTAAAGATAAATTCGCAGTCACAATATCAAACAAATACCACGTCCTCCAACAACTAGAAAATACAATAAATATAGAAGATCATTGGAAACAGGTAAAGGATATATGGAAAGAGACATGCGAAGAAACACTGGGGAAAAGAGAACTCCAGGATAAGGCATGGATGACAGCAGAGACCCTGGAAAAAATTAAAGAAAGAAAGAATAAGTAAGCAGACATAAATAAAAGAAAAACGAAAAGTAATAAAGCCAAGACACAGGAAGCTTACACAGAAGTGAACAAAGAAGTGAGAAGATGCATTAAAAGGGATAAGAGGAAATATATAGATGAGCTAGCTAAAGAGGCAGAGGAAGCAGTAAATAAAGAGAATATGAAAGAACTGTACAACAGCACAAAGAAATTAAGTGGAAAATATAAACAGACCAATGTCTTTATTAAAGATAAGAAAGGAAATCTGCTTAGTAATATGAGGGAACAAATGGAGAGATGGAAAGAGCACTTTGAAGAACTTTTGAACAGACACGGCTCAAATAATCCTCCAGATATACTACCAGCAGAAGAAGAGTTACACGTTAACTGTGGAAAACCAAGCAAAGGAGAAATAATGAAAGCCATCAAGCTATAAAAAAATGGTAAAGTCACAGGACCAGATAAAATTCCCCCTGAAGCCATCAAAGAAGATATTAACACCTCTACCAATATGTTACATAATCTATTAGATACAATTTTGGAGACGGAAGAAATACTAAAAGATTGGAAAGAAGGTTATATGATCAAACTACCAAAGAAAGGAAGTCTACAGGAGTGCACAAATTATAGAGGAATTATGCTACTATCAGTGCCAGGATAAATATTAAGCAGAATCATTCTGGAGAGACTAAAAGAGGCCATAGAGAAACATTTGAGAGATGAACAAGCAGGTTTTAGGAAGAACAGATCATGTGCTGATCAAATAACTACTCTAAGTATAATAGTTGAACAAAGTTTAGAACTAAAATCCCCACTTTATATTTGATTCATAGATTACGAAAAGGCATTTGATAGTTTAGACAGAGGAATGCTTTGGAAGTTGCTGAGTCAATACGGAGTCCACATAAAGTTTATTAACCTGATAAAAACAATGTATGAAGGAATGAAATGTAGTGTGGAGCATGAAGGGCAGCTTACAGAAGAAGCATTTGAAATAAGAACAGGAGTAAGGCAGAGATGCCTCCTGTCTCCATTTCTCTTTCTACTGGCCATAGACTGGATTATGAAAATAACTCAACAGAAATAGAATCCAGTGGTCACTGACCAAACAACTTGATGATTTATACTTTGCTGATGACATAGCTCTCCTATCATACAACCATCAACAGATGCAGGATACAATGAGCATACTTGATGAGAGATCACAATAGATGTGACTAAAAATTAATAGAGATAAGACCAACATTATGAGAATTCATGCAGTTGGCAATAACCAAATACAACTAGGAGAATTACCTCTATTAGATGTACAATCTTACATATATCTGGGCAGTAATATAGATAAAGAGGGAGGAACAGAAAATGATACCAAAATAAGGATATCAAAAGCATGAGGAGATTTTGTTGCACTGGGAAACATATGGAAGTCCAAAGAAATTAGGTTAAATATAAAAATAAAAATTTTCAACTTAAATGTTAAGTCAGTCCTATTATATGGCTGTGAAACATGGGGTACAACAAAATTAACAATCATGAAGTTATAGACTTTCATTAATGGATGCTTACGCAGAATAAAAGGATGGAAATGGCATAACAAAATCACTAACATAGAATTATGAAAATGTACCAGTCAATTACCAGTGGATAAAGAGATACAGCGAAGACGATGGCGCTGGATAGGACACACACTACGAAAGCCAACTGAGAGTATTACACAACAGGCCCTTTTTTTGGAACCCCCAGGGGAAAAGACAAATAGGAAGACCAAGGAATTCTAGGAGAAGACAGATAGAAGCAGAGATAAAGATTAAAGGGAAGACATGGAACGATCTTAAAAGAATGGCAAGAAACAGAACTTGTAAAGTGTTTGTTGAAGACCTATGCTCCACAGGGAGCTGAAAGGTAGAAGAAGAATATATTCTAGCGGGGTCCATAAAACAGATAGTTTATATTATCAATGTTGTTTTCTCTTCGCGATGTGTTTTCTGCCCTCTGTCTGCTGTGATAGAAGACTGGATCTCTCCAGACAGAACAACTCTCATTGACTTCCGATATAGACGTTACAGACTTGGACAAACAGTGGTAGACATCAATATACATTCATGGACATCAATAGCAAATGACAACTCCATGTAATATAACATGGACTGGCTCCACTGGCCAGTACCCCATTAAGTTGAATGGTTTTTAGCATTGTAAACCAACAGTTACAAAGATCTGCAATTATAAATCAAACCATACTTCTAATTAAAAAAAAAAACTGTCCAGGATGGTCTCAAGCTTCTAATTCGTTCTATGTCTATCTAAAGTTTATTCTTCTAACTTTTTTTGGCTGAACTTCCTACTTTAACTCTATAAAAAGTTCCTTCACAAATTCGTGCCCCCAAAGTTGATCAATTATCTCGGAAACTGTTTCATGAATTTCTGTAAATCTTTTTCATGAAATCTTATTTTTTTCACTGACCTTCAGATTTTATAACATTTAAGTACAAAGGTAGTCTGAATTTTGCACAAATCGTTTTTGTTATATAATTTTAGGAAAATATCAAACCGCGTGCTCTAAACATTAGATTTTACTGTAAATTATGTTAATTTTCTAACAATGCAAGCCAAAGGCGTATCCGTATCACATTGAAGAGGGCAACATTTTTCATTTGATTTTATATCTTCGTCAAAGAGATAGGTAAACTTTGCCTGCACAATAACACAGTTACATTTTGCATAGTGATGAATTTACACTTTAAACTCTTCATGGTTTTAAAAATCAAGTAGTCACTTCACAACAGCTTACACATTATCACATATAAATGAATATATATTAATAATAAATATTTTGTCAAAATGCGCCTCTGGACCAATTTAAGAAGAAACCGGAAATGAAATTGCTTAAAAAAAAAAAAAAAAACCTGTGAGATGCGCGCGTCTTACAAGTTATGGTTCAGTAACTGCGACCTCATTCTAAATAGTGGGGAGAGCACGTGAAATTTGACTTTTAAATGGTGAGTTGATTACAAATGTGGGTATTGTAAAATCCTAAAATTTAGTACAAGCAAGAAAATAATATTTTTATATACCTCAAATGAGCAAAAATCTTTCCTACATACATGACAGTAGGGCAAAACAATCAGACTGAAGGTCGGTCGATGAAAAAATAAGATTTCACGAAAAAAATTACAGAATTTCATCAAACAGTTTCCGAGATAATTAATAAACTCTGTGGGCACGAATTTCTGAACGGAATATAGCAATTTACCCTTCACCATCCTGGTGTCGGCCATTTCTCAATCATATCATATATTACAGTGTCTCCTATTCTAACGTTACAATAAATATCAAATATACCATTTCTTATACTTGAGCCTTTGTTAGTTAAGTAGCAAACTTAACTACTTGAATGTTTGTCATTTTGTAGTGCAAATGGATGGGCATATGAGTAAATAGGTATTATTGTATCATGGGGTACCACAAGAGGAGCGGAGGGGGGGGGGGGTCTATCACCTACACTGTTCTTCATTTTCATGACCGTAGAAAAAAGCATACTCAGTGCAGTCAAAACAGTCAGGTATTGTGACGTCATGGCCATGTTGTGACAGGGTGATTCCTATGAAGCCAAATGAACAGACCATAGTGGGAGAACGGGAGCCGCGATAGCTCAGTGGTTAGTGAGCTGGACTACAAAGGACAAGAGGTAGGGTTCGATCCCATCCGACTGCATCCGGGTTCACCCAGCCTTAAATGGGTACCGGATTTTTTCCTGGGAAAGTAAAGCGGCACGGGCGTGTACCGACCACATTACCCTAAAAATCATGTGCTGAAGGTCTGTAAAAATTATGGTCATAACGCCATATCCCCTATACGCCACTTGGCGTGACGGGGCTCTTAACTTTTTTTTTTTTTTTTTTTACTTTTATAGTGGGAGAGCACTAGTAGGCAATATAGGAGAGATAGGCTTAAGTGGCCTTGAACCGATAATAGAAAGTAACAAACAGGCTGGAAAATGTAAGCGAGAAGGCAATGCCATGATCAGCCAACCAAAGCAAGTGCAAATGGGCCGAGGTTCCCCTACCTGAAACTGTGATTAGCTGACCTAATCATGACCACCACCACCACCACCATAATCATCATCATCATGTACCATGCCTGCTGGCGTAGGTGAACATGTCTGTCCACGACTTTCGATCTTGACAGTTATTATCATTTCTGTTGTTGACCTTCTGCCAAGTCATTCTCTTAAGTTGTCTGGTATCTTTTCTCTTTGCTTCCCTCAACCTCTTCGTCCTAGGAGGGATTAGGGTTAGTATTCTGTCCATGACCTAGTTTTCGGAGTATATTGATCTCAAAATGGGAGCAAAATAACCAGAAGAAGACGACACAACTCAGACGCTGAATCGTGTGCAATAAACATGTAAGACATACGCTACGTCATTTTGAACATTCGGTCCATGTTAATGCCGGTGACTGGATCTGGGTGTTTGCAGTTGAAGGCATCTTAGAGGCTGAGACATTCTGGACGCTAGCCTACGACCAGAGGCAGACGTCTGGGCTACAGACGTATAGGACCCTAGCGTTCAATATGGAGGCATTCCTAACAAGCTATAGAGATAGACTTGGTAACCTGATATTCATCAAATCTGTAACGATAGTTACGCAGCATAGGGTATCAGCAGTTACATAATAATCGATTTACAAAGATAAAGATTGATTTAAAGACGCGCTAGAATAAACCTATTAGTGCTAACCTCTAGTGTGAGAAGAGTGTTTTCCACTGGCGTTAGCCTATTTGATACGCTCTGAATAACCAATAATAAAGAAAACGACATAAGAAACAGACACAGACATACTCGGGCCGACTTGATAAGAATAAAATGTCATCGCCATTTGTTATGATATACCTTGAGTCTTGTGTTCATCTGTTTAGGGATTTGACAAAAGAAGCGTGTCTGGTTGTTGTTAAGACATTGCCTACGAAGCTAATTTTTTAGTTAGCTGAGTGGCAGTGTTCCCTAGCGTTTGGCTTTTCGTGGGAAGGCGCTGTGCCACTGAGTACGGGTTCGATCCTGCCTTGATCCATTTTTTTTTCTGTTGTTGATTATTTGTCCATTTTTCCGAGTGCTGTAAACATACCTCTTCCTCTGAATTGATTCGCTGATTTTCGCCTCGGAAGTTTCCCTCTATAATAAAATTTATTTATTATTATTTGTCTGCATCACACATACCACTCGACTGCAGCCAGTACAATGCTAGAGATAAACACACTGGCTAAACTACACAGCTTTAAGGTTTCTCACAGAAGCCGACAGTACATCCAACTTTATTAAAATCAGAATTTTACATATATAGACCTTAGCAAAAGAAAGGAGAAGAAGTGATAGTAGAAGAACAAGAAGAAGACATTAAAAAATGCTCTTTCTGTAAAGAGCAATTAAGTTAGAGAGATGGACTCTGAGAAACGAAATGGGTGCTGGTTTTATATTATATACTGTTATGAGATATGAGAGATTTCAATATTTGGCAAAGGTGACTTTAAAAATTAAGATAAGCGAGGATAATCAACGTTTGTAATTGTTGGAGATAGATGGAGTTCGCTGCTAGATAATGGTAGTTTTTGGTATTGGATAAGTATCCGTGTTAACAAATGAATTCTCCGTTGTTTATAACCGTTACCTTCACTGTTAAATTAGAGTGGCGCCCTGACTTAACTCAGCCCATTCATCATTGGACGAAACTGATGTTCTCCATTCGCTTTCATTACGGACTTCGTACTATCAATAAGGGCAAATCCAACAAGGGATTATCAATAGAAATGGAGATTGATTGGACACGCACTAAGTAAAATTGACGACATCTCAGCTAGTCATCGCCTTTCCACAGAGAACAAGAAATTAAAGAGTATCCATGAATATACGTAGAAGAAGAAGCATGGGAACCTTCAAAAGCATTGACTTAAGGCTGCAAGTATGTAGAGAATTGGGATGGATAGCGAGACCTTGTCCGTGGCTTGTACACCAAAAGAAGGCATATATAGCTTTAATTGATTCATTGACGATTTATGAATGTCAGTTTTCAATAGGTTTTTCGTTATCATGAGACCAATAAATTGATCATTTCTCAATAACAGCCACGGTAAATAAACTATATTGCCTTTACTTTTTCATTTAAAAGCAGTTATTGGAATTTAGTTTTGGTCTCACCAAAAGAAAGCACTTTTGTTTTTATACAAGTATGGCTTATTAATAATGTAAATGATTTGTTGATAGGAGCAGTTGTACTGAGCAGATTAAACATAACACTTGAAAAACTCAGGAAAATGAAGTTCGCAATCAGCCACAGCACAATATATCAAAACAAAAATATTCAGAGATGGCGTTTACATTGGCCATTAAATATCAAAATTACAACAAATTAAGGATAGTGAAAACAATAAAATATTTGTAAATGTTATATTCATGAAATTAGCTAGAAAAACATACAAGAACATGCACAGTTTGCGATGATGAAAGATGGTTTTGTGTGGTTATTATCAGTTCAAGAAATGTGACGATCCATCGGCTGAAATATTTTAGATTCTTGAAAGGAGCAGTTTGCGAGATAAAATAAGAATGAAAGATGTGAGAGAAATAAGCAAGTTATAATGACTTGTAAATTAAAACATAAAAATGGAAGAGATAAATGATTTGACCACGAGGTAAGAGGGAAAGTACAGAAGGTGACGTAACAAATCATACACAAAGGCTACGAGAAAACTAAATAAAAAATCCGGCAATGGAAAATGATGGAGTGATGTAATATTAAAGACGTTAAGAAAAGACCAAAATAACTAAATCTCACTTTGATGCAAAAACAAGGGTGAAAAAGGAAAAACAGAATAAGATCAGTATCATTCCAGACTAACTTCACAATAATGTCAGTAGTAGGTGGCCATTATCGTCTAGAAAAAAAAAAACCGGACATTGGGTTGATAAAATGGGAAGTACAGGAGTTATGGAGAGGCATAGCTAATCTTTTCAACACTCAGGAAAACAAAGTCACTTTTCGAGCTCCGTCCAGTCCCCCCGTGACAAAGTGTGAGCATAAGGGAGTCTGTCATGCTTTTCTAGATATTTGTTACTCTTAGAACATGAAACCTGCATCTCGGTGGCATATTTTTAGGGTATTGAGAGGGTGAAAAAAAATAATTGAGGTAACAGTGGTACTTTGAAAATATAATTGAATAACAAAGAAGGACATAGTCATGAAACAAAAATGTTTGTGACGAATTAATGCAGAATTATTTTATACTAAAATATTAGTCAATAACATTGTGAAAACTTAAAACAGTACTTTGGGTATAATAACCAGAAAAACTAACATGAAGTAACAGAAACACAGTTTGATGTAAATATTTATATGTAATTATGTAACTTCAAAGATAAATTCTCCTTGCCCTTGCTGCTGCAAATTTATCGATTAGTTCCTCCACATTTATGCTTTCGGTAACGTCCCGCAACACACTCAGCAAAGCTAAGGGTGGCAATCTTTCCTGTCCCATGGATTGATCTCAGGTAGGACAAAATAAGTCTTAACATACTTAAAGACCTTTCACAACTGGAGATGGATGTTGTAACAGTCAGTAATGATCTGCAGACCAACTCTCAGTTTTCGAAATAATAATTCCCATACTGCACAAATGAAGCGAAGCAGGTCCTCCGGTGTCGAAAGCTTAACATCAACTTGTCTTGAGCAGCTGTCGACAATCGGTTATTTCAATGAAATTCTCCAAGCCATCCAAGTCTATCATAAAGGCTTACCATCAAAATGCATCTCTGTTTCAAGGTTTTCTTCATTACCTGTGCACATCAGTTCCCTTATGTCTAAGAAAACCAAAGCTTCTCTTCAAGCAGAAAAATCTGTCTCCATTTGTGTGCGTATTTTGTCAATCTTACTTTTCATCAGTCGTAGCATTTCATTTTCTGAGCACTACGTCCTCTGCTCTTTCTCTAGGTATTTTCGTCTTCTTTCTCTGCCGTCTCTCAACTTGAACATCATAAGTACTGCACAGCAGGCTGTTCATGACCGTTTTTGGAATTCCTTGACGCAAGTTATTTCCATGTTACTCATTAATGAAAATTACCTCGTTAGCCGCAGTTTTATCTCTTTAGGGAATTTGTACCGTGATTTGTTCGTCGTAGGCTGCTTTCTCTAGAGTAATCAGGAATCTAAAGAGAGTGAAATTGTTGTGTGTGCGACATTCATGGGTGGTACGTCATCGTAATGGCTCATCGTATATCCTTAGAACGGCCGCAGGTTAATCTTACGGTCTGTTGTTTGATGTGCGACGGGGATAATTCGACGACTAACTGTGTGTCTATATGTTCGGAATTGGAGTCAACTACGATGTCCTAACATCATCAAGCGCTATTACATTTTTAAAAAGATATGACGATCATAATTTTCAAGAGGACGTAAACTTCCGGTATATTGTGGACAGGCGGCGGGAACAATTGAAGGCTATGTATGAAAAGTGTTCCTTGTTGTAGTTTCCTCATATGCCAAGTCCGGCTTATTGCAGTAGCTACTAAGTTAAGTGCTCTGTGCTCACCGTGATCTGTGTGTCTCATCTGTTTTGATCATGTTTCGATGTCCCAATTGTTTATGATGAATGATGATATCGTATGACAGGGAACAGTTGGCTGTGTTCCCTTTCTGCGCGGTTTCGCCTTATGTCTTTTGGCGTATGCTGAGACTGCTAAGATGGGGACTACAGTTACCTTTCTTTGTTTGGGAGATGAGATATTAATTCGGATGATTCCACTGGCACGGGCGGTTGAGCAAATTATGGATTTTAATTCGTTTGCAGTGATACCGGGGCTTTCCATAAAAAAAATAAACAAAAATAAGTACTGCACAGTTCTATTGCTTGTTCAAGAGAATTCTTGCCTATGGTATCATCGTTTTCTAAGAAATACCAAAGTGAAACCTGAATATTTTGAGCAGTCTTTTGTAAATTCATGGTGTGATACCGAAGCTTTTTTCTGAACCTGGCCAATCTTGGCAAGTTCAGTATTGCAGAACTAAAGAAGAACAAACAAGTGAAATGTTAAAATCCGATGTAACAAGTGAAGTGCACCACTTATTGTATCGGAATGTTCATCCTGATTACCTGCAATATTTTCCAATAGTTCTACCAAAGTTTCTAGTTGATCATGTATCGGTTTAACAACTTTTACTCTGGGATTCCAACGCGTTGTTCATTCTGACTTCACAGAAACACATGAGTAGTTTTTAGTCTCTTTCATCGAGAAGTTGACCGCGAAAAATAAACATAGATAGCTTCCACTGTACTTTACAAATATCACACCTGCTACATCATGGCTGACAGTATAAACCCCAACTAAATTAAGTGCTTGGTTATTACAGTTAAGAAATGTAGCTTTTGAGTTAGGTGGAGCACGTCTTTGTTGTACTCCTGATTTGTAGCCGGACATTACAGATGTACTGCTGTAACACTGTGATCGACAGTCTTCGAAAGGTAATCTATCCTTCTCCGGTTGTTGCAATATTATGTCTGTGATTATGATTTAATTATCTAAATGCTATCTCAAAGACGGCTTATAGAAGCTTAAAAGACAGTTTAAAAGACAGTCTAAAAACACGTATATTTATCTAGCCGCTCGCACGGAAAAGCCCGACCTGAGAGGGCTTTTAATCGGTTACTTGAAGCAGCTTCTAGTAATCTATTTTCATTATTACGATATACATTTAATAAAGCCGTATTTAATTCATCGCGGCTTTGCTACAGCCTCCCACACCGCAAAAAAGATGGGAATGGTGAGCAAACTGATGAGGAAGTTGAGGAGGAGACAATGAGGAAGAGCAGGAAGGTGAAAATTTGACCGGTGATATACATTTTTTAGTTAAGCGAAACAATAACATGTGCCTATCCTTCGCTAAACATAAGTCTATCACCGATGAATGCATTCTGGCTTCAGTTTTAGATGACACGTGTTTTGATCTCGTCGAGTGTGACATTCACGTCCCCGAACATTTAAAGGCCCATTTTAGTGAGATGACCCCTATTTAAAAAAAAAGATGAACAGCAGCATAGATTATATTGGTCCCTTTAAGCGGATGCGCGTCATTAAAACATGCTGTTGGGTATAGTCTGACGCACTCTCGCTGGGCATTTATACGGGAACCAAGATCCTGTTAGTTACACCTTCCCTTTGTTAACGTAGTATTTAGAACACGGTTTGGAGGTCACTAAGAAATATAAGATCGTAGGGTATCTACCCGTTACTTGTTTTAAAGAGTTTGGTAATAAAATCACAGTATCGCGTCGTGCAGGGGATCTCAGCAATGATCATTCTATAAAAAGGGACACCGTCAATTTTTTGGGTAACGCCGCTTATTGGAAGACACTGACGAATAAAACGAAACAGGTTACCGTTTCCTATGTTAAGTAAGGGACCGATACCACGTTGATGGTAAATAACCCACGGTTTAAAAAATGACACGTGCAGGCGAAGACCTGTTCGAGGTCGAGATAGAAAGATTGTTTATTGTGTGGAATCTTCCTTTGCAGAGAGGCTTTTTCGTCCACAAGTAGGCCAAGTTGGTTGAGAATGCTACAATTATATTATGACTTCCTGTATTGCTTCATAGACAGGTCCGACTTTCAACTTTGTGGAATGGACACGGAAAGACTATACTTGGCGCTGAGCAAGACAACATTGGAAGGGGCAGCAAAAGCTGATAAGTGAGCTGAATTTTTCTCGCCATACAATCAGTGGTTTCCTCAGAGACTTGTGGAGACCATAGTGCAGATTTCATTCACTGTAGGGGCAGTGTTGAGTATGATTGTTCAAAGAGTAAGGCGACCCAGTTGTGTGACAGATCCTGGACTGTTTAAGTTGTAGTATTCGGGCTGCAAAATGACATCCTTATGTAGCAAGACCTATTACTGCTTTGTGGATTATGCGAAAGTTAGCACGAAGGATTTCAATAAACGTCACAAGTTAAACAAAGATACTTTCGCTGAGGTCTTCATCGAACGACAAACTGGAGGTGGTAAAACTTTGGTTTTAAAACACACGAAGGGTCAATATAAACATACGCTCAACACAGAAACTCATTATCATTTTTCTACGCTAAACTCAAAGTGCATTCGGATAATGTAACACCCTCACCATAATCTATCTAACACTGTTATAAATTATATATCCATACATATGTAAATACTATATACAGTGGTTTTTTGTTTTGAATATATGTAAAATCTTTGTCAATCAGCACATGATTTTTGGGGTAATGTGGTCGGTATTACGCCCGTGTTGCTTTACTTTCCCAGAAAAAAATCCGGTACCCATTTAAGGCTGGGTGAACCCGGAAGCGGTCGGTTGGGATCGAACCCTACCCCTTGTCTTTTGTAGACCAGTTCACTAACCACTGAGCTATTGTGGCTCCCTATATGTAGGCACATTATATTAAATTTGTTTTGAATAAAAAAGTAAAGTGAAACTTATTAAGTTGCTTCTCTAATATAACCGCGTGCATGTATGTATCCTCTGTCTTTCCGATTCCTCAATTCTTTTTTCATTTTACACACTTTTGCATCTCCTCGCCCCATGGTAACGATACAAAGCCGAACCTTACAAATAATAAGTTAATAAAAAATAATACACGCTACCAAAACGATAAAATTCAAACTGCGTAATTTTTTCTCTATGTAACACCACTATCTGCATATTTATCTAACCTAAGTAGTCACAGCACCAACTAATTACGTCACAAATGTTGAATCTATAGGGTGTCTCTTTAATGACTGTGCATTTTTTGTTGTTGAAATAATTACGCACCTAAATTGTATCTATGTATGACGTAATAGTTCAAGCACCATTTACGTGTTCATTTAAACATCACTGCTACATGATAGATCTGCCTTACAATGGTGTTAACGATTGAAGAAAGAGTATTTATAGTGGAGCATGTGTTCCGTAACGGCGGCAAGTATTCGAATGGGGTTGTTGAACAATTTGTGAATAGATTTCCTGATACACCAGTGCCTCATCGAAATACTGTGAGTAATTTAATAATCAAATTTCAAAACACCGGTAGTGTACATGATGTTAGCCGTCGTGGTAGACCATCTGTTCTTGAAGTAACATCTCTCAACATCCAGGACAGCATTCTAATGAGTCCTGGCAAATCAATAAGAAAGCTGGCTCAACAAGTACACAAATCAAGCAGTACTGTTCATAGAGTTCTGAAAAAAAAATTAAAGTTACATCCGTAAAAATTTTCCGTCGTTCCTCAATTAAAAGAATTAGATCACCAATCCAGAATTAATTATTGTATGTGGTTTGAGAATTTTCTAGCCCAAGAAGGTGAGGAAATCCTTGATTTCACTTTCTTCACAGATGAAGCATGGTTCCATTTGTCTGGGTACGTGAATAGGCAGAATGATCGTCTTTGGAGTGATGAAAATCCACATGCATTGCACCCAGTGCCCCTCCACAATGAGAAAGTAGGAGTGTGGTGTGCAATGAGTCGTCAGCGGATAATCGGCCCAATTTTCTTCTATGACACAATAAATTCAGAAAGATACAGGATTAACATACTGGAGCGATTCGTAACCCAACTTTCTGAGCCAGAAATTGAATAAGCTTGGTTTCAACAAGATGGCGCAACTGCTCACACTGCTGTAAAATCACTGGCATTTTTATATGAAATTTTTGCTAATCGTATAATCTCTCGCGGAATTTGGCCTGCACGGTCTCCTGATCTTACTCCCATGGACTACTATCTCTGGGGTGAACTGAAAGGAAAAGTGTACGAAAACAATCCCCACACACTCGATGAGCTGCAGGTTTCAATCGCCAACAACATTAATAATGTTACACAGCCGATACTGCGTAAGGTTTTTGACAATATGAAAAAACGTATCAATATTTGCCAACTAAAACGTGGTGGATATTTCGAATACCTTTTGTGAATAGTGATGTTATATGTTTAACTTTACCGAAAAAGGAACAAGCTACAGCAGTACATGATGCGTGATTTACATAAATAAATTGGAACAACTAGATTTTCAAATAATGCACAGTCATTAAAGAAACACCCACCGATCTGGAAGACCTTCAATTTCACAAGACCAAATTATGGAACTCCAAGACAGAATTACAATGAGTCCAAATGCATCTTTAAACCACTTGTCTCAACAGGTGCAAATATCTAAGAGTTCTGTTCACAAGGTTTTAAGAAGTGAACTACACTATCGTCCATACAAATTAACTGAAGTGTCTCAACTCCAAGAAAGAGATTATGAATCCCGTTTAAACTACTGCATGTGGTTTCAGAATTTTATTTATGAACATGGCGCTGCCATCCTTGACGTCACTTTTTTCACTGATGAGGCCTGGTTTCATTTATCCGGTTATGTGAACAGTCAGAACAATCGGCTGTGGAGCAGTGAAAACCTCCATGAATTTCATCAAGTGCCGCTTTACGATCAAAAAGTCGGACTGTGGTGCGCTATAAGTCGTATGCGGATAATAGGACCTATATTTTTTAATGAAACAATAAATGCAGAACATTACCGTACTTTAATTCTGGAACCGTTCATAGCACACCATACAGAACGGGAAATTATGGAATCCTGGTTTCAGCAGGATGGAGCAACAGCACACACAGCCACAACAACACTCAATTATTTAGAAAGCATATTTGCAAATCGCATTATTTCACGTGGAATCTGGCCTGCTCGTTCACCAGATCTAACACCTCCAGATTATTATCTGTGGGGGGCATTGAAGGGGAAAGTTTATGAAAATAATCCGCAGACAATTAATGACCTAAAGACTGAAATAGTAGACAAGATTAAACAAATATCACCAGACATTATTCTGAAGGTTTTCGCAAATATGGAAAGACGAATCACGACATGTCTTGAGGCCCGTGGTGGACATTTTCAACATATGCTTTAGCCACTTTATTGTGTTAATACCAACATTACCCATTATAAACTCGCCGATAGCAGTCAAGTATATTTGAATATTTTACAATTTGTGTGACGCATTAGTTAACCGCATTTCTGGTGACGTTTTTCTTCCGAGAGTAGAAATTCACTGCACTGCGACTTTAAAAACACCCTGTAGAACCGATCAATTTTCCCAAAGTCCCTACTCATTAATGCCTTCCATTAAATGTTCAAAACAAAAATGTGTCTCCATGTTCACAATCCATCATGGATATGATCAGTAATGAACCACATAAAATGTGCAGTCTCCATTCCGCAAATGAGTGTCTAGTGAAACCAATTTTCTTCACTTTTCAATCAGCTCATTTCATAGTTGTTGTGTGTCTGTTACTGACAAATGTTATGTTGCGTCTATAACTGAAACAAATATTGCGTCTGTAACCAACAATATCATTCTCTGTGAATAACACGTGTACTACAATGAACATTATATATCAGCGCAAGAATGAGTACATATTTCCCAACAGAAATTAAACATACATATAATTACAATATAATGAGTATACATTCCACAAAGAATTTAATAAAAGTATTATGTTGTACTGTACTATGGGTTATTGAAACATAATTTTAAAAATCATTCGCTCATTTTACACCAGGCGCCAACTTCAACATGTAAGTGTTGCTTAATTCATATATCTAATATACGTTCAGACAAAGAATGAACTACAAGAACTGATACACATAATAAAAAAGCAGCAAGAAAGGTCTATGTCTGTTTAGTAAGAAAACAGAAGTAATGGTCATATCAAAGAAACAATAATGACCATCAATCACCATAAAAATAAACAAGACACATCTGAAACAAGTGGAACGCGTCAAATACCTGGGCACAATAACATCAGATGGAAGATGCACCACAGAAATAAAAGGCAGAATAGCTCAGGTCAAAATGACATTTCAGAAAATGAAAAATATCTTATGCAACGAATCCATGTCAATAGAAATGAGAAAGAGAGTTCATCGGCACTATATAGAACCTATTCTGACATATGGAGGCGAATCATGGACAGTAGACAAACAAATGAAAAGACGATTAGAGGCCACAGAGATGGGATTTCTCAGAAGAATGTTGAATGTTCCCTGGACAGCCAAAAGACCAATGAGGAAATTCTCAAAGAGGCCAACACAAAACTGGAGCTCCTAATAAACATAAGAAAGAAACAGTCAACATTTTTAAAAACTTGGTTACAACTGGCATAAATACAAGGAAAACATATTTCAGTGGGAATCGAACACAGGTTGTCCGAACGTCAGTAGCCCAGTCGGGTAGTTTTCCCAACTTGCAATTATGTAACAATCGTTCTTTTTTGGAACCTGCTTCAACCGTTTATCACGACACAATTCTACAAATTGATGCCATCTAAGTATACTCCTTCTGAATTGTTCAAATCTACTTCTTAATCATCATGTGCTATATCCAGTGCTACATTTATCTCTACATAGGACTTTTCCTTTCTGGAATTTGCTACGACAAAATCTTATCGTGACTTAACTTCCAAATTTGTAGTCAAATATCAGCATCGTCCTGGTTCATCAATTACATGAACAGTGCCAAGTTCGACTGACTTATCTGACATTCATGTTAACGTATTTTTAATTTGCCGTTGAATCCCTAGCTCCTCCATTATGAATCTCAGGTTATTGCAACCTTCATTAGTGTGATTTCCTTACGATCATTGCGTGCTCAGAGTTCTTTGATGGTCTCGTGAAAATACTCCAGTCATTTACTTGCCACCGCACATGTTACATGTGATCATTCAGATCTGAAATCATGTACAAAACTGTGCTTCATAATACTGTGTACTACATAACTGTGATTGATAATACTGTGTGCTACATAACTGTGCTTCATAATACTGTGTGCTACATAACTGTGCTTCATAATACTGTGTACTACATAACTGTGCTTCATAATACTGTGTACTACATAACTGTGCTTCATAATACTGTGTACTACATAACTGTGCTTCATAATATTGTGTACTACATAACTGTGCTTCATAATACTGTGTACTACATAACTGTGCTTCATAATACTGTGTACTACATAACTGTGCTTCATAATACTGTGTACTACATAACTGTGCTTCATAATACTGTGTGCTACATAACTGTGCTTCATAATATTGTGTGCTACATAACTGTGCTTTATAATACCGTGTGCTACATAACTGTGCTTCATAATACTGTGTACTACACAATTGTGCTTCATAATACTGTGTACTACATAACTGTGCTTCATAATACCGTGTACTACATAACTGTGCTTCATAATACTGTGTACTACATAATTGTGCTTCATAATACTGCGTGCTACATAACTATGCTTCATAATACTGTGTGCTACATAACTGTGCTTCATAATACTGCGTGCTACATAACTGTGCTTCATAATACTGCGTGCTACATAACTGTGCTTCATAATACTGTGTACTACATAACTGTGCTTCATAATACTGTGTGCTACATAACTGTGCTTCATAATACTGTGTGCTACATAACTGTGCTTCATAATACTGTGTACTACATAACTGTGCTTCATAATACTGTGTGCTACATAACTGTGCTTCATAATACTGTGTACAACATAACTGTGCTTCATAATACTGTGTGCTACATAACTGTGCTTCATAATACTGTGTACAACATAACTGTGCTTCATAATACTGTGTACTACATAACTGTGCTTCATAATACTGTGTGCTACATAACTGTGCTTCATAATACTGTGTGCTACATAACTGTGCTTCATAATACTGTGTGCTACATAACTGTGCTTCATAATACTGTGTGCTACATAACTGTGCTTCATAATACTGTGTGCTACATAACTGTGCTTCATAATACTGTGTACTACATATCTGTTCATCAATTTGGGGTATCTTGATTTTGCAATAGAACCTTCTACTCATAGTTTCGCCAATCTGAAATACACTTTCTCCCCATCTCTTCTATCATTTCTAAATTATTGCCTGACTAAGGCTTTTTGTTTTTGCTAAACTCTGTAACCTTTCTCCGTTCACAACTTTGTTTCAACTTTTTCCTACCTGATTCTTCTTACTTGTTCTTTGCGGTAAAAATGTGTTCTTTTCGTGTTATCGCCTAATTTTTACTATTCTCCTTCTATATAGTGATTACTGGTTGTTGAGTGGTATCCCTTTTCTACATACTTCCTTCTCTCTGTCTGTTAATTGTTTCTATTTCTTCCTTGTGGTCTATGAACTACCTAAGTCTCCCATCATTCTTCTCGTCTTCTTCTTCCTCTTTTCTCTTTTCACTTATACCTAAAAGGTGTCGTGTTTATATCATTTGTCGTTCTTGAGCTGCTCGAACTGTCTGAATTAGTGATTTTCCTTTGTTGTTACATGTCTCTGTCACTGCATCTATCCATCTTCTTCTGGGTCTTCCTCTTGGTCTTTTCCCCATGCATTCTTGAGAAGAACGCCCTTGATGGTGATTGGTGAGGATTCATTCTGACCAGGTGGCCAAACCATTTAAGTTGTTGTTGTTCTATATATTCTTGGCATGGTTTTGTTCCTACCATTTTTCTTATGGTTTCATTTGGTATTCTATCTCTTCTTGTGTTGTTTGTTACTTTTCTCAAGCATCGCATCTCACATGTATTGATCTTTCTTAATTGTGATTTAGAAAGGGTTCATGTTTGACTTTCATAGCACAAAGTTGGTATGAAAATGCTATTTATTATTTGTTGTTTAGCTGGCATAGAAATGTTTGGATGTCTTAGCAGTAGTAGAAGCTGGTATGTGACAGCATTTGCTTTTGTATTCTCATGTCAATTTCTCTGTCATATTTCCATCTTCTGTGAACATTGTGCCCAAATACTTGAATTCTTCTACTTGTTTTATTTCTTTATCTTTGATCTTAATGTTTAAATGGTGTCTTAATTTGCTTATTCTCATAGCCTCTGTTTTTGCTGTGTTAATTTTCATACTGTTCTTTGTACAACTTTTATCTAGAGATGTTAAATGCTGTTGTAGCAGGTTTTCATCCACATATATTAGGCATTGGTCATCTGCGAATAGTAGCTCGTTGATGTTGGAACTTTCTACCTCTATATTATTATGTAATTTTTCCTTATTGTTGGTTGTTTCCAGATTTATTTTGTCCATATATATGATGAAGAGGAGTGGTGAGAGGACGCATCCTTGTCTTACACCTGTTGTAACCTGAAACCATTCTGACAGACCTTCCGATGTTCTAACAGCACTTTGACTGTTTTTATATAATGCCATTATATTATCTAGTAGTTGTCCTGCTACCCCGTAGGTTTCTAAAGTTTGCCAAAGTTTGTTCCTGTCCATGCAGCCAAACGCTTTTTCCTGATATATAAACACTATATTTAGGTTTCTGTCATATTCTATTGTTTTTTCACATAGTTGTCTCAATGTAAATATAGCATCAGTACAGCTTTTGCCTTTTCTGAATCCGAATTGACTATTACTTAACTGAAGTTCTATTATGAATCTTACTCTCCTCTCCAATATTTTAGCAAACATTTTACCAGCTTGACTCAATAGAGATATTCCTCTGTACATTTCACACTCCCTTTTGCTTCCTTTATCCTTCCAAAATGGGACAATGATTGCTTTTTGCCAATCGTCTAGGACTTTACTTTCTTCCCACGCCATATTGAATATTATATTAAGCCAATCTATAGCTGTTTCCTTACAGGCTAGTAGCATTTCTGTTATTATTCCATCTATACTAGTGCTTTGTTATTTTTATTCTGTTTCATAGCCCATTCCACTTCTGCTTTAAGTATACATGTATTCGGTTCCTGTTCATCATACTGCCTAAGTTTAAACTCTGTATTTCCGTTTGTATTTCCCTGATTTAATAATTCTTTAAAGTATTCTTTCCATCTGATTATTATGTTTTTCCTGCTGCTGATTGTTCTACCGTTCTTATTGTTTATTATAGTGGTTGGGTTATAATCATTATTTCTTACTCTCATTGCTTTTACACTTTTGAAAAATTCTCAAACAGAAGTCATGAATGTTGCTAAAAATAAACAGAACATCAACATAACTATAGAAGGCGAACAACTAAAACAAGTAGAGGGATTCAAATACCTAGGAAGTCTAATGACAAACAATAATTCTCAAACAGCAGATATAGAATCAAGATGCAACAAAGCTTGTCAAATCATCGGACATTTATCACCACTATTGTCCAACAAGGAAATAACACTGGAGGCAAAACGAGCACTATACAATACAATCTTCATCCCAACGTTGTGCTACCAGTGCCAGACCTGGACACTAGATGCAAGAACAATAAGAATAATAACCTCTAAAGATATGAAATGTGTGATACGAATGACAGGAAACAGTCTGAGAGATAAGATCAGAAATGAAGAACTGAGAAAAAAGCTAGGATAGCCTCAGCCATAGAATATATAAGGAAACAACAGATAAAATGGTTTGGCCACGTGACAAGGCAGAAAGATAAAAACACAACACAACGAGCCTTCAACAAACGTTGTGAGAACACCAGACCCAAGGGTCGACCACGAAAAAGATGGATCGATGGAATATTAGAAGCACTAGGAAACATAACAGCAGCAGAGGCGAACAGAAGAGCAAAAGACCGCAAATTATATCTCCCCTCGACGCTGATGAGGAAGGAAAGAAGAAGAAGAAAAAAACTCTCTTGGTTCTTCTCTACATGTTTTTGCAAATTTTTCACCAAATGCTTTCCACGAGTCTGCCTTTGTTTTGCTCCACGATCTTTTTGCTATCATTTCTGGCTTTGCTATAGTGATTGTAGTCTTCTGTTGTTTTTGTCTTCTGCCGCGTTTTATACTTTTCTTTGTTGTGTTTCACTGCTGATTTTACTACTTCATTCCACCATCTTGTAAATTTCATTCTGCTCTTTCCTATATTTTTCAGACCGCATTTCTCTTGTGGTGACTCTATTAGACCTTCTTTAAACTGTTTCCATGCTTCCTCTATGTTTGTTGGTTGTATTCGGGTTAGGTATTTGTTGGTTACGGATTCTTCTATTTCTTTTTGTATGTTTACATTCTTTATTGCTTTTAGATCGATTCTTTGTGCTTGAGGTCTTGTCATCTGTAGTTTCCTAATCCATTTTTTCTGCCATAGTAAAACAGGCTTATGGTCTGTATCTAATATTGCATTTGGTATAGATCTTGAGTCTGTTATGTCCCTCCTTTGATGTCTTCTTGTCAAAATAAAATCGATTTGGGAGGCCTTGTCTGTGTCATTCCATTTATACCAAGTAAGTATTTGGTTACGATTGTGCTGATTAAACGTGTTTGTTATGTAAAGATCATGTTCTGCACAAATATTTAGTAGGTGTTCACCTTTACTGTTACACTCTGTTCTAATGTCACTAAATGGTCCTATGTATATTTCCCATGGTGTTCTCCTTTGTCCTACTTTACCTTTGAAATCTCCTAGTACAAACAATTTCTCTGCAAACTTGACTTTATTTATTGTGGCTGAGAGTTCATCAAAATATTCTTGTTTGCTGTCCTCACTATAGGTGGCGTTGCATGGAGCATATGTTTGAATGTAAGTGGTATTTCCTCCTCTTTCTACTAAGTTGATACTTATTATTTTTTCCGAGATGTAATCTATTTCTAGTATGTTTTTGGCAGTATTACTTTCAATTATAAAACCGACTTCGTGTTTGTTTATTTCCGCCATGTTGTTAGTTCCGCTCGTGACGAGTGTGTAGCTTTGTTGTATTTAACTTCCCATCATTAAAAACGTTTATTAATTATTATATATTGGCCCAAACAGAAATTACCACTTATGCCCGCCTTTCTTATTCTTATTTTCCTTTTTCTCTTCACTTGGTAGACATTCTCGACTCCTGTTCTTATCTCTCGGCTAAGTATCTCTTTTCTGGTATATCATTGTTTTTTACATCCTCTTCAACTGTCTTCGCTCTCCATAAGTCAGTTCCACAGTATCTCTCATTTTTTAATCTAGCCTCTTCTATATCACTAGATTCTTCATCAAACTGTGTCTCATGTTTTTTTTTCCCTCAGTCTATTCGCACTTACAATTTCTTGATGTCCTTTATGTACCATATCATCAGCCTATTTCTGCAACTTATCTTTCTCTTTTTCTAACTTAAATATCTGTTGCTTAAACAATGTTTAGACAGTAAGGAGCTAAGAATAATAAAGAACATGTACTGGCAACAAACAGCGGCCATAAGAACTGGAAACCAGTTGGGAATGTTTCAACAAATAAAACAGGTTGTTAGGCGAGATTGTGTCCTGTCACCAGATTTATTTAATATTTATAGTGAGATTATTTTAAGATCCAAAATGGGCATGCCTGGAATAACAATCGGAGGTCATAATATAAATAATCTAAGGTAATCGCTAAGAGTGAAAATGAGTTGCAAGAAGTGTTATACATTATAGTGAAAGAAAGCAAAAATAAAGGACTCAACCTTAATAGCAAAAAGACAGAAGTAATGGTAACAGCAAAGAAAAAGACATCACCTCAGTGCAAAATAAAGACAAGTGGAACAATATTAAAACAGGTAATGAATTTAAATATTTTTGAACTTTGTTAACCTCAGACGGAAGATGTACAAAAGAGGTGAGATGCAGAATTATTCAGGCAAAAGCTGCTTTCCAAAGAATGAGGAAGATACTATGCAATCCATTTTTGACAATATAAACAAGAAAAAGAGTTCTTAAATGTTATGTAGAGCCAGTTTTAGCATATGGATGTGAATCATGGACAATAGGACAACAGACAAGAAAATCACTGGAGTCTGTAGAAATGTGGTTTTACAGAAGAATGTTGAGAATACCATGAACAGCTAAGAAAAGTAATGAAAACGTTCTGAAAGAGGCCAAAGCAAAAAAGAGAACTATATTCCGTTCAGAAATTCATAATCACACCTGAATTAGCTTTGCGTGATAACCGCTTGTTATTTTGGTTTCACATTTTGCATGCGATCTTAGAATATTGATGACGCAAAGATTTTGGTATTTATTATTCCACAAACACAACAGATTTTGTACATCAGCGAATTCCTTTGATCTTTTATGACGATATCACACAAGTTGATTCAAATTTTAGAGTTTACAGTAATCGTGTTAAATTGTCCAGTTTACCGCATTTCTTGTCAGAGGCGTATCTACATAGTGCTTAATTGTGGGTGTTGTTCGTTATGTGTATTTGCAAACATGAATTCAATTGGTTACAATTAGTCTTGTCCTTCGGTCACCATTAGACCCCAGGACGTCCTAACTGAAGCTGGAATTGAATTCATCTTAATTTTAATTATTCCGAATCTGACGATTCCAAGAGGTTGATAATCATTACTGGCTGGACAAATAGTAATCCATCTCGTTTCCAGTACTCATCTTCCACCCGCAACACATGTTCAACACACTTCTTTTGCATAGTTATAAATTTGCATTTCAAACTCATTGTAATTTAGATATAAATGTTGGTATTTAAAGTCAACAAATTGTTTACTGAGTCTTCACAAAATTAATAAAGATACGCCTTCCCTTCGGTAATTAATGCCCAGGTCGTGGTGCGTCATGTCGTTCAATAACAATTAAGTTTTGTGCACGGGATTTTCCTGAAGTTAGTGTTTCTGCAATAGCCAAACTATTTTACGTGAACGACCGCACCAAATTAATGTATATATCCTAAAATGGTGTCAAATTCGAACAGGGTGAATTTAATATACCCTAAAGAAGAAAACTTTTAAACTAGATCAAATTTCTCAGAGCAAAAAATATTTCTATAACGTCAATAATATTCTAAGATTGCATGCACAATGCGAAACCAAAATAACAAGCGGTTATCACGCAAAACTAATTCAGGTGTGATTATGAATTTCTGAACGGACTATAATTTCCAATATAAGTAAGAAACAATCATCATTTTATGGCCATGTAATGAGAAGAGAACAGCTGGAATATATTGTAACAACTGGGAAAAATTGAGGGACGAAGAGATAGAGAAGCAAAGAGAGAAATATACCAGTCAGCTTAAGAGAATGGCTTGGCAGAAGGTCAACAACAGAAATGATAAATAACTGTCGAGATCGAAAGTTTGTGGAGAGACATGATCACCTACGCCAGCAGGCCTGGTACTTGATGATGATGAAACAATGCTTTCATCCACCAACTCGCCGTTTCTATCTGTAATTAGCTTGGTCGCCTCTATCGTAGTATGTTTTTATTGTTGCAACCAATTCTACCTCCTTTTTGTTCTGTTTTTCTATCTCTTCTTCTATTTTTAAAAAAAATTTCATCCGTCTCTTTCATCTGTTTTTATTTTATTTTATTTTTTTTTGGTTTGCGTCCGCCATCTTTCACCTCAAGTGCATAGAGACTAGGAATTGAACTGTGTATGTTTTGTCCATTTCTCCCTGGCAGCCATATGCACAGGGGTCCCTCGCCATACTGGCAGATTACGCCGTCTTCGGAAGTACTCATAGCCGTCTTTTTAATCTGTCTTACTGTATTTTATTTCTTTGTCTATTTCCTTTAGTTTACTCTCTTCTTCAACAACGTTTGGAGAATTCGTGTTTGTTTTCTGATCTTGCATTTCAACTGTTTACTTTACTTCTTTTACCTTCATCCGTTTGTGTCATTTTATCTTTATTTTTTTCTCTAACTTCTAAAGTGTGTGTATGAGCACTAACAACTTATGTTACCATTTTCTTCCTATTATCACCTTCTCGCTTCTTATTCTGTACCTTCTCGTCAGCTGTGGTATATTCACTTGAGTTATCATTTTCTTCGTTCATAATTTTGTTAAAATATACAATATACACATTTCTATTATCATTTGTCTTCTCTTTTATTTCTGTTATTTGAGGATTGCCACCTGTCCTACCATTTCTCTGGTAATAGTTCACTTGTCTATGTCCTTGAAGTCTATACTTTCCGTCTATGTTTCTACACGTTAGAAATGTCTATAGTCCAAACATTTTATAGCAATACTGTATATGTTTTCATGCACTACAGATCTCTGTCAATGCATCTGCATTTTAAAATAAAATAAATGCACCATTTATTCATATTTTGCTTGCTAGCAAATTGTAATAGTTTAAGGGAATACACCCCCCCCCCCCCCTTGTTAGAATGGAGTTATCTCCTCAAATTTGTTGATGCATGAACGATGCCTTGCAAAACACGAAATCAAGTGCGAGGCGCGGAAAAGAAAATTTATTCTTGAGTGGCACACAGCTCTTTAACACCAACATAAAAGGTAAGAAAAGATATAAGGTTTATTTGGAGCACACATACATGTGAACTGTCGAGCACACAAGAATTTATACTGTGGAGCACACATGCATTTGTACTGTGGAGCACATATACATGTGTACTGTCGAGCAGACAAGAATTTGTACTTTGGAGCACACATGCATTTGTACTGTGGAGCACACAAACATTTGTACTGTGAAGCACGCAAACATTTGTACTGTGAAGCACGCAAACATTTGTACTGTGGAGCACACAAACATTTGTACTGTGAAGCACGCAAACATTTGTACTGTGGAGCACACAAACATTTGTACTGTGGGCACACAAACATTTGTACTGTGGAGCACACAAACATTTGTACTGTGGAGCACACAAACATTTGTACTGTGGAGCACACAAACATTTGTACTGTGGAGCACACAAACATTTGTACTGTGGAGCACACAAACATGTGTACTGCGGAGCACACAAACATGTATACTGTGAAGCACGCAAACATTTGTACTGTGAAGCACACAAACATTTGTACTGTGAAGCACACAAACATTTGTACTGTGAAGAACACAAACATTTGTACTGTGAAGCACACAAACATTTGTACTGTGAAGCACGCAAACATTTGTACTGTGAAGCACACAAACATTTGTACTGTGAAGCACGCAAACATTTGTACTGTGAAGCACGCAAACATTTGTACTGTGAAGCACACAAACATTTGTACTGTGAAGCATACAAACATGTATACTGTGAAGCGCACAAACATTTGTACTGTGAAGCACACAAACATGTATACTGTGAAGCACACAAACATTTGTACTGTGAAGCACACAAACATTTGTACAGTGAAGCACGCAAACATTTGTACTGTGAAGCACACATACATGTATACTGTGAAGCACGCAAATATTTGTACTGTAGAGCACACAAACATTTGTACTGTGGAGCACACAAACATTTGTACTGTGGAGCACACAAACATTTGTACTGTGGAGCACACATACATGTATACTGTGAAGCACACAAACATTTGTACTGTGGAGCACGCAAACATTTGTACTGTGAAGCACGCAAACATTTGTACTGTGGAGCACACATACATTTGTACTGTGGAGCACGCAAACATTTGTACTGTGAAGCACACAAACATTTGTACTGTGGAACACGCAAAAATTTGTACTGTGGAACACGCAAACATTTGTACTGTGGAGCACACAAACATGTATACTGTGAAGCATACAAACATTTGTACTGTGGAGCACACAAACATGTATACTGTGAAGCACACAAACATTTGTACTGTGGAGCACGCAAACATTTGTACTGTGGAGCACACAAACATTTGTACTGTGAAGCACACAAACATGTATACTGTGAAGCACACAAACATTTGTACTGTGGAGCACACACACATGTATACTGTGAAGCACACAAACATTTGTACTGTGGAGCACGCAAACATTTGTAGTCTGGAGCACGCAAACATTTGTACTGTGGAGCACACAAACATTTGTACTGTGAAGCACACAATCATATATACTATGAAGCACACAAACATTTGTACTGTGGAGCACGCAAACATTTGTACTGTGGAGCACGCAAACATTTGTGCTGTGGAGCACACAAACATGTATACTGTGAAGCACACAAACATTTGTACTGTGGAGCACACAAACATGTATACTGTGAAGCACACAAACATTTGTACTGTGGAGCACACAATCATGTATACTGTGAAGCACACAAACATTTGTACTGTGGAGCACACAAACATGTATACTGTGGAGCACGCAAACATTTGTACTGTGGAGCACACAAACATGTATACTGTGAAGCACACAAACATTTGTACTGTGGAGCACACAAACATGTATACTGTGAAGCACACACACATTTGTATTGTGAAGCACACAAACATGTATACTGTGAAGCACACAAACATTTGTACTGTGAAGCACACAAACATTTGTTCTGTGGAGCACACAAACATTTGTACTGTGAAGCACACAAACATTTGTACTGTGGAGCACACAAACATTTGTACTGTGGAGCACGCAAACATTTGTACTGTGAAGCACACAAACATTTGTACTGTGGAGCACACAAACATTTGTACTGTGGAGCACACATACATGTATACTGTGAAGCACTCAAACTTTTGTAATGTGGAGCACGCAAACATTTGTACTGTGGAGCACGCAAACATTTGTACTGTGGTGCACACATACATGTATACTGTGAAGCACATAAACATTTGTACTGTGGAGCACGCAAACATTTGTACTGTGGAGCACGCAAACATTTGTACTGTGAAGCACACAAACATGTATACTGTGAAGCACACAAACATTTGTACTGTGAAGCACACAAACATTTGTGCTGTGGAGCACGCAAACATTTGTACTGTGAAGCACACAAACATTTGTACTGTGGAGCACGCAAACATTTGTACTGTGGAGCACACAAACATGTATACTGTGAAGCACACACACATTTGTACTGTGGAGCACACAAACATGTATACTGTGAAGCACACAAACATTTGTACTGTGGAGCACGCAAACATTTGTACTGTGGAGCACGCAAACATTTGTACTGTGGAGCACACATACATGTGTACTGTGGAGCACACATACATGTGTACTGTGGAGCACGCAAACATTTGTACTGTGGAGCACACATACTTGTGTACTGTGGAGCACACATAAATGTATACTGTGAAGCACGCAAACATTTGTACTGTGAAGCACGCAAACATTTGTACTGTGGAGTACGCAAACATGTGTACCGTGGAGCACACATGCATTTGTACTGTGAAGCACACACACATTTGTACTGTGGAGCACACAAACATTTGTACTGTGGAGCACACAAACATTTGTACTGTGAAACACACAAACATTTGTACTGTGGAGCACACATACATGTGTAATGTGGAGTACACATACATGTGTACTGTCGAGCACACAAGTACTTGTACTGTGGAGCACACAAACATGTGTACTGTGGAGCACACAAACATGTATACTGTGAAGCACGCAAACATTTGTACTGTGAAGCACACATACATGTATACTGTGAAGCACGCAAATATTTGTACTGTGGAGCACACAAACATTTGTACTGTGGAGCACGCAAACATTTGTACTGTGGAGCACACAAACATTTGTACTGTGAAGCACACAAACATGTATACTGTGAAGCACGCAAACATTTGTACTGTGGAGCACACACACATGTATACTGTGAAGCACACAAACATTTGTACTGTGGAGCACGCAAACATTTGTAGTCTGGAGCACGCAAACATTTGTACTGTGGGGCACACAAACATTTGTACTGTGAAGCACACAAACATTTGTACTGTGAAACACACAAACATTTGTACTGTGGAGCACACATACATGTGTAATGTGGAGTACACATATATGTGTACTGTCGAGCACGCAAGAATTTGTACTGTGGAGCACACATACATGTGTACTGTGGAGTACACATACATGTGTACTGTGGAGAACACATGCATTTGTACTGTGGAGCACACATAAATGTATACCGTGAAGCACACAAACATTTGTACTGTGGAGCACGCAAACATTTGTAATGTGGAGCACACATACATTTGTACTGTGGAGCACGCAAACATTTGTAACGTGAAGCACACAAACATTTGTACTGTGTGACACGCAAACATTTGTACTGTGGAGCACGCAAACATTTGTACTGTGGAGCACACAAACATGTATACTGTGAAGCACACAAACATTTATACTGTGGAGCACACAAACATGTATACTGTGAAGCACACAAACATTTGTACTGTGGAGCACGCAAACATTTGTACTGTGGAGCACACAAACATGTGTACTGTGGAGCACACATACATGTGTACTGTGAAGCACACAAACATTTGTACTGTGGAGTACACGAACATTTGTACTGTGGAGCACGCAAACATTTGTACTGTGGAGCACACAAACATTTGTACTGTGGAGCACGCAAACATTTGTACTTTGGAGCACACATACATGTGTACTGTGGAGCACACATACATGTATACTGTGAAGCACACAAACATTTGTACTGTGAAGCACACAAACATTTGTACTGTGAAGCACGCAAACATTTGTACTGTGGAGCACACATACATGTATACTGTGAAGCACACAAACATTTGTAATGTGAAGCACGCAAACATTTGTACTGTGGAGCACGCAAACATTTGTACTGTGGAGCACACATACATGTATACTGTGAAGCACACAAACATTTGTACTGTGGAGTACGCAAACATTTGTACTGTGGAGCACGCAAACATTTGTACTGTGAAGCACACAAACATGTATACTGTGAAGCACACAAAAATGTATACTGTGAAGCACACAAGCATTTGTACTGTGGAGCACGCAAACATTTGTACTGTGAAGCACACAAACATTTGTACTGTGGAGCACGCAAACATTTGTACTGTGGAGCACGCAAACATTTGTACTGTTGAGCACACAAACATGTATACTGTGAAGCACACACACATTTGTACTGTGGAGCACACAAACATGTATACTGTGAAGCACACAAACATTTGTACTGTGGAGCACGCAAACATTTGTACTGTGGAGCACGCAAACATTTGTACTGTGGAGCACACATACATGTGTACTGTGGAGCACACATACATGTGTACTGTGGAGCACTCAAATATTTGTACTGTGGAGCACACATACATGTGTACTGTGGAGCACACATACATGTATACTGTAAAGCACGCAAACATTTGTACTGTGAAGCACGCAAACATTTGTACTGTGGAGCACGCAAACATGTGTACTGTGGAGCACACATGCATTTGTACTGTAGAGCACGCAAACATTTGTACTGTGGAGCACACATGCATTTTACTGTGAAGCACACAAACATTTGTACTGTGGAGCACACAAACATTTGTACTGTGAAGCACACAAACATTTGTACTGTGAAGCACGCAAAGTTAGTACTGTGGAGCACACATACATGTGTACTGTGGAGCATGCAAACATGTGTACTGTGGAGCACACATGCATTTGTACTGTGGAGCACACATACATGTGTAATGTGGAGCACACATACATGTGTACTGTCGAGCACACAAGAATTTGTACTGTGGAGCACACATACATGTGTACTGTCGAGCACACACGAATTTGTACTGTGGAGCACACATACATGTGTACTGTGGAGTACACATACATGTGCACTGTTGAGCACACATGCATTTGTACTGTGGAGCACACATGCATTTGTACTGTGGAGCACACATACATGTATACTGTGAAGCACACAAACATTTGTACTGTGGAGCACGCAAACATTTGTACTGTGGAGCACGCAAACATTTGTACTGTGGAGCACACAAACATTTGTACTGTGGAGCACGCAAACATTTGTACTGTGAAGCACACAAACATTTGTACTGTGGAACACGCAAACATTTGTACTGTGAAGCACAGAAACAGTTGTACTGTGGAGCACACAAACATGTATACTGTGAAGCACACAAACATTTGTACTGTGGAGCACACAAACATGTATACTGTGAAGCACACAAACATTTGTACTGTGGAGCACGCAAACATTTGTACTGTTGAGCACACAAACATTTGTACTGTGGAGCACACAAACATTTGTACTGTGAAGCACACAAACATGTATACTGTGAAGCACACAAACATTTGTACTGTGGAGCACGCAAACATTTGTACTGTGGAGCACACATACATGTGTACTGTGGAGCACACAAACATTTGTACTGTGGAGCACACAAACATTTGTACTGTGGAGCACACAAACATTTGTACTGTGGTGCACTCAAACATTTGTACTGTGGAGCACGCAAACATTTGTACTGTGGAGCACACATACATGTGTACTGTGGAGCACACATACATGTTTACTGTGAAGCACACAAACATTTGTACTGTGAACACACAAACATTTGTACTGTGGAGCACGCAAACATTTGTACTGTGGAGCACACATACATGTATACTGTGAAGCACACAAACATTTGTAATGTGGAGCACGCAAACATTTGTACTGTGGAGCACGCAAACATTTGTACTGTGGAGCACACATACATGTATACTGTGAAGCACACAAACATTTGTACTGTGGAGCACGCAAACATTTGTACTGTAGAGCACGCAAACATTTGTACTGTGAAGCACACAAACATGTATACTGTGAAGCACACAAACATTTGTACTGTGAAGCACACAAACATTTGTACTGTGGAGCACGCAAACATTTCTACTGTGGAGCACACAAACATATATACTGTGAAGCACACAAACATTTGTACTGTGGAGCACACAAACATGTATACTGTGAAGCACACAAACATTTGTACTGTGGAGCACGCAAACATTTTTACTGTGGAGCACGCAAACATTTGTACTGTGGAGCACACATACATGTGTACTGTGGAGCACACATACATGTGTACTGTGGAGCACGCAAACATTTGTACTGTGGAGCACAAATACATGTGTACTGTGGAGCACACATACATGTATACTGTGAAGCACGCAAACATTTGTACTGTGGAGCACGCAAACATGTGTACTGTGGAGCACACATACATGTATACTGTGAAGCACACAAACATTTGTACTGTGAAGGACACAAACATGTGTACTGTGGAGCACACATGCATTTGTACTGTGGAGCACGCAAACATGTGTACTGTGGAGCACACATGCATTTGTACTGTGGAGCACGCAAACATGTGTACTTTGGAGCACACATGCATTTGTACTGTGGAGCACGCAAACATTTGTACTGTGGAGCACACAAACATTTGTACTGTGGAGCACGCAAACATTTGTACTGTGGAGCACACATACATGTGTACTGTGGAGCACGGAAACATGTGTACTGTGGAGCACACATGCATTTGTACTGTGGAGCACACATACATGTGTAATGTGGAGCACACATACATGTGTACTGTGGAGCACACATACATGTGTACTGTCGAGCACACAAGAATTTGTACTGTGGAGCACACATACATGTGTACTGTCGAGCACACACGAATTTGTACTGTGGAGCACACATACATGTGTACTGTGGAGTACACATACATGTGTACTGTCGAGCACACACGAATTTGTACTGTGGAGCACACATACATGTGTACTGTGGAGCACACAAACATTTGTACTGTGGAGCACACAAACATTTGTACTGTGAAGCACACATACATGTATACTGTGAAGCACACAAACATTTGTACTGTGGAGCACACAAACATTTGTACTGTGGGCACACAAACATTTGTACTGTGGAGCACACATACATGTGTACTGTGAAGCACACATACATTTGTACTGTGGAGCACACAAACATTTGTACTGTGGAGCACACAAACATTTGTACTGTGGAGCACACAAACATTTGTACTGTGGAGCACGCAAACATTTGTACTGTGGAGCACACATACATGTGTACTGTGGAGCACACATACATGTATACTGTGAAGCACACAAACATTTGTACTGTGAAGCACACAAACATTTGTACTGTGGAGCACGCAAACATTTGTACTGTGGAGCACACATACATGTATACTGTGAAGCACACAAACATTTGTAATGTGGAGCACGCAAACATTTGTACTGTGGAGCACGCAAACATTTGTACTGTGGAGCACACATACATGTATACTGTGAAGCACACAAACATTTGTACTGTGGAGCACGCAAACATTTGTACTGTGGAGCACGCAAACATTTGTACTGTGAAGCACACAAACATGTAAACTGTGAAGCACACAAACATTTGTACTGTGAAGCACACAAACATTTGTACTGTGGAGCACGCAAACATTTGTACTGTGAAGAACACAAATATTTGTACTGTGGAGCACGCAAACATTTCTACTGTGGAGCACACAAACATATATACTGTGAAGCACACAAACATTTGTACTGTGGAGCACACAAACATGTATACTGTGAAGCACACAAACATTTGTACTGTGGAGCACGCAAACATTTGTACTGTGGAGCACGCAAACATTTGTACTGTGGAGCACACATACATGTGTACTGTGGAGCACACATACATGTGTACTGTGGAGCACGCAAACATTTGTACTGTGGAGCACACATACATGTGTACTGTGGAGCACACATACATGTATACTGTGAAGCACGCAAACATTTGTACTGTGAAGCACACACACATTTGTACTGTGGAGCACACAAACATTTGTACTGTGGAGCACACAAACATTTGTACTGTGAAGCACAAATACATGTATACTGTGAAGCACACAAACATTTGTACTGTGGAGCACGCAAACATTTGTACTGTGGAGCACACATACATGTGTACTGTGGAGCACACAAACATTTGTACTGTGGAGCACACAAACATTTGTACTGTGGAGCACACAAACATTTGTACTGTGGAGCACACAAACATTTGTACTGTGGAGCACGCAAACATTTGTACTGTGGAGCACACATACATGTGTACTGTGGAGCACACATACATGTTTACTGTGAAGCACACAAACATTTGTACTGTGAAGCACACAAACATTTGTACTGTGGAGCACGCAAACATTTGTACTGTGGAGCACACATACATGTATACTGTGAAGCACACAAACATTTGTACTGTGGAGCACGCAAACATTTGTACTGTGGAGCACGCAAACATTTGTACTGTGGAGCACACATACATGTATACTGTGAAGCACACAAACATTTGTACTGTGGAGCACGCAAACATTTGTACTGTAGAGCACGCAAACATTTGTACTGTGAAGCACACAAACATGTATACTGTGAAGCACACAAACATTTGTACTGTGAAGCACACAAACATTTGTACTGTGGAGCACGCAAACATTTGTACTGTGGAGCACACAAACATATATACTGTGAAGCACACAAACATTTGTACTGTGGAGCACACAAACATGTATACTGTGAAGCACACAAACATTTGTACTGTGGAGCACGCAAACATTTGTACTGTGGAGCACGCAAACATTTGTACTGTGGAGCACACATACATGTGTACTGTGGAGCACACATACATGTGTACTGTGGAGCACGCAAACATTTGTACTGTGGAGCACAAATACATGTGTACTGTGGAGCACACATACATGTATACTGTGAAGCACGCAAACATTTGTACTGTGGAGCACGCAAACATGTGTACTGTGGAGCACACATACATGTATACTGTGAAGCACACAAACATTTGTACTGTGAAGGACACAAACATGTGTACTGTGGAGCACACATGCATTTGTACTGTGGAGCACGCAAACATGTGTACTGTGGAGCACACATGCATTTGTACTGTGGAGCACGCAAACATGTGTACTTTGGAGCACACATGCATTTGTACTGTGGAGCACGCAAACATTTGTACTGTGGAGCACACAAACATTTGTACTGTGGAGCACGCAAACATTTGTACTGTGGAGCACACATACATGTGTACTGTGGAGCACGGAAACATGTGTACTGTGGAGCACACATGCATTTGTACTGTGGAGCACACATACATGTGTAATGTGGAGCACACATACATGTGTACTGTCGAGCACACAAGAATTTGTACTGTGGAGCACACATACATGTGTACTGTCGAGCACACACGAATTTGTACTGTGGAGCACACATACATGTGTACTGTGGAGTACACATACATGTGTACTGTCGAGCACACACGAATTTGTACTGTGGAGCACACATACATGTGTACTGTGGAGCACACAAACATTTGTACTGTGGAGCACACAAACATTTGTACTGTGAAGCACACATACATGTATACTGTGAAGCACACAAACATTTGTACTGTGGAGCACACAAACATTTGTACTGTGGGCACACAAACATTTGTACTGTGGAGCACACATACATGTGTACTGTGAAGCACACAACATTTGTACTGTGGAGCACACAAACATTTGTACTGTGGAGCACACAAACATTTGTACTGTGGAGCACGCAAACATTTGTACTGTGGAGCACACATACATGTGTACTGTGGAGCACACATACATGTATACTGTGAAGCACACAAACATTTGTACTGTGAAGCACACAAACATTTGTACTGTGGAGCACGCAAACATTTGTACTGTGGAGCACACATACATGTATACTGTGAAGCACACAAACATTTGTACTGTGGAGCACGCAAACATTTGTACTGTGGAGCACGCAAACATTTGTACTGTGGAGCACACATACATGTATACTGTGAAGCACACAAACATTTGTACTGTGGAGCACGCAAACATTTGTACTGTGGAGCACGCAAACATTTGTACTGTGAAGCACACAAACATGTATACTGTGAAGCACACAAACATTTGTACTGTGAAGCACACAAACATTTGTACTGTGGAGCACGCAAACATTTGTACTGTGAAGAACACAAATATTTGTACTGTGGAGCACGCAAACATTTCTACTGTGGAGCACACAAACATATATACTGTGAAGCACACAAACATTTGTACTGTGGAGCACACAAACATGTATACTGTGAAGCACACAAACATTTGTACTGTGGAGCACGCAAACATTTGTACTGTGGAGCACGCAAACATTTGTACTGTGGAGCACACATACATGTGTACTGTGGAGCACACATACATGTGTACTGTGGAGCACGCAAACATTTGTACTGTGGAGCACACATACATGTGTACTGTGGAGCACACATACATGTATACTGTGAAGCACGCAAACATTTGTACTGTGAAGCACGCAAACATTTGTACTGTGGAGCACGCAAATATGTGTACTGTGGAGCACACATGCATTTGTACTGTGGAACACGCAAAAATTTGTACTGTGAAGCACGCAAACATTTGTACTGTGAAGCACACAAACATTTGTACTGTGGAGCACGCAAACATTTGTACTGTGGAGCACACAAACATATATACTGTGAAGCACACAAACATTTGTACTGTGGAGCACACAAACATGTATACTGTGAAGCACACAAACATTTGTACTGTGGAGCACGCAAACATTTTACTGTGGAGCACGCAAACATTTGTACTGTGGAGCACACATACATGTGTACTGTGGAGCACACATACATGTGTACTGTGGAGCACGCAAACATTTGTACTGTGGAGCACAAATACATGTGTACTGTGGAGCACACATACATGTATACTGTGAAGCACGCAAACATTTGTACTGTGGAGCACGCAAACATGTGTACTGTGGAGCACACATACATGTATACTGTGAAGCACACAAACATTTGTACTGTGAAGGACACAAACATGTGTACTGTGGAGCACACATGCATTTGTACTGTGGAGCACGCAAACATGTGTACTGTGGAGCACACATGCATTTGTACTGTGGAGCACGCAAACATGTGTACTTTGGAGCACACATGCATTTGTACTGTGGAGCACGCAAACATTTGTACTGTGGAGCACACAAACATTTGTACTGTGGAGCACGCAAACATTTGTACTGTGGAGCACACATACATGTGTACTGTGGAGCACGGAAACATGTGTACTGTGGAGCACACATGCATTTGTACTGTGGAGCACACATACATGTGTAATGTGGAGCACACATACATGTGTACTGTCGAGCACACAAGAATTTGTACTGTGGAGCACACATACATGTGTACTGTCGAGCACACACGAATTTGTACTGTGGAGCACACATACATGTGTACTGTGGAGCACACATACATGTGTACTGTCGAGCACACACGAATTTGTACTGTGGAGCACACATACATGTGTACTGTGGAGCACACAAACATTTGTACTGTGGAGCACACAAACATTTGTACTGTGAAGCACACATACATGTATACTGTGAAGCACACAAACATTTGTACTGTGGAGCACACAAACATTTGTACTGTGGGCACACAAACATTTGTACTGTGGAGCACACATACATGTGTACTGTGAAGCACACATACATTTGTACTGTGGAGCACACAAACATTTGTACTGTGGAGCACACAAACATTTGTACTGTGGAGCACACAAACATTTGTACTGTGGAGCACGCAAACATTTGTACTGTGGAGCACACATACATGTGTACTGTGGAGCACACATACATGTATACTGTGAAGCACACAAACATTTGTACTGTGAAGCACACAAACATTTGTACTGTGGAGCACGCAAACATTTGTACTGTGGAGCACACATACATGTATACTGTGAAGCACACAAACATTTGTACTGTGGAGCACGCAAACATTTGTACTGTGGAGCACGCAAACATTTGTACTGTGGAGCACACATACATGTATACTGTGAAGCACACAAACATTTGTACTGTGGAGCACGCAAACATTTGTACTGTGGAGCACGCAAACATTTGTACTGTGAAGCACACAAACATGTATACTGTGAAGCACACAAACATTTGTACTGTGAAGCACACAAACATTTGTACTGTGGAGCACGCAAACATTTGTACTGTGAAGAACACAAATATTTGTACTGTGGAGCACGCAAACATTTCTACTGTGGAGCACACAAACATATATACTGTGAAGCACACAAACATTTGTACTGTGGAGCACACAAACATGTATACTGTGAAGCACACAAACATTTGTACTGTGGAGCACGCAAACATTTGTACTGTGGAGCACGCAAACATTTGTACTGTGGAGCACACATACATGTGTACTGTGGAGCACACATACATGTGTACTGTGGAGCACGCAAACATTTGTACTGTGGAGCACACATACATGTGTACTGTGGATCACACATACATGTATACTGTGAAGCACGCAAACATTTGTACTGTGAAGCACGCAAACATTTGTACTGTGGAGCACGCAAACATGTGTACTGTGGAGCACACATGCATTTGTACTGTGGAACACGCAAACATTTGTACTGTGAAGCACGCAAACATTTGTACTGTGGAGCACACATACATGTGTACTGTGGAGCACACATACATGTGTACTGTGAAGCACGCAAACATTTGTATGGTGGAGCACGCACACATGTGTACTGTGGAGCACACATACATGTATACTGTGAAGCACGCAAACATTTGTACTGTGAATCACACAAACATGTGTACTGTGGAGCACACATGCATTTGTACTGTGGAGCACGCAAACATGTGTACTGTGGAGCACACATGCATTTGTACTGTGGAGCACGCAAACATTTGTACTGTGGAGCACACATGCATTTGTACTGTGGAGCACACATGCATTTGTACTGTGGAGCACAAATACATGTGTACTGGAGCACACATACATGTATACTGTGAAGCACGCAAACATTTGTACTGTGGAGCACGCAAACATGTGTACTGTGGAGCACACATACATGTGTACTGTGGAGCACACATACATGTGTACTGTGGAGCACTCAAATATTTGTACTGTGGAGCACACATACATGTGTACTGTGGAGCACACATACATGTATACTGTAAAGCACGCAAACATTTGTACTGTGAAGCACGCAAACATTTGTACTGTGGAGCACGCAAACATGTGTACTGTGGAGCACACATGCATTTGTACTGTGGAGCACGCAAACATTTGTACTGTGAAGCACGCAAACATTTGTACTGTGGAGCACACATACATGTGTACTGTGGAGCACACATACATGTGTACTGTGAAGCACGCAAACATTTGTACTGTGGAGCACGCAAACATGTGTACTGTGGAGCACACATACATGTATACTGTGAAGCACGCAAACATTTGTACTGTGAAGGACACAAACATGTGTACTGTGGAGCACACATGCATTTGTACTGTGGAGCACGCAAACATGTGTACTGTGGAGCACACATGTATTTGTACTGTGGAGCACGCAAACATGTGTACTGTGGAGCACACATGCATTTGTACTGTGGAGCACGCAAACATTTGTACTGTGGAGCACACATGCATTTTTACTGTGAAGCACACAAACATTTGTACTGTGGAGCACACAAACATTTGTACTGTGAAGCACACAAACATTTGTACTGTGAAGCACGCAAAATTTGTACTGTGGAGCACACATACATGTGTACTGTGGAGCACGCAAACATGTGTACTGTGGAGCACACATGCATTTGTACTGTGGAGCACACATACATGTGTACTGTGGAGCACACATACATGTGTACTGTGAGCACACAACATTTGTACTGTGGAGCACACATACATGTGTACTGTGAGCACACACGAATTTGTACTGTGGAGCACACATACATGTGTACTGTGGAGCACACATACATGTGTACTGTTGAGCACACATGCATTTGTACTGTGGAGCACACATGCATTTGTACTGTGGAGCACACATACATGTATACTGTGAAGCACACAAACATTTGTACTGTGGAGCACGCAAACATTTGTACTGTGGAGCACGCAAACATTTGTACTGTGGAGCACACATACATTTGTACTGTGGAGCACGCAAACATTTGTACTGTGAAGCACACAAACATTTGTACTGTGGAGCACGCAAACATTTGTACTGTGAAGCACAGAAACAGTTGTACTGTGGAGCACACAAACATGTATACTGTGAAGCACACAAACATTTGTACTGTGGAGCACACAAACATGTATACTGTGAAGCACACAAACATTTGTACTGTGGAGCACGCAAACATTTGTACTGTTGAGCACGCAAACATGTGTACTGTGAGGCACACAAACATTTGTACTGTGGAGCACACAAACATGTATACTGTTAAGCACACAAACATTTGTACTGTGAAGCACACAAACATGTATACTGTGAAGCACACAAACATTTGTACTGTGAAGCACACACACATTTGTACTGTGGAGCACACAAACATTTGTACTGTGGAGCACACAAACATTTGTACTGTGAAGCACAAATACATGTTATACTGTGAAGCACACAAACATTTGTACTGTGGAGCACGCAAACATTTGTACTGTGGAGCACACATACATTTGTACTGTGGAGCACACAAACATTTGTACTGTGGAGCACACAAACATTTGTACTGTGGAGCACACAAACATTTGTACTGTGGAGCACACAAACATTTGTACTGTGGAGCACGCAAACATTTGTACTGTGGAGCACACATACATGTGTACTGTGAAGCACACAAACATTTGTACTGTGGAGCACGCAAACATTTGTACTGTGGAGCACGCAAACATTTGTACTGTGGAGCACACATACATGTATACTGTGAAGCACACAAACATTTGTACTGTGGAGCACGCAAACATTTGTACTGTGGAGCACGCAAACATTTGTACTGTGAAGCACACAAACATGTATACTGTGAAGCACACAAACATTTGTACTGTGAAGCACACAAACATTTGTACTGTGGAGCACGCAAACATTTGTACTGTGGAGCACACAAACATTTATACTGTGAAGCACACAAACATTTGTACTGTGGAGCACACAAACATGTATACTGTGAAGCACACAAACATTTGTACTGTGGAGCACACAAACATTTGTACTGTGGAGCACACAATCATTTGTACTGTGGAGCACACAAACATATGTACTGTGAAGCACACAAACATTTGTACTGTGGAGCACACAAACATGTGTACTGTGAAGCACACAAACATTTGTACTGTGGAGCACGCAAACATTTGTACTGTGGAGCACACATACATGTGTACTGTGGAGCACACATACATGTTTACTGTGAAGCACACAAACATTTGTACTGTGAAGCACACAAACATTTGTACTGTGGAGCACGCAAACATTTGTACTGTGGAGCACACATACATGTGTACTGTGAAGCACACAAACATTTGTACTGTGGAGCACGCAAACATTTGTACTGTGGAGCACGCAAACATTTGTACTGTGGAGCACACATACATGTATACTGTGAAGCACACAAACATTTGTACTGTGGAGCACGCAAACATTTGTACTGTGGAGCACGCAAACATTTGTACTGTGGAGCACACAAACATGTATACTGTGAAGCACACAAACATTTGTACTGTGAAGCACACAAACATTTGTACTGTGGAGCACGCAAACATTTGTACTGTGGAGCACACAAACATATATACTGTGAAGCACACAAACATTTGTACTGTGGAGCACACAAACATGTATACTGTGAAGCACACAAACATTTGTACTGTGGAGCACGCAAACATTTGTACTGTGGAGCACGCAAACATTTGTACTGTGGAGCACACATACATGTGTACTGTGGAGCACACATACATGTGTACTGTGGAGCACGCAAACATTTGTACTGTGGAGCACAAATACATGTGTACTGTGGAGCACACATACATGTGTACTGTGAAGCACGCAAACATTTGTACTGTGGAGCACGCAAACATGTGTACTGTGGAGCACACATACATGTATACTGTGAAGCACACAAACATTTGTACTGTGAAGCACACAAACATGTGTACTGTGGAGCACACATGCATTTGTACTGTGGAGCACGCAAACATGTGTACTGTGGAGCACACATGCATTTGTACTGTGGAGCACGCAAACATGTGTACTTTGGAGCACACATGCATTTGTACTGTGGAGCACGCAAACATTTGTACTGTGGAGCACACAAACATTTGTACTGTGGAGCACGCAAACATTTGTACTGTGGAGCACACATACATGTGTACTGTGGAGCACGGAAACATGTGTACTGTGGAGCACACATGCATTTGTACTGTGGAGCACACATACATGTGTAATGTGGAGCACACATACATGTGTACTGTCGAGCACACAAGAATTTGTACTGTGGAGCACACATACATGTGTACTGTCGAGCACACACGAATTTGTACTGTGGAGCACACATACATGTGTACTGTGGAGCACACATACATGTGTACTGTGGAGCACACACGAATTTGTACTGTGGAGCACACATACATGTGTACTGTGGAGCACACAAACATTTGTACTGTGGAGCACACAAACATTTGTACTGTGAAGCACACATACATGTATACTGTGAAGCACACAAACATTTGTACTGTGGAGCACACAAACATTTGTACTGTGGGCCACACAAACATTTGTACTGTGGAGCACACATACATGTGTACTGTGAAGCACACATACATTTGTACTGTGGAGCACACAAACATTTGTACTGTGGAGCACACAAACATTTGTACTGTGGAGCACACAAACATTTGTACTGTGGAGCACGCAAACATTTGTACTGTGGAGCACACATACATGTGTACTGTGGAGCACACATACATGTATACTGTGAAGCACACAAACATTTGTACTGTGAAGCACACAAACATTTGTACTGTGGAGCACGCAAACATTTGTACTGTGGAGCACACATACATGTATACTGTGAAGCACACAAACATTTGTAATGTGGAGCACGCAAACATTTGTACTGTGGAGCACGCAAACATTTGTACTGTGGAGCACACATACATGTATACTGTGAAGCACACAAACATTTGTACTGTGGAGCACGCAAACATTTGTACTGTGGAGCACGCAAACATTTGTACTGTGAAGCACACAAACATGTATACTGTGAAGCACACAAACATTTGTACTGTGAAGCACACAAACATTTGTACTGTGGAGCACGCAAACATTTGTACTGTGAAGAACACAAATATTTGTACTGTGGAGCACGCAAACATTTCTACTGTGGAGCACACAAACATATATACTGTGAAGCACACAAACATTTGTACTGTGGAGCACACAAACATGTATACTGTGAAGCACACAAACATTTGTACTGTGGAGCACGCAAACATTTGTACTGTGGAGCACGCAAACATTTGTACTGTGGAGCACACATACATGTGTACTGTGGAGCACACATACATGTGTACTGTGAAGCACGCAAACATTTGTACTGTGGAGCACACATACATGTGTACTGTGGAGCACACATGCATTTGTACTGTGGAACACGCAAACATTTGTACTGTGAAGCACGCAAACATTTGTACTGTGGAGCACACATACATGTGTACTGTGGAGCACACATACATGTGTACTGTGAAGCACGCAAACATTTGTACTGTGGAGCACGCACACATGTGTACTGTGGAGCACACATACATGTATACTGTGAAGCACACAAACATTTGTACTGTGAAGCACACAAACATGTGTACTGTGGAGCACACATGCATTTGTACTGTGGAGCACGCAAACATGTGTACTGTGGAGCACACATACATTTGTACTGTGGAGCACGCAAACATTTGTACTGTGGAGCACACATGCATTTGTACTGTGGAGCACACAAACATTTGTACTGTGGAGCACAAATACATGTGTACTGTGGAGCACACATACATGTGTACTGTGAAGCACGCAAACATTTGTACTGTGGAGCACGCAAACATGTGTACTGTGGAGCACACATACATGTGTACTGTGGAGCACACATACATGTGTACTGTGGAGCACCAAACATTTGTACTGTGGAGCACACATACATGTGTACTGTGGAGCACACATACATGTATACTGTGAAGCACGCAAACATTTGTACTGTGAAGCACGCAAACATTTGTACTGTGGAGCACGCAAACATGTGTACTGTGGAGCACACATACATTTGTACTGTGGAGCACGCAAACATTTGTACTGTGGAGCACGCAAACATTTGTACTGTGGAGCACACATACATGTGTACTGTGGAGCACACATACATGTGTACTGTGAAGCACGCAAACATTTGTACTGTGGAGCACGCAAACATGTGTACTGTGGAGCACACATACATGTATACTGTGAAGCACGCAAACATTTGTACTGTGAAGCACACAAACATGTGTACTGTGGAGCACACATGCATTTGTACTGTGGAGCACGCAAACATGTGTACTGTGGAGCACACATGCATTTGTACTGTGGAGCACGCAAACATGTGTACTGTGGAGCACACATGCATTTGTACTGTGGAGCACGCAAACATTTGTACTGTGGAGCACACATGCATTTGTACTGTGAAGCACACAAACATTTGTACTGTGGAGCACACAAACATTTGTACTGTGAAGCACACAAACATTTGTACTGTGAAGCACGCAAACATTTGTACTGTGGAGCACACATACATGTGTACTGTGGAGCACACAAACATGTGTACTGTGGAGCACACATGCATTTGTACTGTGGAGCACACATACATGTGTACTGTGGAGCACACATACATGTGTACTGTGGAGCACACAAAATTTGTACTGTGGAGCACACATACATGTGTACTGTGAGCACACACGAATTTGTACTGTGGAGCACACATACATGTGTACTGTGGAGCACACATACATGTGTACTGTGGAGCACACAAACATTTGTACTGTGGAGCACACATGCATTGTACTGTGGAGCACACATACATGTTTACTGTGAAGCACAAACATTTGTACTGTGGAGCACGCAAACATTTGTACTGTGGAGCACGCAAACATTTGTACTGTGGAGCACACATACATTTGTACTGTGGAGCACGCAAACATTTGTACTGTGAAGCACACAAACATTTGTACTGTGGAACACGCAAACATTTGTACTGTGAAGCACACAAACAGTTGTACTGTGGAGCACACAAACATGTGTACTGTGAAGCACACAAACATTTGTACTGTGGAGCACACAAACATGTATACTGTGAAGCACACAAACATTTGTACTGTGGAGCACGCAAACATTTGTACTGTGGAGCACGCAAACATGTACTGTGAGCACACAAACATTTGTACTGTGGAGCACACAAACATGTATACTGTTAGCACACAAACATTTGTACTGTGAGCACACAAACATGTATACTGTGAAGCACACAAACATTTGTACTGTGAAGCACACACACATTTGTACTGTGGAGCACACAAACATTTGTACTGTGGAGCACACAAACATTTGTACTGTGAAGCACAAATACATGTACTGTGAAGCACACAAACATTTGTACTGTGGAGCACGCAAACATTTGTACTGTGGAGCACACATACATGTGTACTGTGGAGCACACAAACATTTGTACTGTGGAGCACACAAACATTTGTACTGTGGAGCACACAAACATTTGTACTGTGGAGCACACAAACATTTGTACTGTGGAGCACACAAACATTTGTACTGTGGAGCACACATACATTTGTACTGTGGAGCACACATACATGTGTACTGTGAAGCACACAAACATTTGTACTGTGGAGCACGCAAACATTTGTACTGTGGAGCACACAAACATTTGTACTGTGGAGCACACATACATGTATACTGTGAAGCACACAAACATTTGTACTGTGGAGCACGCAAACATTTGTACTGTGGAGCACGCAAACATTTGTACTGTGAAGCACACAAACATGTATACTGTGAAGCACACAAACATTTGTACTGTGAAGCACACAAACATTTGTACTGTGGAGCACGCAAACATTTGTACTGTGAAGCACACAAACATTGTACTGTGGAGCACGCAAACATTTGTACTGTGGAGCACACAAACATATATACTGTGAAGCACACAAACATTTGTACTGTGGAGCACACAAACATGTGTACTGTGAAGCACACAAACATTTGTACTGTGGAGCACGCAAACATTTGTACTGTGGAGCACGCAAACATTTGTACTGTGGAGCACACATACATGTGTACTGTGGAGCACACATACATGTGTACTGTGGAGCACGCAAACATTTGTACTGTGGAGCACACATACATGTGTACTGTGGAGCACACATACATGTGTACTGTGAAGCACGCAAACATTTGTACTGTGAAGCACGCAAACATTTGTACTGTGGAGCACGCAAACATGTGTACTGTGGAGCACACAAACATTTGTACTGTGGAAACACAAACATTTGTACTGTGAAGCACGCAAACATTTGTACTGTGGAGCACACAAACATGTGTACTGTGAAGCACACAAACATTTGTACTGTGGAGCACACAAACATGTGTACTGTGAAGCACACAAACATTTGTACTGTGGAGCACGCAAACATTTGTACTGTGGAGCACACAAACATTTGTACTGTGGAGCACACATACATGTGTACTGTGGAGCACACATACATTTGTACTGTGAGCACGCAAACATTTGTACTGTGGAGCACACATACATGTGTACTGTGGAGCACACATACATTTGTACTGTGAAGCACGCAAACATTTGTACTGTGGAGCACGCAAACATTTGTACTGTGGAGCACACATACATGTGTACTGTGGAGCACACATACATGTGTACTGTGAAGCACGCAAACATTTGTACTGTGGAGCACGCAAACATGTGTACTGTGGAGCACACATACATGTATACTGTGAAGCACGCAAACATTTGTACTGTGAAGCACACAAACATGTGTACTGTGGAGCACACAAACATTTGTACTGTGGAGCACGCAAACATGTGTACTGTGGAGCACACATGCATTTGTACTGTGGAGCACACAACATTTGTACTGTGGAGCACACAAACATTTGTACTGTGGAGCACACAAACATTTGTACTGTGGAGCACAAAACATGTGTACTGTGGAGCACACATACATGTGTACTGTGAAGCACGCAAACATTTGTACTGTGGAGCACGCAAACATTTGTACTGTGGAGCACACATACATTTGTACTGTGGAGCACACATACATTTGTACTGTGGAGCACACAAACATTTGTACTGTGGAGCACACATACATGTGTACTGTGGAGCACACATACATGTGTACTGTGAAGCACGCAAACATTTGTACTGTGAAGCACACAAACATTTGTACTGTGGAGCACGCAAACATGTGTACTGTGGAGCACACATACATTTGTACTGTGGAGCACACAAACATTTGTACTGTGGAGCACGCAAACATTTGTACTGTGGAGCACACATACATGTGTACTGTGGAGCACACATACATGTGTACTGTGGAGCACGCAAACATTTGTACTGTGGAGCACGCAAACATTTGTACTGTGGAGCACACATACATGTGTACTGTGAAGCACGCAAACATTTGTACTGTGAAGCACACAAACATGTGTACTGTGGAGCACACAAACATTTGTACTGTGGAGCACGCAAACATGTGTACTGTGGAGCACACAAACATTTGTACTGTGGAGCACGCAAACATGTGTACTGTGGAGCACACATACATTGTACTGTGGAGCACGCAAACATTTGTACTGTGGAGCACACATACATTTTACTGTGAAGCACACAAACATTTGTACTGTGGAGCACACAAACATTTGTACTGTGAAGCACACAAACATTTGTACTGTGAAGCACACAAACATTTGTACTGTGGAGCACACATACATTTGTACTGTGGAGCACACAAACATGTGTACTGTGGAGCACACAAACATTTGTACTGTGGAGCACACAAACATGTGTACTGTGGAGCACACATACATGTGTACTGTGGAGCACACAACATTTGTACTGTGGAGCACACAAACATTGTACTGTGGAGCACACAAAATTTGTACTGTGGAGCACACAACATGTGTACTGTGGAGCACACATACATGTGTACTGTGGAGCACACAAACATTTGTACTGTGGAGCACACATGCATTTGTACTGTGGAGCACACATACATGTTGTACTGTGAAGCACACAAACATTTGTACTGTGGAGCACGCAAACATTTGTACTGTGGAGCACGCAAACATTTGTACTGTGGAGCACACAAACATTTGTACTGTGGAGCACGCAAACATTTGTACTGTGAAGCACACAAACATTTGTACTGTGGAGCACGCAAACATTTGTACTGTGAAGCACACAAACATTTGTACTGTGGAGCACACAAACATGTTGTACTGTGAAGCACACAAACATTTGTACTGTGGAGCACACAAACATTATAGTGGAAGCACACAAACATTTGTACTGTGGAGCACGCAAACATTTGTACTGTGAGCACGCAAACATGTGTACTGTGAGCACACAAACATTTGTACTGTGGAGCACACAAACATGTGTACTGTGGAGCACACAAACATTTGTACTGTGAAGCACACAAACATGTGTACTGTGAAGCACACAAACATTTGTACTGTGAAGCACACAAACATTTGTACTGTGGAGCACACAAACATTTGTACTGTGGAGCACACAAACATTTGTACTGTGAGCACAAATACATGTGTACTGTGAGCACACAAACATTTGTACTGTGGAGCACGCAAACATTTGTACTGTGGAGCACACATACATGTGTACTGTGGAGCACACAAACATTTGTACTGTGGAGCACACAAACATTTGTACTGTGGAGCACACAAACATTTGTACTGTGGAGCACACAAACATTTGTACTGTGGAGCACACAAACATGTGTACTGTGGAGCACACAAACATTTGTACTGTGGAGCACACATACATGTATACTGTGAAGCACACAAACATTTGTACTGTGGAGCACGCAAACATTTGTACTGTGGAGCACGCAAACATTTGTACTGTGGAGCACACATACATGTATACTGTGAAGCACACAAACATTTGTACTGTGGAGCACGCAAACATTTGTACTGTGGAGCACGCAAACATTTGTACTGTGAAGCACACAAACATGTATACTGTGAAGCACACAAACATTTGTACTGTGAAGCACACAAACATTTGTACTGTGGAGCACGCAAACATTTGTACTGTGAAGCACACAAATTTTGTACTGTGGAGCACGCAAACATTTCTACTGTGGAGCACACAAACATTTATACTGTGAAGCACACAAACATTTGTACTGTGGAGCACACAAACATGTATACTGTGAAGCACACAAACATTTGTACTGTGGAGCACGCAAACATTTGTACTGTGGAGCACGCAAACATTTGTACTGTGGAGCACACATACATGTGTACTGTGGAGCACACATACATGTGTACTGTGGAGCACGCAAACATTTGTACTGTGGAGCACACAAACATGTGTACTGTGGAGCACACATACATGTATACTGTGAAGCACGCAAACATTTGTACTGTGAAGCACGCAAACATTTGTACTGTGGAGCACGCAAAATTTGTACTGTGGAGCACACATGCATTTGTACTGTGGAACACGCAAACATTTGTACTGTGAAGCACGCAAACATTTGTACTGTGGAGCACACATACATGTGTACTGTGGAGCACACATACATGTGTACTGTGGAGCACACATACATGTGTACTGTGAAGCACGCAAACATTTGTACTGTGGAGCACGCACACATGTGTACTGTGGAGCACACATACATGTATACTGTGAAGCACGCAAACATTTGTACTGTGAAGCACACAAACATGTGTACTGTGGAGCACACATGCATTTGTACTGTGGAGCACGCAAACATGTGTACTGTGGAGCACACATGCATTTGTACTGTGGAGCACGCAAACATTTGTACTGTGGAGCACACAAACATTTGTACTGTGGAGCACACAAACATTTGTACTGTGGAGCACAAATACATGTGTACTGTGGAGCACACATACATGTATACTGTGAAGCACGCAAACATTTGTACTGTGGAGCACGCAAACATGTGTACTGTGGAGCACACATACATGTGTACTGTGGAGCACACATACATGTGTACTGTGGAGCACACAAACATTTGTACTGTGGAGCACACATACATGTGTACTGTGGAGCACACATACATGTATACTGTGAAGCACGCAAACATTTGTACTGTGAAGCACGCAAACATTTGTACTGTGGAGCACGCAAACATGTGTACTGTGGAGCACACATGCATTTGTACTGTGGAGCACGCAAACATTTGTACTGTGAAGCACGCAAACATTTGTACTGTGGAGCACACATACATGTGTACTGTGGAGCACACATACATGTGTACTGTGAGCACGCAAACATTTGTACTGTGGAGCACGCAAACATGTGTACTGTGGAGCACACATACATGTGTACTGTGAAGCACACAAACATTTGTACTGTGGAGCACACAAACATGTGTACTGTGGAGCACACATGCATTTGTACTGTGGAGCACGCAAACATGTGTACTGTGGAGCACACATGCATTTGTACTGTGGAGCACGCAAACATGTGTACTGTGGAGCACACATGCATTTGTACTGTGGAGCACGCAAACATTTGTACTGTGGAGCACACAAACATTTGTACTGTGAAGCACACAAACATTTGTACTGTGGAGCACACAAACATTTGTACTGTGAAGCACACAAACATTTGTACTGTGAAGCACACAAACATTTGTACTGTGGAGCACACATACATGTGTACTGTGGAGCACAAACATGTGTACTGTGGAGCACACAAACATTTGTACTGTGGAGCACACATACATGTGTACTGTGGAGCACACAAACATTTGTACTGTGGAGCACACAAAATTTGTACTGTGGAGCACACATACATGTGTACTGTCGAGCACACACGAATTTGTACTGTGGAGCACACATACATGTGTACTGTGGAGCACACAAAATTTGTACTGTGGAGCACACAAACATTTGTACTGTGGAGCACACATACATGTGTACTGTGGAGCACACATACATGTGTACTGTGGAGCACACAAACATTTGTACTGTGGAGCACACAAACATTTGTACTGTGGAGCACACATACATGTATACTGTGAAGCACACAAACATTTGTACTGTGGAGCACGCAAACATTTGTACTGTGGAGCACGCAAACATTTGTACTGTGGAGCACACATACATTTGTACTGTGGAGCACGCAAACATTTGTACTGTGAAGCACACAAACATTTGTACTGTGGAGCACGCAAACATTTGTACTGTGAAGCACACAAACATTTGTACTGTGGAGCACACAAACATGTGTACTGTGAAGCACACAAACATTTGTACTGTGGAGCACACAAACATGTGTACTGTGAAGCACACAAACATTTGTACTGTGGAGCACGCAAACATTTGTACTGTGGAGCACACAAACATGTATACTGTGAGCACACAAACATTTGTACTGTGGAGCACACAAACATGTGTACTGTGGAGCACACAAACATTTGTACTGTGGAGCACACAAACATGTGTACTGTGAAGCACACAAACATTTGTACTGTGAAGCACACAACATTTGTACTGTGGAGCACACAAACATTTGTACTGTGGAGCACACAAACATTTGTACTGTGAAGCACAAATACATGTATACTGTGAAGCACACAAACATTTGTACTGTGGAGCACGCAAACATTTGTACTGTGGAGCACACAAACATGTGTACTGTGGAGCACACAAACATTTGTACTGTGGAGCACACAAACATTTGTACTGTGGAGCACACAAACATTTGTACTGTGGAGCACACAAACATTTGTACTGTGGAGCACGCAAACATTTGTACTGTGGAGCACACATACATGTGTACTGTGGAGCACACATACATGTTACTGTGAAGCACACAAACATTTGTACTGTGAAGCACACAAACATTTGTACTGTGGAGCACGCAAACATTTGTACTGTGGAGCACACATACATGTATACTGTGAAGCACACAAACATTTGTACTGTGGAGCACGCAAACATTTGTACTGTGGAGCACGCAAACATTTGTACTGTGGAGCACACATACATGTATACTGTGAAGCACACAAACATTTGTACTGTGGAGCACGCAAACATTTGTACTGTGGAGCACGCAAACATTTGTACTGTGGAGCACACAAACATGTGTACTGTGAGCACGCAAACATTTGTACTGTGAAGCACACAACATATGTACTGTGGAGCACACATACATTTGTACTGTGGAGCACGCAAACATGTGTACTGTGAGCACACATTTGTACTGTGGAGCACGCAAACATGTGTACTGTGGAGCACACATGCATTTGTACTGTGAGCACGCAAACATTTGTACTGTGGAGCACACATGCATTTGTACTGTGAAGCACACAAACATTTGTACTGTGGAGCACACAAACATTTGTACTGTGGAGCACACACATTTGTACTGTGAAGCACGCAAAATTTGTACTGTGGAGCACACATACATTGTACTGTGGAGCACGCAAACATGTGTACTGTGGAGCACACAAACATTTGTACTGTGGAGCACACATACATGTGTACTGTGGAGCACACAACATGTGTACTGTGGAGCACACAAACATTTGTACTGTGGAGCACACATACATGTGTACTGTGGAGCACACACGAATTTGTACTGTGGAGCACACAAACATGTGTACTGTGGAGCACACATACATGTGTACTGTGGAGCACACAAACATTTGTACTGTGGAGCACACATGCATTTGTACTGTGGAGCACACATACATGTGTACTGTGAAGCACACAAACATTTGTACTGTGGAGCACGCAAACATTTGTACTGTGGAGCACGCAAACATTTGTACTGTGGAGCACACATACATTTGTACTGTGGAGCACGCAAACATTTGTACTGTGAAGCACACAAACATTTGTACTGTGGAGCACGCAAACATTTGTACTGTGAAGCACACAAACAGTGTACTGTGGAGCACACAAACATGTATACTGTGAAGCACACAAACATTTGTACTGTGGAGCACACAAACATGTGTACTGTGAAGCACACAAACATTTGTACTGTGGAGCACGCAACATTTGTACTGTTGAGCACGCAAACATGTATACTGTGAGCACACAACATTTGTACTGTGGAGCACACAAACATGTATACTGTGAAGCACACAAACATTTGTACTGTGAAGCACACAAACATTGTACTGTGAAGCACACAAACATTTGTACTGTGGAGCACACACACATTTGTACTGTGGAGCACACAAACATTTGTACTGTGGAGCACACAAACATTTGTACTGTGAAGCACAAATACATGTATACTGTGAAGCACACAAACATTTGTACTGTGGAGCACGCAAACATTTGTACTGTGGAGCACACATACATGTGTACTGTGGAGCACACAAACATTTGTACTGTGGAGCACACAAACATTTGTACTGTGGAGCACACAACATTTGTACTGTGGAGCACACAAACATTTGTACTGTGGAGCACACATACATGTGTACTGTGGAGCACACATACATTTGTACTGTGGAGCACACAAACATGTTTACTGTGAAGCACACAAACATTTGTACTGTGGAGCACGCAAACATTTGTACTGTGGAGCACGCAAACATTTGTACTGTGGAGCACACATACATGTGTACTGTGGAGCACACAAACATTTGTACTGTGGAGCACGCAAACATTTGTACTGTGAAGCACACAAACATGTACTGTGGAGCACACAAACATTTGTACTGTGGAGCACACAAACATTTGTACTGTGGAAGCACACAAACATTTGTACTGTGGAGCACGCAAACATTTGTACTGTGGAGCACACAAACATTTGTACTGTGAAGCACACAAACATTTGTACTGTGGAGCACACAACATGTATACTGTGAGCACACAAACATTTGTACTGTGGAGCACGCAAACATTTGTACTGTGGAGCACGCAAACATTTGTACTGTGGAGCACACATACATGTGTACTGTGGAGCACACATACATGTGTACTGTGGAGCACGCAAACATTTGTACTGTGGAGCACACATACATGTGTACTGTGGATCACACATACATGTATACTGTGAAGCACGCAAACATTTGTACTGTGAAGCACGCAAACATTTGTACTGTGGAGCACGCAAACATGTGTACTGTGGAGCACACATGCATTTGTACTGTGGAACACGCAAACATTTGTACTGTGAAGCACGCAAACATTTGTACTGTGGAGCACACATACATTTGTACTGTGGAGCACACAAACATGTGTACTGTGAAGCACGCAAACATTTGTACTGTGGAGCACGCACACATGTGTACTGTGGAGCACACATACATGTATACTGTGAAGCACGCAAACATTTGTACTGTGAAGCACACAAACATGTGTACTGTGGAGCACACATGCATTTGTACTGTGGAGCACGCAAACATGTGTACTGTGGAGCACACATGCATTTGTACTGTGGAGCACGCAAACATTTGTACTGTGGAGCACAAATGCATTTGTACTGTGGAGCACACATGCATTTGTACTGTGGAGCACAATACATGTGTACTGTGGAGCACACATACATGTATACTGTGAAGCACGCAAACATTTGTACTGTGGAGCACGCAAACATGTGTACTGTGGAGCACACATACATGTGTACTGTGGAGCACACATACATGTGTACTGTGGAGCACTGAAACATTTGTACTGTGGAGCACACATACATGTGTACTGTGGAGCACACATACATGTATACTGTGAAGCACGCAAACATTTGTACTGTGAAGCACGCAAACATTTGTACTGTGGAGCACGCAAACATGTGTACTGTGGAGCACACATGCATTTGTACTGTGGAGCACGCAAACATTTGTACTGTGAAGCACGCAAACATTTGTACTGTGGAGCACACAACATGTGTACTGTGGAGCACACATACATGTGTACTGTGAAGCACACAAACATTTGTACTGTGGAGCACGCAAACATGTGTACTGTGGAGCACACATACATGTATACTGTGAAGCACGCAAACATTTGTACTGTGAAGCACACAAACATGTGTACTGTGGAGCACACATGCATTTGTACTGTGGAGCACGCAAACATTTGTACTGTGGAGCACACATACATTGTACTGTGGAGCACGCAAACATGTGTACTGTGGAGCACACATGCATTTGTACTGTGGAGCACACAAACATTTGTACTGTGGAGCACACATACATGTGTACTGTGGAGCACACATACATGTGTACTGTGGAGCACACAAAATTTGTACTGTGGAGCACACAAACATGTGTACTGTGGAGCACACAAACTTTGTACTGTGGAGCACACAACATGTGTACTGTGGAGCACACAAAATTTGTACTGTGGAGCACACATACATTTGTACTGTGGAGCACACATACATGTGTACTGTGGAGCACACAAACATTTGTACTGTGGAGCACACAAACATTTGTACTGTGGAGCACACATACATGTACTGTGAAGCACACAAACATTTGTACTGTGGAGCACGCAAACATTTGTACTGTGGAGCACACAAACATTTGTACTGTGGAGCACACATACATTTGTACTGTGGAGCACACACAACATTTGTACTGTGGAGCACACAAACATTTGTACTGTGGAGCACGCAAACATTTGTACTGTGGAGCACACAAACATTTGTACTGTGGAGCACACAAACATGTATACTGTGAGCACACAAACATTTGTACTGTGGAGCACACAAACATGTGTACTGTGAGCACACAACATTTGTACTGTGGAGCACGCAACATTTGTACTGTGGAGCACGCAAACATGTGTACTGTGAGCACACAAACATTTGTACTGTGGAGCACACAACATGTATACTGTGAAGCACACAAACATTTGTACTGTGGAGCACACAAACATGTATACTGTGAAGCACACAAACATTTGTACTGTGGAGCACACAAACATTTGTACTGTGGAGCACACAACATTTGTACTGTGGAGCACACAAACATTGTACTGTGGAGCACACAAACATGTACTGTGTAAAACTTGTATTGTGTGAGCACAAAAAACATGTAAGCACATTTGTACTGTGGAGCACACAACATTTGTACTGTGGAGCACACAAACATTTGTACTGTGAGCACGCAAACATTTGTACTGTGGAGCACACATACATGTGTACTGTGGAGCACACAACATTTGTACTGTGGAGCACGCAAACATTTGTACTGTGGAGCACAAATACATGTGTACTGTGGAGCACACAACATTTGTACTGTGAAGCACACAAACATGTGTACTGTGGAGCACACATGCATTTGTACTGTGGAGCACGCAAACATGTGTACTGTGGAGCACACACATTTGTACTGTGGAGCACGCAAACATGTGTACTGTGGAGCACACATACATTTGTACTGTGGAGCACGCAAACATTTGTACTGTGGAGCACACAAACATTTGTACTGTGGAGCACGCAAACATTTGTACTGTGGAGCACACATACATGTGTACTGTGGAGCACACAAACATGTGTACTGTGGAGCACACATGCATTTGTACTGTGGAGCACACATACATGTGTACTGTGGAGCACACATACATGTGTACTGTGGAGCACACAAAATTTGTACTGTGGACACATACATGTGTACTGTGGAGCACACAAAATTTGTACTGTGGAGCACACATACATGTGTACTGTGGAGCACACATACATTTGTACTGTGAGCACACACATTTGTACTGTGGAGCACACAAACATTTGTACTGTGGAGCACACAAACATTTGTACTGTGGAGCACACAAACATTTGTACTGTGGAGCACGCAAACATTTGTACTGTGGAGCACACAAACATTTGTACTGTGGAGCACACAAACATTTGTACTGTGGAGCACACAAACATTTGTACTGTGAAGCACACAAACATTTGTACTGTGGAGCACGCAAACATTTGTACTGTGGAGCACACAAACATTTGTACTGTGGAGCACACAACATTTGTACTGTGGAGCACACAAACATTTGTACTGTGGAGCACGCAAACATTTGTACTGTGGAGCACACATACATGTGTACTGTGGAGCACACATACATGTATACTGTGGAGCACGCAAACATTTGTACTGTGAAGCACGCAAACATTTGTACTGTGGAGCACGCAAACATGTACTGTGTGAGCACACATACATTTGTACTGTGAACACACAAACATTTGTACTGTGGAGCACGCAAACATTTGTACTGTGGAGCACACAAACATTTGTACTGTGGAGCACACATACATGTGTACTGTGAAGCACACAAACATTTGTACTGTGGAGCACGCAAACATTTGTACTGTGGAGCACACAAACATGTATACTGTGAAGCACACAAACATTTGTACTGTGAAGCACACAAACATTTGTACTGTGGAGCACACAAACATTTGTACTGTGGAGCACGCAAACATGTGTACTGTGGAGCACACATGCATTTGTACTGTGGAGCACGCAAACATTTGTACTGTGGAGCACACATGCATTTGTACTGTGGAGCACACAAACATTTGTACTGTGGAGCACAAACATGTGTACTGTGGAGCACACATACATTTGTACTGTGAAGCACGCAAACATTTGTACTGTGGAGCACGCAAACATGTGTACTGTGGAGCACACATACATGTGTACTGTGGAGCACACATACATGTGTACTGTGGAGCACGAAACATTTGTACTGTGGAGCACACATACATGTGTACTGTGGAGCACACATACATGTATACTGTGAAGCACGCAAACATTTGTACTGTGAAGCACGCAAACATTTGTACTGTGGAGCACGCAAACATGTGTACTGTGGAGCACACATGCATTTGTACTGTGGAGCACGCAAACATTTGTACTGTGAAGCACGCAAACATTTGTACTGTGGAGCACACATACATGTGTACTGTGGAGCACACATACATGTGTACTGTGAGCACGCAAACATTTGTACTGTGGAGCACGCAAACATGTGTACTGTGGAGCACACATACATGTATACTGTGAAGCACACAAACATTTGTACTGTGAAGCACACAAACATGTGTACTGTGGAGCACACATGCATTTGTACTGTGGAGCACGCAAAATGTGTACTGTGGAGCACACACATTGTACTGTGGAGCACGCAAACATGTGTACTGTGGAGCACACATGCATTTGTACTGTGGAGCACACATACATGTGTACTGTGGAGCACACAAACATTTGTACTGTGGAGCACACATACATGTGTACTGTGGAGCACACATACATTTGTACTGTGGAGCACGGAAACATGTGTACTGTGGAGCACACACATTTGTACTGTGGAGCACACATACATGTGTACTGTGGAGCACACATACATTTGTACTGTGGAGCACACATACATGTGTACTGTGGAGCACACATACATGTGTACTGTCGAGCACACAAACATTTGTACTGTGGAGCACACATGCATTTGTACTGTGGAGCACACATACATGTGTACTGTGGAGCACACAAACATTTGTACTGTGGAGCACGCAAACATTTGTACTGTGGAGCACGCAAACATTTGTACTGTGGAGCACACATACATTTGTACTGTGGAGCACACAAACATTTGTACTGTGAAGCACACAAACATTTGTACTGTGGAGCACGCAAACATTTGTACTGTGCCACACAAACATTTGTACTGTGGAGCACACAAACATGTGTACTGTGAAGCACACAAACATTTGTACTGTGGAGCACACAAACATGTGTACTGTGAAGCACACAAACATTTGTACTGTGGAGCACGCAAACATTTGTACTGTGGAGCACGCAAACATTTGTACTGTGAGGCACACACAACATTGTACTGTGGAGCACACAAACATGTATACTGTGAAGCACACAAACATTTGTACTGTGAAGCACACAAACATTTATACTGTGGAGCACACAAACATTTGTACTGTGAAGCACACACACATTTGTACTGTGGAGCACACAAACATTGTACTGTGGAGCACACAAACATTTGTACTGTGGAGCACACAAACATTTGTACTGTGGAGCACACAACATTGTACTGTGGAGCACACAAACATTTGTACTGTGGAGCACGCAAACATTTGTACTGTGGAGCACACATACATGTGTACTGTGGAGCACACATACATGTTGTACTGTGGAGCACGCAAACATTTGTACTGTGGAGCACAAATACATGTGTACTGTGGAGCACACATACATTTGTACTGTGAAGCACGCAAACATGTGTACTGTGGAGCACACATGCATTTGTACTGTGGAGCACGCAAACATGTGTACTGTGGAGCACACATGCATTTGTACTGTGGAGCACGCAAACATGTGTACTGTGGAGCACACATGCATTTGTACTGTGGAGCACGCAAACATTTGTACTGTGGAGCACACAAACATTGTACTGTGGAGCACGCAAACATTTGTACTGTGGAGCACACATACATGTGTACTGTGGAGCACGGAAACATGTGTACTGTGGAGCACACATGCATTTGTACTGTGGAGCACACATACATGTGTACTGTGGAGCACACATACATGTGTACTGTCGAGCACACAAAATTTGTACTGTGGAGCACACAACATGTGTACTGTGGAGCACACATGCATTTGTACTGTGGAGCACACAAACATGTGTACTGTGGAGCACACATACATTTGTACTGTCGAGCACACATAATTTGTACTGTGGAGCACACATACATGTGTACTGTGGAGCACACAAACATTTGTACTGTGGAGCACACAAACATTTGTACTGTGAAGCACACATACATGTATACTGTGAAGCACACAAACATTTGTACTGTGGAGCACACAAACATTTGTACTGTGAATCACACAAACATTTGTACTGTGGAGCACACATGCATGTGTACTGTGAAGCACACAAACATTTGTACTGTGGAGCACACAAACATTTGTACTGTGGAGCACACAAACATTTGTACTGTGGAGCACACAAACATTTGTACTGTGGAGCACGCAAACATTTGTACTGTGGAGCACACATACATGTGTACTGTGGAGCACACATACATGTATACTGTGAAGCACACAAACATTTGTACTGTGAGCACACAAACATTTGTACTGTGGAGCACGCAAACATTTGTACTGTGGAGCACACATACATTATACTGTGAAGCACACAAACATTTGTACTGTGGAGCACGCAAACATTTGTACTGTGGAGCACGCAAACATTTGTACTGTGGAGCACACATACATGTATACTGTGAAGCACACAAACATTTGTACTGTGGAGCACGCAAACATTTGTACTGTGGAGCACGCAAACATTTGTACTGTGAAGCACACAAACATGTATACTGTGAAGCACACAAACATTTGTACTGTGAAGCACACAAACATTTGTACTGTGGAGCACGCAAACATTTGTACTGTGAAGCACACAAACATTTGTACTGTGGAGCACGCAAACATTGTACTGTGGAGCACACAAACATGTGTACTGTGAAGCACACAAACATTTGTACTGTGGAGCACACATACATGTATACTGTGAAGCACACAAACATTTGTACTGTGGAGCACGCAAACATTTGTACTGTGAAGCACGCAAACATTTGTACTGTGGAGCACACATACATGTGTACTGTGGAGCACACATACATGTGTACTGTGGAGCACACGCAAACATTTGTACTGTGGAGCACACACATACATGTGTACTGTGGAGCACACATACATGTATACTGTGAAGCACGCAAACATTTGTACTGTGAAGCACGCAAACATTTGTACTGTGGAGCACGCAAACATGTGTACTGTGGAGCACACATACATTTGTACTGTGGAGCACGCAAACATTTGTACTGTGGAGCACGCAAACATTTGTACTGTGGAGCACGCAAACATTTGTACTGTGGAGCACACATACATGTGTACTGTGGAGCACACAAACATTTGTACTGTGGAGCACGCAAACATTTGTACTGTGGAGCACAATACATGTGTACTGTGGAGCACACATACATGTATACTGTGAAGCACACAAACATGTGTACTGTGGAGCACACATGCATTTGTACTGTGGAGCACGCAAACATGTGTACTGTGGAGCACACATGCATTTGTACTGTGGAGCACGCAAACATGTGTACTGTGGAGCACACATGCATTTGTACTGTGGAGCACGCAAACATTTGTACTGTGGAGCACACAAACATTTGTACTGTGGAGCACGCAAACATTTGTACTGTGGAGCACACATACATGTGTACTGTGGAGCACGCAAACATGTGTACTGTGGAGCACACATGCATTTGTACTGTGGAGCACACATACATGTGTACTGTGGAGCACACATACATGTGTACTGTGGAGCACACAACATTTGTACTGTGGAGCACACATACATGTGTACTGTGGAGCACACACAATTTGTACTGTGGAGCACACATACATGTGTACTGTGGAGCACACATACATGTGTACTGTGGAGCACACAAACATTTGTACTGTGGAGCACACATACATGTGTACTGTGGAGCACACAAACATTTGTACTGTGGAGCACACAAACATTTGTACTGTGAAGCACACATACATGTATACTGTGAAGCACACAAACATTTGTACTGTGGAGCACACAAACATTTGTACTGTGGGCACACAAACATTTGTACTGTGGAGCACACATACATGTGTACTGTGGAGCACACATACATTTGTACTGTGGAGCACACAAACATTTGTACTGTGGAGCACACAAACATTTGTACTGTGGAGCACACAAACATTTGTACTGTGGAGCACGCAAACATTTGTACTGTGGAGCACACAAACATGTGTACTGTGGAGCACACATACATGTATACTGTGAAGCACACAAACATTTGTACTGTGAAGCACACAAACATTTGTACTGTGGAGCACGCAAACATTTGTACTGTGGAGCACACATACATGTATACTGTGAAGCACACAAACATTTGTACTGTGAGCACGCAAACATTTGTACTGTGGAGCACGCAAACATTTGTACTGTGGAGCACACATACATGTATACTGTGAAGCACACAAACATTTGTACTGTGGAGCACGCAAACATTTGTACTGTGGAGCACGCAAACATTTGTACTGTGAAGCACACAAACATGTGTACTGTGAAGCACACAAACATTTGTACTGTGAGCACAAACATTTGTACTGTGGAGCACACAAACATTGTACTGTGAAGCACACAAACATTTGTACTGTGGAGCACGCAAACATTTGTACTGTGGAGCACACAACATTTGTACTGTGAAGCACACAAACATTTGTACTGTGGAGCACACAACATGTATACTGTGAAGCACACAAACATTTGTACTGTGGAGCACGCAAACATTTGTACTGTGGAGCACGCAAACATTTGTACTGTGGAGCACACAAACATTGTACTGTGGAGCACACATACATGTGTACTGTGGAGCACGCAAACATTTGTACTGTGGAGCACACATACATGTGTACTGTGGAGCACACATACATGTATACTGTGAAGCACGCAAACATTTGTACTGTGAAGCACGCAAACATTTGTACTGTGGAGCACGCAAAATTTGTACTGTGGAGCACACAAACATTTGTACTGTGGAGCACGCAAACATTTGTACTGTGGAAGCACGCAAACATTTGTACTGTGGAGCACACATACATGTGTACTGTGGAGCACACAAACATGTGTACTGTGAAGCACGCAAACATTTGTACTGTGGAGCACGCACACATGTGTACTGTGGAGCACACATACATGTGTACTGTGAAGCACGCAAACATTTGTACTGTGGAGCACGCAAACATTTGTACTGTGAAGCACACAAACATGTGTACTGTGGAGCACACATGCATTTGTACTGTGGAGCACGCAAACATTTGTACTGTGGAGCACACATGCATTTGTACTGTGGAGCACGCAAACATTTGTACTGTGGAGCACACATGCATTTGTACTGTGGAGCACACAAACATTTGTACTGTGGAGCACAATACATGTGTACTGTGGAGCACACATACATGTATACTGTGAAGCACGCAAACATTTGTACTGTGGAGCACGCAAACATGTGTACTGTGGAGCACACATACATGTATACTGTGAAGCACACAAACATTTGTACTGTGAAGGACACAAACATGTGTACTGTGGAGCACACATGCATTTGTACTGTGGAGCACGCAAACATGTGTACTGTGGAGCACACATGCATTTGTACTGTGGAGCACGCAAACATGTGTACTTTGAGCACACATGCATTTGTACTGTGGAGCACGCAAACATTTGTACTGTGGAGCACACAAACATTTGTACTGTGGAGCACGCAAACATTTGTACTGTGGAGCACACATACATGTGTACTGTGGAGCACGGAAACATTTGTACTGTGGAGCACACAAACATTTGTACTGTGGAGCACACATACATTGTACTGTGGAGCACACATACATGTGTACTGTCGAGCACACAACATTTGTACTGTGGAGCACACATACATGTGTACTGTCGAGCACACACGAATTTGTACTGTGGAGCACACATACATGTGTACTGTGGAGCACACATCAATGTGTACTGTCGAGCACACACGAATTTGTACTGTGGAGCACACATACATGTGTACTGTGGAGCACACAAACATTTGTACTGTGGAGCACACAAACATTTGTACTGTGAAGCACACATACATGTGTACTGTGAGCACACAAACATTTGTACTGTGGAGCACGCAAACATTTGTACTGTGGAGCACACAAACATTTGTACTGTGGAGCACACATACATGTGTACTGTGAAGCACACAAACATTTGTACTGTGGAGCACACAAACATTTGTACTGTGGAGCACACAAACATTTGTACTGTGGAGCACACATACATGTTACTGTGAAGCACACAAACATTTGTACTGTGGAGCACGCAAACATTTGTACTGTGGAGCACACATACATGTGTACTGTGGAGCACACATACATGTATACTGTGAAGCACACAAACATTTGTACTGTGAAGCACCAAACATTTGTACTGTGGAGCACGCAAACATTTGTACTGTGGAGCACACATACATGTATACTGTGAAGCACACAAACATTTGTACTGTAGCACGCAAACATTTGTACTGTGGAGCACGCAAACATTTGTACTGTGGAGCACACAAACATGTGTACTGTGGAGCACACACACATTTGTACTGTGGAGCACGCAAACATTTGTACTGTGGAACACGCAAACATTTGTACTGTGAGCACGCAAACATTTGTACTGTGGAGCACACATACATGTATACTGTGAAGCACACAAACATTTGTACTGTGGAGCACGCAAACATTTGTACTGTGGAGCACACAACATTTGTACTGTGGAGCACACATACATGTGTACTGTGAGCACACACGAATTTGTACTGTGGAGCACACATACATGTGTACTGTGGAGCACACAAACATTTGTACTGTGGAGCACACAAACATTTGTACTGTGGAGCACACAAACATGTATACTGTGAAGCACACAAACATTTGTACTGTGGAGCACGCAAACATTTGTACTGTGGAGCACGCAAACATTTGTACTGTGGAGCACACATACATGTGTACTGTGGAGCACACATACATGTGTACTGTGGAGCACGCAAACATTTGTACTGTGGAGCACACAAACATGTGTACTGTGGAGCACACATACATGTATACTGTGAAGCACACAAACATTTGTACTGTGAAGCACGCAAACATTTGTACTGTGGAGCACGCAAACATGTGTACTGTGGAGCACACATAACATTTGTACTGTGAAGCACGCAAACATTTGTACTGTGAAGCACGCAAACATTTGTACTGTGGAGCACACATACATGTGTACTGTGGAGCACACATACATGTGTACTGTGAAGCACGCAAACATTTGTACTGTGGAGCACGCACAACATGTGTACTGTGGAGCACACATACATGTATACTGTGAAGCACGCAAACATTTGTACTGTGAAGCACACAAACATGTGTACTGTGGAGCACACATGCATTTGTACTGTGGAGCACGCAAACATGTGTACTGTGGAGCACACATGCATTTGTACTGTGGAGCACGCAAACATTTGTACTGTGGAGCACACATGCATTTGTACTGTGGAGCACACAAACATTTGTACTGTGGAGCACAAATACATGTGTACTGTGGAGCACACATACATGTGTACTGTGAAGCACGCAAACATTTGTACTGTGGAGCACGCAAACATGTGTACTGTGGAGCACACATACATGTATACTGTGAAGCACACAACATTTGTACTGTGAAGCACACAAACATGTGTACTGTGGAGCACACATGCATTTGTACTGTGGAGCACGCAAACATGTGTACTGTGGAGCACACATGCATTTGTACTGTGGAGCACACAAACATTTGTACTGTGGAGCACGCAAACATTTGTACTGTGGAGCACACAACATTTGTACTGTGGAGCACGCAAACATTTGTACTGTGGAGCACACATACATTATACTGTGAAGCACACAAACATTTGTACTGTGGAGCACACAAACATTTGTACTGTGGAGCACGCAAACATTTGTACTGTGGAGCACACATACATGTGTACTGTGGAGCACACATAATTGTACTGTGGAGCACACATACATGTGTACTGTGGAGCACACAAACATTTGTACTGTGGAGCACACAAACATTTGTACTGTGAAGCACACATACATGTGTACTGTGAAGCACACAAACATTTGTACTGTGGAGCACACAAACATTTGTACTGTGGGCACACAAACATTTGTACTGTGGAGCACACATACATGTGTACTGTGAAGCACACATACATTTGTACTGTGGAGCACACAAACATTTGTACTGTGGAGCACACAAACATTTGTACTGTGGAGCACACAAACATTTGTACTGTGGAGCACGCAAACATTTGTACTGTGGAGCACACAAACATTGTACTGTGGAGCACACATACATGTATACTGTGAAGCACACAAACATTTGTACTGTGAAGCACACAAACATTTGTACTGTGGAGCACGCAAACATTTGTACTGTGGAGCACACATACATGTATACTGTGAAGCACACAAACATTTGTACTGTGGAGCACGCAAACATTTGTACTGTGGAGCACGCAAACATTTGTACTGTGGAGCACACATACATGTATACTGTGAAGCACACAAACATTTGTACTGTGGAGCACGCAAACATTTGTACTGTGGAGCACGCAAACATTTGTACTGTGGAGCACACAAACATGTATACTGTGAAGCACACAAACATTTGTACTGTGAGCACACAAACATTTGTACTGTGGAGCACGCAAACATTTGTACTGTGAGAGCACAAATATTTGTACTGTGGAGCACGCAAACATTTGTACTGTGGAGCACACAAACATTGTACTGTGAAGCACACAAACATTTGTACTGTGGAGCACACAAACATGTATACTGTGAAGCACACAAACATTTGTACTGTGGAGCACGCAAACATTTGTACTGTGGAGCACGCAAACATTTGTACTGTGGAGCACACATACATGTGTACTGTGGAGCACACAAACATGTGTACTGTGGAGCACACAAACATGTGTACTGTGGAAGCACACAAACATTTGTACTGTGGAGCACGCAAACATTTGTACTGTGGAGCACGCAAACATTGTACTGTGGAGCACACATACATTTGTACTGTGGAACACACGCAAACATTTGTACTGTGGAGCACGCAAACATTTGTACTGTGGAGCACACATACATGTGTACTGTGGAGCACACATACATGTGTACTGTGGAGCACGCAAACATTTGTACTGTGGAGCACCAAACATGTGTACTGTGGAGCACACATACATGTATACTGTGAAGCACGCAAACATTTGTACTGTGGAGCACGCAAACATGTGTACTGTGGAGCACACATACATGTATACTGTGAGCACACAAACATTTGTACTGTGAAGCACACAAACATGTGTACTGTGGAGCACACATGCATTTGTACTGTGGAGCACGCAAACATGTGTACTGTGGAGCACACAAACATTTGTACTGTGGAGCACGCAAACATGTGTACTGTGGAGCACACATGCATTTTTACTGTGGAGCACGCAAACATTTGTACTGTGGAGCACACAAACATTTGTACTGTGGAGCACGCAAACATTTGTACTGTGGAGCACACATACATTGTACTGTGGAGCACGCAAACATGTGTACTGTGGAGCACACAAACATTTGTACTGTGGAGCACACATACATGTGTACTGTGGAGCACACATACATGTGTACTGTGAGCACACAAACATTTGTACTGTGGAGCACACATACATGTGTACTGTGGAGCACACACAATTTGTACTGTGGAGCACACATACATGTGTACTGTGGAGCACACATACATGTGTACTGTGGAGCACACACGAATTTGTACTGTGGAGCACACATACATGTGTACTGTGGAGCACACAAACATTTGTACTGTGGAGCACACAAACATTTGTACTGTGAGCACACATACATGTATACTGTGAAGCACACAAACATTTGTACTGTGGAGCACGCAAACATTTGTACTGTGGAGCACACAAACATTTGTACTGTGGAGCACACATACATGTGTACTGTGAAGCACACAAACATTTGTACTGTGGAGCACACAAACATTTGTACTGTGGAGCACACAAACATTTGTACTGTGGAGCACACATACATGTATACTGTGAAGCACACAAACATTTGTACTGTGGAGCACGCAAACATTTGTACTGTGGAGCACACATACATGTGTACTGTGGAGCACACATACATGTATACTGTGAAGCACACAAACATTTGTACTGTGAAGCACACAAACATTTGTACTGTGGAGCACGCAAACATTTGTACTGTGGAGCACACATACATGTATACTGTGAGCACACAAACATTGTACTGTGGAGCACGCAAACATTTGTACTGTGGAGCACACAAACATTATACTGTGGAGCACACATACATGTATACTGTGAAGCACACACACATTTGTACTGTGGAGCACGCAAACATTTGTACTGTGAAGCACACAAACATTTGTACTGTGGAGCACACATACATGTGTACTGTGAAGCACACAACATTTGTACTGTGGAGCACGCAAACATTTGTACTGTGGAGCACACAAACATTTGTACTGTGGAGCACACATACATGTGTACTGTGGAGCACACATACATGTTACTGTGAAGCACGCAAACATTTGTACTGTGGAGCACGCATACATGTGTACTGTGGAGCACACATACATGTATACTGTGAAGCACGCAAACATTTGTACTGTGAAGCACACAAACATGTGTACTGTGGAGCACACATGCATTTGTACTGTGGAGCACGCAAACATGTGTACTGTGGAGCACACATGCATTTGTACTGTGGAGCACGCAAACATGTGTACTGTGGAGCACACAGCATTTGTACTGTGGAGCACGCAAACATTTGTACTGTGGAGCACACATGCATTTGTACTGTGAAGCACACAAACATTTGTACTGTGGAGCACACAAACATTTGTACTGTGGAGCACACAAACATTTGTACTGTGGAGCACACAAACATTTGTACTGTGGAGCACACATACATGTGTACTGTGAGCACACATACATTGTACTGTGGAGCACACATACATTTGTACTGTGGAGCACACATACATGTATACTGTGAAGCACACAAACATTTGTACTGTGGAGCACACAAACATTTGTACTGTGGAGCACGCAAACATTTGTACTGTGGAGCACACATACATTTGTACTGTGGAGCACGCAAACATTTGTACTGTGAAGCACACAAACATTTGTACTGTGGAGCACGCAAACATTTGTACTGTGAAGCACGCAAACATTTGTACTGTGGAGCACACAAACATTTGTACTGTG
>JAVIAB010000001.1:14322543-14527543 GCA_032433765.1 Megaustenia siamemsis
GTTGTCGGTTCTCGTGTCTAAAGTTCCCGCAACGTTTGTCGAAGACTGGTTGCTTTGTGTTTTGATCTTTCTGCCTTGTCATGTGGCCAAACCATTTTATCTGTTGTTTCCTTATATATTCTATGGCGGGGGCTATTCTTAGCTTTTCTCTGAGTTCTTCATTTCTGATCCTATCTCTCAGACTGTTTCCATTCATTTGTCTCACACATTTAATCTCAGTAGAGGTTATTTTTTTTATTGTTCTTACATCTAGGGTCCAGGTCTGGCATTGGTAGCACAACGTTGGGATGAAGATTGTATTGTATAGTGTTCGTTTTGCCTCCAGAGTTATTTCCTTGTTGGACAATATTGGTGATAGCTGTTCAAAGTTTTGTTGCATATTGAGTCTCTGTGTTCTTGTTGGTCTTCTATTTTTCCATGTATTAGTGCCTAATTGTCTGCAAATATAAAAACCCGTTGTTCTCCTCTGTCTTTGATTGGTTAGCTAATTCCACATATAGTTCATGTATTTAATAAACAGTAAAAAAAAAGGGGGGGGGGGATAGTATGCACCACTGACCTACTGACCATCAGAAAGAAGCAATCAACATTTTTCGGGCACATCATGAGAAGAGGAAAGTTGGAATACTTGGTTACAACTGGCAAAATAAAAGGAAAGAGAGATCGCGGACGACAAAGAGAGAAAATACTGGATAGCTTGGTGTCATGGCATGGAAAACAGTCAACAACAGAACTGATACGATGCACTGTAGATAGAAGATTGTGGAGGGACAGGATCGCCTACGCCAACCGGCAGGGTACATGATGATGACATTTTAAAAGTATTTATCTGATCCCGTTCTCCTCCTTAAATAGAACACTGTCCAAAACTTTTTTAAAGATATATATATATATATATATATATATATATATATATATAGTAGTGGTAGCAGCGGTTGCAGTAGTAGTAGTCGTAGTAGTAATAAAACCCAGAAAATGTTTCTAACGTGTGTATATATATATATATATATATATATATATATATATATATATATATATCTATCTATTGACCTTTCGAGCCGTAACCGGCCCATAGGGCGTAGACCAAGATACACCTTCTCCTATATGAATTTTTGTTCTAGCAGTTTTCTTTTAAAGATATTTTATCAAATCTCGCCATCTGTCTCTGTTCTGTGCAAGCAGTTCTATCTCATTGAGGGAGCCGATTCCTGCTGCTCTTGCCTCTCTCATCAATGTTCTTCTCAGTGTCTCCCTGGGTCTTCCTCTTTTTTTTTACCTGTTGTTTCCCATATGAGGGCTTGCTTTGCTATTCGATTATTATCTCTTCTCATCACATGTCCAACGTATGACCATCGTCTTTTCTTTATTACTGAAGATATTAGTGGTTGATTGGCGATTTCTCTAATTTCCTCGTTTGTTTTGAATTCGTTCCATTCTATACCAAGTATTTTCCTTAGACATTTATTTTCGAATGCGTTCAACTTTGTTTCTATATCTCTTGTTGTTTTCCAGCTTTCACACGCATATGTAAGGGTTGATAGTACATTTGATTTGAATAGCCTAAGTTTTGTGTTTGTGCTAATGAGTTTTGATTTCCACAACTTTTCAAGGCTTCTGAAAGACATTGCTGCTTTAGCCAGTCTGATTCTAATTTCTTTGCTCGTATCCCCTTCTCGATCAATGTGACTTCCAAGATAGATGAAGTGATCGATCTCTTCTACTGGTTTGTTTTCCATGTATATTTTGTCACTTGTTGGAATTAAACTTTTCATGACTTTAGTCTTTTCATGATTGACCTCAAGCCCAATTTTGCTGTCTATTGATGATAGTTCATTTGTGTTTTCCTGCATCGTTTTTATCTGATTGCTGATGAGAACTATGTCATCAGCAAAGTCCAGGTCCTCCAAATGGTCTCCTTGTATCCATTCGATGCCTTTATTACCAGTGCAGCATTTCTTCATTATGAAGTCCATAACAATTCCAAATAACAAGGGCGATAAAATACATCCTTGTTTAACCCAGTTTCTATTGGGAAACATTCGCTCAGTCCTTCCTCTGTTCGAACTGCACATGTGTAACCATCATACATGTCTTTGATAATATTTATGATTTTTGATGGTAAGCCATATTGCTTCAGAATTTTCCACAAAGAATCTCTATGAATACTATCAAATGCTTTTTTGAAGTCGATGAAGTTAAGTACAAAAGGTTTTTGCTTTTCAATGTGTTCCTCCAATATAAGTCGTAGAGTGAAAATGTGGTCAAGACAGCTTCTCCCTTTTCTAAACCCAGCCTGTTCTTCACGCATTACTGTATCTATTGAATCCTTTATTCTATTTAGGATGATTTTACAGAATAATTTTGAGGCAACTGACAAAAGTGTCACGCCTCTCCAATTGTTACAATCTCTAAGATTGCCCTTTTTTGGGATCTTAACAATGATTCCTTTTTTCCATTTATGAGGCGTCTTCTCTGTTTTCCAAATGATGTTGAACATTTTTTGGAGATGTATTAAATTATGGCTATCAATTGCCTTGAGGATCTCAGCTGTTAACTTATCCTCTCCAGCAGCCTTGTTATTGGTCATTAGCTTTAAGGTGGTTTCTATTTCACTCAAGGTGAAGTCATCTAAATTTACATCTAATTCTGCTGCTGGTGTTTCAGCTTCAAAATCTATTAAACTGTGAGGTAGTGGACGGTTAAGAATTTCTTTGAAGTGTTCCGCCCAACGGGCTTTTATGTCTGCGCTTGTTGTTAGCATTAATCCAGATTTGTCTAGAATTGGTGTTCCACTGGATGTATAGGTGTTTGTCAGCATCTTTTGTACAGTATAAAGAGTTCTGCTGTCTCCTGTAATTGCAGCTTATATATATATATATATATATATATATATATACGTAGGGAGGTCAAAAAGTAATGCACACCAATTTTTTTCTCGGAAACTATTCGTGCAAAATGTGTGAAATTTTCACAGATTGTAGCTGAACATCCCCTTTACACTACCTATTTTTCAACATAATCTCCGTCCAAGCGTATTGCCTTACGCCAACGCGAAACTAGGTCATGAATGCCTCGTTTGTACCAAGTTTTGTCCTGCTCGCGTAGCCATTTTTTAACTGCACGGATCACACCCTCATCATTGTCAAAGTGTGTCCCACGCAGGAATTTTTTGAGTGGTCCAAACAGATGGAAATCTGAGGGAGCCAGATCAGGGCTGTAAGGAGGATGGGGCAGTACAGTCCAACCAAATTTGTTGATTGCTTCCCGTGTTACCAGACTTGTGTGAGGGCGTGCATTGTCATGTTGAAGCAACAAATCTGCAGATGGCTTATTATGCCGAACTCTGTGGAACCGATTTTTGAGTTTTGTCAGTGTATTGATGTAAGCTGTCGAGTTGATTGTCTCACCTCTTGTCATTACATCAACAAGAATCACACCATCAATGTCCCAGAAGACAGTGATCATCACCTTTCCGGCTGATGGAGATGTTTTGAATTTTTTTCTTTTTGGTGACTGCGGATGATGCCATTCCATTGACTGCATTTTTGTTTCAGGCTCATAATAATGTGCCCACGTTTCGTCACCGGTAACAATTTTTGACAAAAACATTTCTCCTTCAACACCGAAACGCTCCAACAATTCAGAACAGAATGTTTTCCTTTGAACTTTGTGATCATTTGTTAGGCACCGAGGAACCCATCGAGCGCAAATCTTTGAATATCCGAGAGTTTTAAAAATTGCGATTGCACTTCCCTTGCTGACTGTAAGCTGCAATGCCAATTGCTGCCTATCCTTACGAATAATGGCATCAGCCCGGTTTAACATGTCTGTGCTGGTAGCCGAGGCAACACGTCCAGAACGCGGTAAATCATGCAGCTCCACTCGTACACTTTCTGCAGCTTTAATTCTCTGAACCCAGCGACTAACTGTGCTCCTATCGACTGCAGAACATTTGTACACTGCACACAGTCGTTTATGAATGTTTGCCACAGTTTCTTTTTCCGCAACCAGAAATTCTATGACAATTCGCTGTTTGTAACGGACATTGTCGACAAGCTCCATTTTAACGGTTCATAGATTGCGTAATATTTATCAGAATGCTGTGCAATTTGGTACACATAATTGGAACATGTCATATTCCAAGTGTGCAAAATTTCATATTCCTATCTTTATTATTGGCCGAGAAAAAAATTGGTGTGTATTACTTTTTGACCTCCCCTCATATATACACACACACATATATATACGTTAGAAACATGTTTTCGGGTTATTGCATCACCTTATCCACACTCTGCAATTTAAGTACACGTGAACAATCATCTTGGACAGCCGGAAGCTGGTTTTCTTATACTTATTCTACTTTTTCCATATTATTATTATTATTATTATTATTATTATTATTATTATTATTATTATTATTTTCTTCCTCCTCGTTGCTTTTCAGTATCGATGAGAATATAGATTATGGTCTTCATGGTTTTTTTGTATAATGTTATGTTGTTTCCTAGTCTCTCTAACTTTCCATTAATATTTAATATGTTCTCGTCCCTTTGATCTGAAGTTATCGTAGCGTTTCTTGATGACTCATTTTGTAACATTTGTGTCTTATCATGTAACCAGTTTTAAATAAATAGCTGGATCAGTTAACATTCATCGCTACAATCAAGTTACAATGACATTCTTCTTCCGGTTGAGCATCTCGCAATCAGTTAATTCATCAGTCACGTTTTCGTTAACAACCTATTCCTGTAATGTCCTATCGAACAATGTTAGGGATTCCTGTTGTAAAACTGGTGTCAATTTGTATGTAACATTTAAAACGTGAAAAAAGACACGTCCACGAAAAAACATAAATTGTGTTTTCCTGTTACAAGTTCTAACGGTGACATGCACAAAAGGCCCATACAATGAACGTTCTGAAAAAAATATTGGGGAAGGGGGAGAGGGGGGGGGGAAGAGATAGTTATGTTTACAACATCCGGAAGTATCTACAAATGAATAACTTCAACAGAAAACAGTAACAACAAAAGACAGTTCAAGGTGGGATCATATAGTTACTCCTCGACACAGCGACCTGACACAAGAGGCATGATCTTCAAATAAGTGCAGCAGGTAACCCAAAACAAATTTCGCTGGTCCATCGGCTCGGAAGTTTCCGTTCGTAATAGTATTGTTTTGTTATTATTACTATTATTATTACTATTATTATTACTATTATTATTATTATTATTACTATTATTATTACAATTATTATTACTATTATTTTGAATTATGTATTTTCTAAAGCTCCAAATCAAGCAAGAAGCAGACAGATTCATAGAAAAAGAGAATACACGGCGAAAGAAAAGGGGAAAAAAATACAAAATTTCTAGGGGCGCTGCAAAATCCACAGTCAACTATGACTGTTGGAGGCTACTAGTACTATTACTACTACTACTACAACTACTACTACCGCTGCTACTACTACTGACACTACTACTACTTCTACCGCTACTACTACTACTAAGACTACTACTATTACTGTTACTACTACTATTACTATTACTACTACTACTGTTACTACTGTTACCACTATTATGACTACTACTGTTATTACTACCACTGGTATTACTACTACCACTACACTACTGCTACTATTAATACTATTACTAGTACTACTACTACTACTATTACTACTACCACTGCTACTACTACTACTACTACTACTACTATTACTACTACCACTACTACTACTACTGCTACAACTACTACTATTACTACTATCACTGCTACTAAACCACAACTACTATAGCTACCACTACTACCACTATTACTACTACTGCTACTACTACTACTACTATTACTGATGATGTTAATACTACTAATAGTACTACTACTACTGCTGCTGCTACTATTACCACTACTACTACTATAGCTACTACTACTACTACTGCTACTACTGCTGCTGCTACCACTACTACTACTGCTACTACCACTACTATTAACACTACTGCGACTACTACTACTACTGCTACAACCACTACTATTACTAATACTACTACTGCTACTACCACCACTACTACTGCTGCTGCTACTACTGTTACTACTACTACTACCACTACTACTACTACTACTACTACTGCTACTACCACCACTACTACTACTACAACTAATACTACTAATACTACTACTGCTACTACCACCATTACTACTACTACAAATACTACTACTACTACTACTGCTACTACCACCACTACTACTACTACAAATACTACTACTACTACTACTACTACTACTACTGCTACTACTACTACTAATACCACTACTACTACTACTACTACTACTACTACTATTGCTACTTCTACAGCTGCTGCTATCACTACTACTACTGCTACTACTTCTGCAACTGCTGCTGCTGACACAACTCTTACTACTACTGCCGTTAATACCACTTCTACTACTGCTGCTACTGCTACTACTACTATTATTTGTCTATAAACATACAAGCTACATACAAGCTACATACAAGCTACATACATTGCTTAGATATTGTCTTGAACTGCCCGTTAATTTAACCCCGTGTATTTACCGATGCCCCTAAAAAAAAGAGGAGAAAAAATACAGCCACTATTCCCTGCCATGCATGTCGTTAGAGACTACTAAGGAGTTTGGAACCGTCGCCAGTTTAATCGAGTAAGACGTGCACGTATCGACCTTATCAACCTAATTTACCTATGCATTTTGGGAAATGCTGTGACTAGAGGTGGAGCAAATATGGGACATTCCTGACTGCAGTAAAACTGGTTCCATATGTTCTTTGCCTCATCGTTTGTTGTCGTTTTTCTCGTTTTCTGAAGAGGGCCACATACAGACCGAAACGTCAGTATTTTGTTGTGTTGTTTTTTTTTTAGAACTGTCACCATACCTTGTAGGAGTGTACGTTATACCACTCTACTGGCACATGGTTCCAAAGAATAGAATAGAATAGAAAATAGTAGAATAGAATAGAATAGAATAGAATAGAATAGAATAGAATAGAATAGAATAGAATAGAATAGAATAGAATAGAATAGAATAGAATAGAATAGCCCGCTCTTGTATGTACATATCGTGAATAATGTTTCATCTCTCGCTAGAATCGGAGCCGCGATAGCTCAGTGGTTAGTGAACTGGACTACAAAGGACAAGAGGTAGGGTTCGATCCCAACCGACGGCTTCCGGTTCACCCAGCCTTTAATGGGTACCGGATTTTTTTCTTGGAAAGTAAACCGGCACGGGCGTAATACCGATCATATTACCCCAAAAATCATGTGCCGATGGTCTGTAAATGTATGGTCACTAACACCATATTTCCTATACGCCACCTGGCGTGACGAGGATACTTTACTCTTTTTTTTTTTTTCCTCGCCAGAGTCGTGCCCATTGTTGCCATTGCCTTCAGACCCAAACGCTTTTTTGTCTACCTGGTCAACCAGGTATCTGACAGTGGTGACGGAAGAGTGTGTTGAGGGTTATCTCCCCATAGATGAGATCAACCAAGGAAAAAAGACGTGCTCATTAGGAATGAAGTGGGTTGAGGATATTTTCAATGGAGCAGATGTGGAGTGTGCCCGTGAGTAGCCAGAACAGCAACAATATCTCCATTATCATCACTTCAATAACAATCACAACATGTATCTCCAGTATCATCACTTCAATAACAATCATAACATCTATCTCCAGTATCATCACTTCAATAACAATCATAACATCTATCTCCAGTATCATCACTTTAATAACAATCATAACATCTATCTCCAGAATCATCACTTCAATAACAATCATAACATCTATCTCCAGTATCATCACTTCAATAACAATCATAACATCTATCTCCAGTATCATCACTTCAATAACAATTATAACATCTATCTCCAGTATCATCACTTCAATAACAATCATAACACCTATCTCCAGTATCATCACTTCAATAACAATCATAACATCTATCTCCAGTATCATCACTTCAATAACAATCATAACATCTATCTCCAGTATCATCACTTCAATAACAATCATAACATGTATCTTCAGTGTCATCACTTCAATAACAATCATAACATCTATCTCTAGTATCATCACTTCAATAACAATCATAACATCTATCTCCAGTATCATCACTTCAATAACAATCATAACATGTATTTCCAGTATCATCACTTCAATAACAATCGTAACATCTATCTCCAGTATCATCACTTCAATAACAATCATAACATCTATCTCCAGTATCATCACTTCAATAACAATTATAACATCTATCTCCAGTATCATCACTTCAATAACAATCATAACATGTATCTTCAGTATCATTACTTCAATAACAATCATAACATCTATCTCCAGTATCATCACTTCAATAACAATCATAACATCTATCTCCAGTATCATCACTTCAATAACAATCATAACATCTATCTCCAGTATCATCACTTCAATAACAATTATAACATCTATCTCCAGTATCATCACTTCAATAACAATCATAACACCTATCTCCAGTATCATCACTTCAATAACAATCATAACATCTATCTCCAGTATCATCACTTCAATAACAATCATAACATCTATCTCCAGTATCATCACTTCAATAACAATCATAACATGTATCTTCAGTGTCATCACTTCAATAACAATCATAACATCTATCTCTAGTATCATCACTTCAATAACAATCATAACATCTATCTCCAGTATCATCACTTCAATAACAATCATAACATGTATTTCCAGTATCATCACTTCAATAACAATCGTAACATCTATCTCCAGTATCATCACTTCAATAACAATCATAACATCTATCTCCAGTATCATCATTTTAATAACAATTATAACATCTATCTCCAGTATCATCACTTCAATAACAATCATAACATGTATCTTCAGTATCATTACTTCAATAACAATCATAACATCTATCTCCAGTATCATCACTTCAATAACAATCATAACATGTATCTTCATTATCATTACTTCAATAACAATCATAACATCTATCTCCAGTATCATCACTTCAATAACAGTCATAACATCTATCTCCAGTATCATCACTTCAATAACAATCATAACACGTATCTTCGGTATCATCACTTCAATAACAATAATAACATCTATCTCTAGTATCATCACTTCAATAACAATCATAACATATATCTTCAGTATCATCACTTCAATAACAATCATATAATCTGTCTCAAGTATTATCACTTCAATAACAATCATAACATCTATCTCTAGCATCGTCACTTCAATAACAATCATAGCATCTATCTTAAGTATCATCACTTCAATAACAGTAATAACATCTATCTCCAGTATCATCACTTCAATAACAATCATAACATGTATCTTCAGTATCATCACTTTAATAACAATTATAACATCTATCTCTAGTATCATCACTTCAATAACAATCATAACATCTATCTCCAGTATCGTCACTTCAATAATAATCATAGCATCTATCTCCAGTATCATCACTTCAATAACAATCATAACATCTATCTTCAGTATCATAACTTCAATAACAATCATAGCATCTATCTCAAGTATCATCACTTCAATAACAATCATAACATCTATCTCTATAATCATCACTTCAATAACAATCATAGCATCTATCTCTAGTATAATCATTTTAATAACAATTATAACATCTATCTCTAGTATCATCATTTCAATAACAATCATAACATCTATCTCTAGTATCATCACTTCGATAACAATCATAACATCTATCTCTAGTATCGTCACTTCAATAACAATCATAACATCTATCTCTAGTATCATCACTTCAATAACAGTCATAACATCTATCTCCAGTATCATCACTTCAATAACAATCATAACATCTATCTCCAGTATCATCACTTCAATAACAATCATAACATCTATCTCTATTATCGTCACTTCAATAACAATCATAGCATCTATCTTAAGTATCATCACTTCAATAACAATCATAACATCTATCTCCAGTATCATCACTTCAATAACAATCATAACATCTATCTCCCTATCTCCAGTATCATTACTTCAATAACAATCATAACATCTATCTCCAGTATCATCACTTCAATAACAATCATAACATCTATCTCCAGTATCATCACTTCAATAACAATCATAGCATCTATCTCCAGTATCATCACTTCAATAACAATTATAACATCTATCTCCAGTATCATCACTTCAATAACAATCATAACACCTATCTCCAGTATCATCACTTCAATAACAATCATAACATCTATCTCAAGTATCATCACTTTAATAACAATCATAACATCTATCTTCAGTATCATTACTTCAATAACAATCATAACATCTATCTCCAGTATCATCACTTCAATAACAATCATAACATCTATCTCCAGTATCATCACTTCAATAACAATTATAACATCTATCTCCAGTATCATCACTTCAATAACAATCATAACACCTATCTCCAGTATCATCACTTCAATAACAATCATAACATCTATCTCCAGTATCATCACTTCAATAACAATCATAACATCTATCTCCAGTATCATCACTTCAATAACAATCATAACATGTATCTTCAGTGTCATCACTTCAATAACAATCATAACATCTATCTCTAGTATCATCACTTCAATAACAATCATAACATCTATCTCCAGTATCATCACTTCAATAATACAATCATAACATGTATTTCCAGTATCATCACTTCAATAACAATCGTAACATCTATCTCCAGTATCATCATTTTAATAACAATTATAACATCTATCTCCAGTATCATCACTTCAATAACAAACATAACATGTATCTTCAGTATCATTACTTCAATAACAATCATAACATCTATCTCCAGTATCATCACTTCAATAACAATCATAACATGTATCTTCATTATCATTACTTCAATAACAATCATAACATCTATCTCCAGTATCATCACTTCAATAACAGTCATAACATCTATCTCCAGTATCATCACTTCAATAACAATCATAACACGTATCTTCGGTATCATCACTTCAATAACAATAATAACATCTATCTCTAGTATCATCACTTCAATAACAATCATAACATCTATCTCCAGTATCATCACTTCAATAACAATCATATAATCTGTCTCAAGTATTATCACTTCAATAACAATCATAACATCTATCTCTAGCATCGTCACTTCAATAACAATCATAGCATCTATCTTAAGTATCATCACTTCAATAACAGTAATAACATCTATCTCCAGTATCATCACTTCAATAACAATCATAACATGTATCTTCAGTATCATCACTTTAATAACAATTATAACATCTATCTCTAGTATCATCACTTCAATAACAATCATAACATCTATCTCCAGTATCGTCACTTCAATAATAATCATAGCATCTATCTCCAGTATCATCACTTCAATAACAATCATAACATCTATCTTCAGTATCATAACTTCAATAACAATCATAGCATCTATCTCAAGTATCATCACTTCAATAACAATCATAACATCTATCTCTATAATCATCACTTCAATAACAATCATAGCATCTATCTCTAGTATCATCATTTTAATAACAATTATAACATCTATCTCTAGTATCATCATTTCAATAACAATCATAACATCTATCTCTAGTATCATCACTTCGATAACAATCATAACATCTATCTCTAGTATCGTCACTTCAATAACAATCATAACATCTATCTCTAGTATCATCACTTCAATAACAGTCATAACATCTATCTCCAGTATCATCACTTCAATAACAATCATAACATCTATCTCCAGTATCATCACTTCAATAACAATCATAACATCTATCTCCAGTATCATCACTTCAATAACAATCATATAATCTGTCTCAAGTATTATCACTTCAATAACAATCATAACATCTATCTCTAGTATCGTCACTTCAATAACAATCATAGCATCTATCTTAAGTATCATCACTTCAATAACAATCATAACATCTATCTCCAGTATCATCACTTCAATAACAATCATAACATCTATCTCCCTATCTCCAGTATCATTACTTCAATAACAATCATAACATCTATCTCCAGTATCATCACTTCAATAACAATCATAACATCTATCTCCAGTATCATCACTTCAATAACAATCATAGCATCTATCTCCAGTATCATCACTTCAATAACAATTATAACATCTATCTCCAGTATCATCACTTCAATAACAATCATAACACCTATCTCCAGTATCATCACTTCAATAACAATCATAACATCTATCTCAAGTATCATCACTTTAATAACAATCATAACATCTATCTTCAGTATCATTACTTCAATAACAATCATAACATCTATCTCCAGTATCATCACTTCAATAACAATCATAACATCTATCTCCAGTATCATCACTTCAATAACAATTATAACATCTATCTCCAGTATCATCACTTCAATAACAATCATAACACCTATCTCCAGTATCATCACTTCAATAACAATCATAACATCTATCTCCAGTATCATCACTTCAATAACAATCATAACATCTATCTCCAGTATCATCACTTCAATAACAATCATAACATGTATCTTCAGTGTCATCACTTCAATAACAATCATAACATCTATCTCTAGTATCATCACTTCAATAACAATCATAACATCTATCTCCAGTATCATCACTTCAATAACAATCATAACATGTATTTCCAGTATCATCACTTCAATAACAATCGTAACATCTATCTCCAGTATCATCACTTCAATAACAATCATAACATCTATCTCCAGTATCATCATTTTAATAACAATTATAACATCTATCTCCAGTATCATCACTTCAATAACAATCATAACATGTATCTTCAGTATCATTGCTTCAATAACAATCATAACATCTATCTCCAGTATCATCACTTCAATAACAATCATAACATGTATCTTCATTATCATTACTTCAATAACAATCATAACATCTATCTCCAGTATCATCACTTCAATAACAGTCATAACATCTATCTCCAGTATCATCACTTCAATAACAATCATAACACGTATCTTCGGTATCATCACTTCAATAACAATAATAACATCTATCTCTAGTATCATCACTTCAATAACAATCATAACATCTATCTCCAGTATCATCACTTCAATAACAATCATATAATCTGTCTCAAGTATTATCACTTCAATAACAATCATAACATCTATCTCTAGCATCGTCACTTCAATAACAATCATAGCATCTATCTTAAGTATCATCACTTCAATAACAGTAATAACATCTATCTCTAGTATCATCACTTCAATAACAATCATAACATGTATCTTCAGTATCATCACTTTAATAACAATTATAACATCTATCTCTAGTATCATCACTTCAATAACAATCATAACATCTATCTCCAGTATCGTCACTTCAATAATAATCATAGCATCTATCTCCAGTATCATCACTTCAATAACAATCATAACATCTATCTTCAGTATCATAACTTCAATAACAATCATAGCATCTATCTCAAGTATCATCACTTCAATAACAATCATAACATCTATCTCTATAATCATCACTTCAATAACAATCATAGCATCTATCTCTAGTATCATCATTTTAATAACAATTATAACATCTATCTCTAGTATCATCATTTCAATAACAATCATAACATCTATCTCTAGTATCATCACTTCGATAACAATCATAACATCTAACTCTAGTATCGTCACTTCAATAACAATCATAACATCTATCTCTAGTATCATCACTTCAATAACAGTCATAACATCTATCTCCAGTATCATCACTTCAATAACAATCATAACATGTATCTTCAGTATCATCACTTTAATAACAATTATAACATCTATCTCTATAATCATCACTTCAATAACAATCATAGCATCTATCTCTAGTATCATCATTTTAATAACAATTATAACATCTATCTCTAGTATCATCATTTCAATAACAATCATAACATCTATCTCTAGTATCATCACTTCGATAACAATCATAACATCTATCTCTAGTATCGTCACTTCAATAACAATCATAACATCTATCTCTAGTATCATCACTTCAATAACAGTCATAACATCTATCTCCAGTATCATCACTTCAATAACAATCATAACATCTATCTCCAGTATCATCACTTCAATAACAATCATAACATCTATCTCCAGTATCATCACTTCAATAACAATCATATAATCTGTCTCAAGTATTATCACTTCAATAACAATCATAACATCTATCTCTAGTATCGTCACTTCAATAACAATCATAGCATCTATCTTAAGTATCATCACTTCAATAACAATCATAACATCTATCTCCAGTATCATCACTTCAATAACAATCATAACATCTATCTCCCTATCTCCAGTATCATTACTTCAATAACAATCATAACATCTATCTCCAGTATCATCACTTCAATAACAATCATAACATCTATCTCCAGTATCATCACTTCAATAACAATCATAACATCTATCTCCAGTATCATCACTTCAATAACAATCATAACATGTATCTTCAGTGTCATCACTTCAATAACAATCATAACATCTATCTCTAGTATCATCACTTCAATAACAATCATAACATCTATCTCCAGTATCATCACTTCAATAACAATCATAACATGTATTTCCAGTATCATCACTTCAATAACAATCGTAACATCTATCTCCAGTATCATCACTTCAATAACAATCATAACATCTATCTCCAGTATCATCACTTCAATAACAATCATAACATGTATCTTCAGTGTCATCACTTCAATAACAATCATAACATCTATCTCTAGTATCATCACTTCAATAACAATCATAACATCTATCTCCAGTATCATCACTTCAATAACAATCATAACATGTATTTCCAGTATCATCACTTCAATAACAATCGTAACATCTATCTCCAGTATCATCATTTTAATAACAATTATAACATCTATCTCCAGTATCATCACTTCAATAACAATCATAACATGTATCTTCAGTATCATTACTTCAATAACAATCATAACATCTATCTCCAGTATCATCACTTCAATAACAATCATAACATGTATCTTCATTATCATTACTTCAATAACAATCATAACATCTATCTCCAGTATCATCACTTCAATAACAGTCATAACATCTATCTCCAGTATCATCACTTCAATAACAATCATAACACGTATCTTCGGTATCATCACTTCAATAACAATAATAACATCTATCTCTAGTATCATCACTTCAATAACAATCATAACATCTATCTCCAGTATCATCACTTCAATAACAATCATATAATCTGTCTCAAGTATTATCACTTCAATAACAATCATAACATCTATCTCTAGCATCGTCACTTCAATAACAATCATAGCATCTATCTTAAGTATCATCACTTCAATAACAGTAATAACATCTATCTCCAGTATCATCACTTCAATAACAATCATAACATGTATCTTCAGTATCATCACTTTAATAACAATTATAACATCTATCTCTAGTATCATCACTTCAATAACAATCATAACATCTATCTCCAGTATCGTCACTTCAATAATAATCATAGCATCTATCTCCAGTATCATCACTTCAATAACAATCATAACATCTATCTTCAGTATCATAACTTCAATAACAATCATAGCATCTATCTCAAGTATCATCACTTCAATAACAATCATAACATCTATCTCTATAATCATCACTTCAATAACAATCATAGCATCTATCTCTAGTATCATCATTTTAATAACAATTATAACATCTATCTCTAGTATCATCATTTCAATAACAATCATAACATCTATCTCTAGTATCATCACTTCGATAACAATCATAACATCTATCTCTAGTATCGTCACTTCAATAACAATCATAACATCTATCTCTAGTATCATCACTTCAATAACAGTCATAACATCTATCTCCAGTATCATCACTTCAATAACAATCATAACATCTATCTCCAGTATCATCACTTCAATAACAATCATAACATCTATCTCCAGTATCATCACTTCAATAACAATCATATAATCTGTCTCAAGTATTATCACTTCAATAACAATCATAACATCTATCTCTAGTATCGTCACTTCAATAACAATCATAGCATCTATCTTAAGTATCATCACTTCAATAACAATCATAACATCTATCTCCAGTATCATCACTTCAATAACAATCATAACATCTATCTCCCTATCTCCAGTATCATTACTTCAATAACAATCATAACATCTATCTCCAGTATCATCACTTCAATAACAATCATAACATCTATCTCCAGTATCATCACTTCAATAACAATCATAGCATCTATCTCCAGTATCATCACTTCAATAACAATTATAACATCTATCTCCAGTATCATCACTTCAATAACAATCATAACACCTATCTCCAGTATCATCACTTCAATAACAATCATAACATCTATCTCAAGTATCATCACTTTAATAACAATCATAACATCTATCTTCAGTATCATTACTTCAATAACAATCATAACATCTATCTCCAGTATCATCACTTCAATAACAATCATAACATCTATCTCCAGTATCATCACTTCAATAACAATTATAACATCTATCTCCAGTATCATCACTTCAATAACAATCATAACACCTATCTCCAGTATCATCACTTCAATAACAATCATAACATCTATCTCCAGTATCATCACTTCAATAACAATCATAACATCTATCTCCAGTATCATCACTTCAATAACAATCATAACATGTATCTTCAGTGTCATCACTTCAATAACAATCATAACATCTATCTCTAGTATCATCACTTCAATAACAATCATAACATCTATCTCCAGTATCATCACTTCAATAACAATCATAACATGTATTTCCAGTATCATCACTTCAATAACAATCGTAACATCTATCTCCAGTATCATCACTTCAATAACAATCATAACATCTATCTCCAGTATCATCATTTTAATAACAATTATAACATCTATCTCCAGTATCATCACTTCAATAACAATCATAACATGTATCTTCAGTATCATTACTTCAATAACAATCATAACATCTATCTCCAGTATCATCACTTCAATAACAATCATAACATGTATCTTCATTATCATTACTTCAATAACAATCATAACATCTATCTCCAGTATCATCACTTCAATAACAGTCATAACATCTATCTCCAGTATCATCACTTCAATAACAATCATAACACGTATCTTCGGTATCATCACTTCAATAACAATAATAACATCTATCTCTAGTATCATCACTTCAATAACAATCATAACATCTATCTCCAGTATCATCACTTCAATAACAATCATATAATCTGTCTCAAGTATTATCACTTCAATAACAATCATAACATCTATCTCTAGCATCGTCACTTCAATAACAATCATAGCATCTATCTTAAGTATCATCACTTCAATAACAGTAATAACATCTATCTCTAGTATCATCACTTCAATAACAATCATAACATGTATCTTCAGTATCATCACTTTAATAACAATTATAACATCTATCTCTAGTATCATCACTTCAATAACAATCATAACATCTATCTCCAGTATCGTCACTTCAATAATAATCATAGCATCTATCTCCAGTATCATCACTTCAATAACAATCATAACATCTATCTTCAGTATCATAACTTCAATAACAATCATAGCATCTATCTCAAGTATCATCACTTCAATAACAATCATAACATCTATCTCTATAATCATCACTTCAATAACAATCATAGCATCTATCTCTAGTATCATCATTTTAATAACAATTATAACATCTATCTCTAGTATCATCATTTCAATAACAATCATAACATCTATCTCTAGTATCATCACTTCGATAACAATCATAACATCTAACTCTAGTATCGTCACTTCAATAACAATCATAACATCTATCTCTAGTATCATCACTTCAATAACAGTCATAACATCTATCTCCAGTATCATCACTTCAATAACAATCATAACATGTATCTTCAGTATCATCACTTTAATAACAATTATAACATCTATCTCTATAATCATCACTTCAATAACAATCATAGCATCTATCTCTAGTATCATCATTTTAATAACAATTATAACATCTATCTCTAGTATCATCATTTCAATAACAATCATAACATCTATCTCTAGTATCATCACTTCGATAACAATCATAACATCTATCTCTAGTATCGTCACTTCAATAACAATCATAACATCTATCTCTAGTATCATCACTTCAATAACAGTCATAACATCTATCTCCAGTATCATCACTTCAATAACAATCATAACATCTATCTCCAGTATCATCACTTCAATAACAATTATAACATCTATCTCCAGTATCATCACTTCAATAACAATCATATAATCTGTCTCAAGTATTATCACTTCAATAACAATCATAACATCTATCTCTAGTATCGTCACTTCAATAACAATCATAGCATCTATCTTAAGTATCATCACTTCAATAACAATCATAACATCTATCTCCAGTATCATCACTTCAATAACAATCATAACATCTATCTCCCTATCTCCAGTATCATTACTTCAATAACAATCATAACATCTATCTCCAGTATCATCACTTCAATAACAATCATAACATCTATCTCCAGTATCATCACTTCAATAACAATCATAACATCTATCTCCAGTATCATCACTTCAATAACAATCATAACATGTATCTTCAGTGTCATCACTTCAATAACAATCATAACATCTATCTCTAGTATCATCACTTCAATAACAATCATAACATCTATCTCCAGTATCATCACTTCAATAACAATCATAACATGTATTTCCAGTATCATCACTTCAATAACAATCGTAACATCTATCTCCAGTATCATCACTTCAATAACAATCATAACATCTATCTCCAGTATCATCATTTTAATAACAATTATAACATCTATCTCCAGTATCATCACTTCAATAACAATCATAACATGTATCTTCAGTATCATTACTTCAATAACAATCATAACATCTATCTCCAGTATCATCACTTCAATAACAATCATAACATGTATCTTCATTATCATTACTTCAATAACAATCATAACATCTATCTCCAGTATCATCACTTCAATAACAGTCATAACATCTATCTCCAGTATCATCACTTCAATAACAATCATAACACGTATCTTCGGTATCATCACTTCAATAACAATAATAACATCTATCTCTAGTATCATCACTTCAATAACAATCATAACATCTATCTTCAGTATCATCACTTCAATAACAATCATATAATCTGTCTCAAGTATTATCACTTCAATAACAATCATAACATCTATCTCTAGCATCGTCACTTCAATAACAATCATAGCATCTATCTTAAGTATCATCACTTCAATAACAGTAATAACATCTATCTCCAGTATCATCACTTCAATAACAATCATAACATGTATCTTCAGTATCATCACTTTAATAACAATTATAACATCTATCTCTAGTATCATCACTTCAATAACAATCATAACATCTATCTCCAGTATCGTCACTTCAATAATAATCATAGCATCTATCTCCAGTATCATCACTTCAATAACAATCATAACATCTATCTTCAGTATCATAACTTCAATAACAATCATAGCATCTATCTCAAGTATCATCACTTCAATAACAATCATAACATCTATCTCTATAATCATCACTTCAATAACAATCATAGCATCTATCTCTAGTATCATCATTTTAATAACAATTATAACATCTATCTCTAGTATCATCATTTCAATAACAATCATAACATCTATCTCTAGTATCATCACTTCGATAACAATCATAACATCTATCTCTAGTATCGTCACTTCAATAACAATCATAACATCTATCTCTAGTATCATCACTTCAATAACAGTCATAACATCTATCTCCAGTATCATCACTTCAATAACAATCATAACATCTATCTCCAGTATCATCACTTCAATAACAATCATAACATCTATCTCTATTATCGTCACTTCAATAACAATCATAGCATCTATCTTAAGTATCATCACTTCAATAACAATCATAACATCTATCTCCAGTATCATCACTTCAATAACAATCATAACATCTATCTCCCTATCTCCAGTATCATTACTTCAATAACAATCATAACATCTATCTCCAGTATCATCACTTCAATAACAATCATAACATCTATCTCCAGTATCATCACTTCAATAACAATCATAGCATCTATCTCCAGTATCATCACTTCAATAACAATTATAACATCTATCTCCAGTATCATCACTTCAATAACAATCATAACACCTATCTCCAGTATCATCACTTCAATAACAATCATAACATCTATCTCAAGTATCATCACTTTAATAACAATCATAACATCTATCTTCAGTATCATTACTTCAATAACAATCATAACATCTATCTCCAGTATCATCACTTCAATAACAATCATAACATCTATCTCCAGTATCATCACTTCAATAACAATTATAACATCTATCTCCAGTATCATCACTTCAATAACAATCATAACACCTATCTCCAGTATCATCACTTCAATAACAATCATAACATCTATCTCCAGTATCATCACTTCAATAACAATCATAACATCTATCTCCAGTATCATCACTTCAATAACAATCATAACATGTATCTTCAGTGTCATCACTTCAATAACAATCATAACATCTATCTCTAGTATCATCACTTCAATAACAATCATAACATCTATCTCCAGTATCATCACTTCAATAACAATCATAACATGTATCTTCAGTGTCATCACTTCAATAACAATCATAACATCTATCTCTAGTATCATCACTTCAATAACAATCATAACATCTATCTCCAGTATCATCACTTCAATAACAATCGTAACATCTATCTCCAGTATCATCATTTTAATAACAATTATAACATCTATCTCCAGTATCATCACTTCAATAACAATCATAACATGTATCTTCAGTATCATTACTTCAATAACAATCATAACATCTATCTCCAGTATCATCACTTCAATAACAATCATAACATGTATCTTCATTATCATTACTTCAATAACAATCATAACATCTATCTCCAGTATCATCACTTCAATAACAGTCATAACATCTATCTCCAGTATCATCACTTCAATAACAATCATAACACGTATCTTCGGTATCATCACTTCAATAACAATAATAACATCTATCTCTAGTATCATCACTTCAATAACAATCATAACATCTATCTCCAGTATCATCACTTCAATAACAATCATATAATCTGTCTCAAGTATTATCACTTCAATAACAATCATAACATCTATCTCTAGCATCGTCACTTCAATAACAATCATAGCATCTATCTTAAGTATCATCACTTCAATAACAGTAATAACATCTATCTCCAGTATCATCACTTCAATAACAATCATAACATGTATCTTCAGTATCATCACTTTAATAACAATTATAACATCTATCTCTAGTATCATCACTTCAATAACAATCATAACATCTATCTCCAGTATCGTCACTTCAATAATAATCATAGCATCTATCTCCAGTATCATCGCTTCAATAACAATCATAACATCTATCTTCAGTATCATAACTTCAATAACAATCATAGCATCTATCTCAAGTATCATCACTTCAATAACAATCATAACATCTATCTCTATAATCATCACTTCAATAACAATCATAGCATCTCTCTCTAGTATCATCATTTTAATAACAATTATAAAATCTATCTCTAGTATCATCATTTCAATAACAATCATAACATCTATCTCTAGTATCATCACTTCGATAACAATCATAACATCTATCTCTAGTATCGTCACTTCAATAACAATCATAACATCTATCTCTAGTATCATCACTTCAATAACAGTCATAACATCTATCTCCAGTATCATCACTTCAATAACAATCATAACATCTATCTCCAGTATCATCACTTCAATAACAATCATAACATCTATCTCCAGTATCATCACTTCAATAACAATCATATAATCTGTCTCAAGTATTATCACTTCAATAACAATCATAACATCTATCTCTAGTATCGTCACTTCAATAACAATCATAGCATCTATCTTAAGTATCATCACTTCAATAACAATCATAACATCTATCTCCAGTATCATCACTTCAATAACAATCATAACATCTATCTCCCTATCTCCAGTATCATTACTTCAATAACAATCATAACATCTATCTCCAGTATCATCACTTCAATAACAATCATAACATCTATCTCAGTATCATCACTTCAATAACAATCATAGCATCTATCTCCAGTATCATCACTTCAATAACAATTATAACATCTATCTCCAGTATCATCACTTCAATAACAATCATAACACCTATCTCCAGTATCATCACTTCAATAACAATCATAACATCTATCTCAAGTATCATCACTTTAATAACAATCATAACATCTATCTTCAGTATCATTACTTCAATAACAATCATAACATCTATCTCCAGTATCATCACTTCAATAACAATCATAACATTATATCTCCAGTATCATCACTTCAATAACAATTATAACATCTATCTCCAGTATCATCACTTCAATAACAATCATAACACCTATCTCCAGTATCATCACTTCAATAACAATCATAACATCTATCTCCAGTATCATCACTTCAATAACAATCATAACATCTATCTCCAGTATCATCACTTCAATAACAATCATAACATGTATCTTCAGTGTCATCACTTCAATAACAATCATAACATCTATCTCTAGTATCATCACTTCAATAACAATCATAGCATCTATCTCCAGTATCATCACTTCAATAACAATCATAACATGTATTTCCAGTATCATCACTTCAATAACAATCGTAACATCTATCTCCAGTATCATCACTTCAATAACAATCATAACATCTATCTCCAGTATCATCATTTTAATAACAATTATAACATCTATCTCCAGTATCATCACTTCAATAACAATCATAACATGTATCTTCAGTATCATTACTTCAATAACAATCATAACATCTATCTCCAGTATCATCACTTCAATAACAATCATAACATGTATCTTCATTATCATTACTTCAATAACAATCATAACATCTATCTCCAGTATCATCACTTCAATAACAGTCATAACATCTATCTCCAGTATCATCACTTCAATAACAATCATAACACGTATCTTCGGTATCATCACTTCAATAACAATAATAACATCTATCTCTAGTATCATCACTTCAATAACAATCATAACATCTATCTCCAGTATCATCACTTCAATAACAATCATATAATCTGTCTCAAGTATTATCACTTCAATAACAATCATAACATCTATCTCTAGCATCGTCACTTCAATAACAATCATAGCATCTATCTTAAGTATCATCACTTCAATAACAGTAATAACATCTATCTCCAGTATCATCACTTCAATAACAATCATAACATGTATCTTCAGTATCATCACTTTAATAACAATTATAACATCTATCTCTAGTATCATCACTTCAATAACAATCATAACATCTATCTCCAGTATCGTCACTTCAATAATAATCATAGCATCTATCTCCAGTATCATCACTTCAATAACAATCATAACATCTATCTTCAGTATCATAACTTCAATAACAATCATAGCATCTATCTCAAGTATCATCACTTCAATAACAATCATAACATCTATCTCTATAATCATCACTTTAATAACAATCATAGCATCTATCTCTAGTATCATCATTTTAATAACAATTATAACATCTATCTCTAGTATCATCATTTCAATAACAATCATAACATCTATCTCTAGTATCATCACTTCGATAACAATCATAACATCTATCTCTAGTATCGTCACTTCAATAACAATCATAACATCTATCTCTAGTATCATCACTTCAATAACAGTCATAACATCTATCTCCAGTATCATCACTTCAATAACAATCATAACATGTATCTTCAGTATCATCACTTTAATAACAATTATAACATCTATCTCTAGTATCATCACTTCAATAACAATCATAACATCTATCTCCAGTATCGTCACTTCAATAATAATCATAGCATCTATCTCCAGTATCATCACTTCAATAACAATCATAACATCTATCTTCAGTATCATAACTTCAATAACAATCATAGCATCTATCTCAAGTATCATCACTTCAATAACAATCATAACATCTATCTCTATAATCATCACTTCAATAACAATCATAGCATCTATCTCTAGTATCATCATTTTAATAACAATTATAACATCTATCTCTAGTATCATCATTTCAATAACAATCATAACATCTATCTCTAGTATCATCACTTCGATAACAATCATAACATCTATCTCTAGTATCGTCACTTCAATAACAATCATAACATCTATCTCTAGTATCATCACTTCAATAACAGTCATAACATCTATCTCCAGTATCATCACTTCAATAACAATCATAACATCTATCTCCAGTATCATCACTTCAATAACAATCATAACATCTATCTCCAGTATCATCACTTCAATAACAATCATATAATCTGTCTCAAGTATTATCACTTCAATAACAATCATAACATCTATCTCTAGTATCGTCACTTCAATAACAATCATAGCATCTATCTTAAGTATCATCACTTCAATAACAATCATAACATCTATCTCCAGTATCATCACTTCAATAACAATCATAACATCTATCTCCCTATCTCCAGTATCATTACTTCAATAACAATCATAACATCTATCTCCAGTATCATCACTTCAATAACAATCATAACATCTATCTCCAGTATCATCACTTCAATAACAATCATAGCATCTATCTCCAGTATCATCACTTCAATAACAATTATAACATCTATCTCCAGTATCATCACTTCAATAACAATCATAACACCTATCTCCAGTATCATCACTTCAATAACAATCATAACATCTATCTCAAGTATCATCACTTTAATAACAATCATAACATCTATCTTCAGTATCATTACTTCAATAACAATCATAACATCTATCTCCAGTATCATCACTTCAATAACAATCATAACATCTATCTCCAGTATCATCACTTCAATAACAATTATAACATCTATCTCCAGTATCATCACTTCAATAACAATCATAACACCTATCTCCAGTATCATCACTTCAATAACAATCATAACATCTATCTCCAGTATCATCACTTCAATAACAATCATAACATCTATCTCCAGTATCATCACTTCAATAACAATCATAACATGTATCTTCAGTGTCATCACTTCAATAACAATCATAACATCTATCTCTAGTATCATCACTTCAATAACAATCATAACATCTATCTCCAGTATCATCACTTCAATAACAATCATAACATGTATTTCCAGTATCATCACTTCAATAACAATCGTAACATCTATCTCCAGTATCATCACTTCAATAACAATCATAACATCTATCTCCAGTATCATCATTTTAATAACAATTATAACATCTATCTCCAGTATCATCACTTCAATAACAATCATAACATGTATCTTCAGTATCATTACTTCAATAACAATCATAACATCTATCTCCAGTATCATCACTTCAATAACAATCATAACATGTATCTTCATTATCATTACTTCAATAACAATCATAACATCTATCTCCAGTATCATCACTTCAATAACAGTCATAACATCTATCTCCAGTATCATCACTTCAATAACAATCATAACACGTATCTTCGGTATCATCACTTCAATAACAATAATAACATCTATCTCTAGTATCATCACTTCAATAACAATCATAACATCTATCTCCAGTATCATCACTTCAATAACAATCATATAATCTGTCTCAAGTATTATCACTTCAATAACAATCATAACATCTATCTCTAGCATCGTCACTTCAATAACAATCATAGCATCTATCTTAAGTATCATCACTTCAATAACAGTAATAACATCTATCTCCAGTATCATCACTTCAATAACAAACATAACATGTATCTTCAGTATCATCACTTTAATAACAATTATAACATCTATCTCTAGTATCATCACTTCAATAACAATCATAACATCTATCTCCAGTATCGTCACTTCAATAATAATCATAGCATCTATCTCCAGTATCATCACTTCAATAACAATCATAACATCTATCTTCAGTATCATAACTTCAATAACAATCATAGCATCTATCTCAAGTATCATCACTTCAATAACAATCATAACATCTATCTCTATAATCATCACTTCAATAACAATCATAGCATCTATCTCTAGTATCATCATTTTAATAACAATTATAACATCTATCTCTAGTATCATCATTTCAATAACAATCATAACATCTATCTCTAGTATCATCACTTCGATAACAATCATAACATCTATCTCTAGTATCGTCACTTCAATAACAATCATAACATCTATCTCTAGTATCATCACTTCAATAACAGTCATAACATCTATCTCCAGTATCATCACTTCAATAACAATCATAACATCTATCTCCAGTATCATCACTTCAATAACAATCATAACATCTATCTCCAGTATCATCACTTCAATAACAATCATATAATCTGTCTCAAGTATTATCACTTCAATAACAATCATAACATCTATCTCTAGTATCGTCACTTCAATAACAATCATAGCATCTATCTTAAGTATCATCACTTCAATAACAGTAATAACATCTATCTCCAGTATCATCACTTCAATAACAATCATAACATGTATCTTCAGTATCATCACTTTAATAACAATTATAACATCTATCTCTAGTATCATCACTTCAATAACAATCATAACATCTATCTCCAGTATCGTCACTTCAATAATAATCATAGCATCTATCTCCAGTATCATCACTTCAATAACAATCATAACATCTATCTTCAGTATCATAACTTCAATAACAATCATAGCATCTATCTCAAGTATCATCACTTCGATAACAATCATAACATCTATCTCTATAATCATCACTTCAATAACAATCATAGCATCTATCTCTAGTATCATCATTTTAATAACAATTATAACATCTATCTCTAGTATCATCATTTCAATAACAATCATAACATCTATCTCTAGTATCATCACTTCGATAACAATCATAACATCTATCTCTAGTATCGTCACTTCAATAACAATCATAACATCTATCTCTAGTATCATCACTTCAATAACAGTCATAACATCTATCTCCAGTATCATCACTTCAATAACAATCATAACATCTATCTCCAGTATCATCACTTCAATAACAATCATAACATCTATCTCCAGTATCATCACTTTAGTAACAATTATAACATCTATCTCTAGTATCATCACTTCAATAACAGTCATAACATCTATCTCCAGTATCATCACTTCAATAACAATCATAACATCTATCTCCAGTATCATCACTTCAATAACAATCATAACATCTATCTCCAGTATCATCACTTTAATAACAATTATAACATCTATCTCCAGTATCATCACTTTAATAACAATTATAACATCTATCTCCAGTATCATCACTTTAATAAAAATTATAACATCTATCTCCAGTATCATCACTTCAATAACAATCATAACATCTGCCACCATCAACACCTCCACTGCGGCTTCATTTACCATTACCATCAACTTCTAAGCCACAAAAACATTCACCCTATTTACCTTCATCATGTTCTAGAGGTAGTGTTGTGGTTGTAGAGTTGTAGCTGTAGAGTTGTGGTTGTAGAGTTGTGGTTGTAGTGTTGTGACAGTTAAGGGGTTATGGACGTGACAGTGTTGTTATATGTACAGTTTTGCAGTTTTGTGGTGGAGTTGTATCAGTGTTGTAGTGATGTGATAGGTTTATGGCGGAGTTATATAGGCGTTGTGGTACAGTTGTGACAATGTTGTGGTAGGGTTGTGATAGAGTTTTGATAGTTGTTAGTTAGAGTTGTGGTAGAATTGTGATAACGCTGTGGTAGGTTTTTGATTGAGTTTTGATAGCTCATAGTCATAGTTGTGGTAGCGAAATGAAAGGGTTATGGTGGAGTTGTAAGATCGCCATGTTAATTAAGAGTGTGATAGTTGTGTGGTTGAGCTGTGAATGCTTCGTGGAAGAATTGTGATAGAGCTGTGATAATGTTGCGGTAAAGCTGTGATAACGTTGTGGTGAAGCTGTGATAGTTTTCAGGTAAAGCTGTGTTGAAATGTAGCAGTGTTGTAGAAGTGCTGTGATAAGGTCTCGATCATCATCATCAAGTACCGTGCCTGCTAGCGTAGGCGATCATGTCTCTCCACAACTTTCGATCACGACAGTTATTTATCATTGCCTTTGTTGACCTTCTGCCAAGCCATTCTCTTAAGCTGTCTGGTATCTTTTCTCTTTGCTTCCCTCTATCTCTTCGTCCCTCAATTTTCCCAGCAGTTACAATATATTCTAACTGCTCTCTTCTCATTACATGGTCAAAAAATGACGATTGTCTCTTCCTAATATTGGAAATTATCTCTCTTTTGCTTTGATCACTTTCAGAACATTTTCATTACTTTTCTTAGCTGTCCATGGTATTGTCAACATTCTTCATTAAAAACCACATTTCTACAGACTCCTGTGATTTTCTTGTCTGTTGTCCTATTGTCCATGATTCACATCCATATGTTAAGACTGGCTCTACATAATATTTAAGAACTCTTTTTCTTGTTTCTATTGTCAAAAATGGATTGCATAGAATCCTCCTCATTTTTTGGAAAACTGCTATTGCCTGAACCATTCTGCATTTCACCTCTTTTGTACATCTTCCGTCTGAGGTTAACAAAGTTCCCAAATATTCAAATTCATTTACCTGTTTTAATATGAATTTAAATATTTGGGAACTAAGTTAATCTTAAGGTCTTGATACACTTGCATTAAAGTTGTTGCAGAGTTGCGATTTTGTTGTGGTAGAGTTGCAGTAGAGTTGTGGTAGGATTGTGTTAGACGTTTGATAGCTTTGAGTTGTGAAAGTCGTTGTTGTAGAGTTGTATTAGCCATCTGCCTTCACAAATCAGTGTGTATTTTGACTTTCTGTAATGATAGATCTACAGTTTAATTTCCATCTATAACATTATGTCTAGCTAAGCAAGGTAGGTTAACAGCTACGAGAAGTTATTATGTTTCAACTTCTAATTTCCGAATTCTCTACGTAACATTTTGAGGTTTAACAAAATCCAAATTCCCAACTCTTAAAACGGAACCCACAACCATGTCCTTGTTGATTAATAAATTTAAAATAATTGACAGCTAGTGATATCCCTCTTGAAGCTCCTCCCACCCTTTGGTGTTGTCACTGGAAGGGCCCCCAACAGCCCAATTACCCTAAGACGTGACACTGGGCATGTAACAACGTAAACAGTTACCAGTAGCAGGTATCTGGGTTTAGTTACATTACAACATACGCTACAACATACAACAATACTACGAATAGAAACACTTCTCGTTCGTGCACTTCTTAAACTTTCGACCATGAAGAGCGGCGAAGATATGTCAACGAAAATGGCTGACATTGCGGTGGTAGAATGTCAAATAAAGACCTCAGTCTCAACAGTAGAAATACAAAAGTGATTGTCTCAACTAAGAAAACATTATCTCCTACATGCACAATTAAAGTAAATAAGACAGTAGTAAACAGGTCAGTGACTTCAAGTACCAGGGAACGATGTTAACGTCATATTGCTGATGTACAACAGAAGTGAAGCGAAGAGTACCTAAATTAACGCAAAGGCTGCATTTCAAAGAATGAGAAAAATACCATTTAATCAATTTGTGGTGAGAAAAATAGTTCCTCGCTGTTATGTGATGCCAGTCTTAACATATGGATGCGAATCCTGGACAATCTGACAACAGACACAAAAATAGTTGGAAGCCGTATAAACGTGGTTTTGCAGAAAGTTGAGAATACCAAGTACTGTTAAAAATTAGTGCACGTTCGCCAGCTTTCACCTCTGACTAAGAGCCTAGGAACTGAATGTTGCGTATTAATCCATTTTTTTTTCCTGGCAGTCGTGAACACAGAGGTCCCTCGCCGCACAGGCGGATAACTCCGTCTTTGGTAGTACTCATATTTTTTTTTTTTCTGTTGATGAGTAATTGACGTTTCAAGCCGGGCTTCGCTGCTGAGACCAGGGTTGGTTGCCGCAGAGAGAACTGAAAAAATAAAAATCTCTACATGTGCAGTCGGGATTTGAACTCACAACCTCTGTCTCCAGACCAAACAGTCCCCCGCTGAAAATGAGCAAATGGGACGTTCTGAAAATAAAAGGGCTAAGGGAGAAAATTGTTTTTTTTAAATTATTTTCCAAATCTGGAGGAAACAACAATAATTGTATTGGCTGCCATATCCTGATAATATCTGACCTACACTGTTGGCTGGACACTCTGACGTACGTGGCAAAGACATGGCCGACGGGTTGACGGGATCTGCCATTCTGCAAGAAACCTTAAAAATGGAGATGTATGACATTGCGAGGGCTTTAAAAGAGCACCGCTCCCAGGTCGACAATAAGAAAGTGGAGAGTAATCCACACGTCAAAGGAAAGGTGGAACACGGCGTCACGAAGGCCGGAAGTAGGAAAATCTTACTCAGCGGATATGATCAATCAATGCAAGACAGGAACAATCAATAGATGAACACTTTGATGTTTGCTGGAACGTGCGGTAGCGCAGACATGGGGATGTTTCGACGTGGTGACGCCAGTTCAAACTAAAGACAAGAGACAAACTGGAATATATTGAGACATACTTGACAAAGAGGAACAGAACAGTGTACAGCGTCAAACAATAAATAACTCTCAGTTTCTTGGATGAAGAATACCCACAAGACCTATGGATTCGTGTGTGCACAGATGGATCAGCACAGAATGCAGTAAAGAATGGGGGAGCAGGTGCATACATAGAGTACCCAAATACCACTAGGGATATGAATAAAATAGCAACAGGGAAATATCACAATTACGATGCAGAAATCCATTTAAAATGTTGGCAATAGAAAAACTGCTGAACAGTAATCTTAGCGCACAGCCAGTAGTGTTTTTGACGGATGCAAGATCAGTACTCCAGTCACTACAATCCAGAAAATTGCCATATTTGCAGAAAAATCGACGGAACTCTGCGAGCACCACAGGGTTGCCATGCGGTGGATCCCATCTCACAGTGGAATACCGGGAAACGAGAAAGCGGATCAGTTGGCAAAGGAAGGCGCAACATGCACACAACCAAATGCACCGGTTACATACCATCAGAAGAAACAGATAATCAAATCAATAAGAAGACCACAAGCCGCAAATCAGTATGCCTTTCATAATATGAATAGATATGGACAAGTTATCATTATACGCCTCAGATCAGGACACAATCGACTCCACAGTCACATGTACACAAAATTCAAGATCGACACCTCAACTACATGTACATGTGGACAGGCGCCCCAGACTGCTGAACACATACTTCAAGACTGCACTAAATATAGTAGGCTGAGGAAAATCCATTGGCCAATATATATATACAACACCATGGACAAAACTATATGGGCCACTGCAAGAATTACAAAAGACAGTAAAATTTATGCAGGAAACGACATTGCAGAGCGAACGAAAGATAGATAGACAGACAGACAGAAAGACAGACAGACAGACAGACAGACAGACAGACAGACAGACAGACAGACAGACAGACAGACAGACAGATAGATAGATAGATAGATAGATATATAGATAGATAGATAGATAGATAGATAGATAGATAGATAGATAGATAGATAGATAGATAGATAGATAGATAGATAGATAGATAGATAGATAGATAGATAGATAGATAGATAGATAGATAGATAGATAGATAGATAGATAGATAGATAGATAGATAGATAGATAGATAGATAGATGGATAGATGGATAGATGGATAGATGGATGGATGGATGGATGGATGGATGGATGGATGGATGGATGGATGGATGGATGGATGTGGATGGATGGATGGATGGATGGATGGATGGATGGATGGATAGATAGATAGATATAGATGATAGATAGATAGATAGATAGATAGATAGATAGATAGATAGATAGATAGATAGATAGATAGATAGATAGATAGATAGATAGATAGATAGATAGATAGATAGATAGATAGATAGATAGATAGATAGATAGATAGATAGATAGATAGATAGATAGATAGATAGATAGATAGATAGATAGATAGATAGATAGATAGATAGATAGATAGATAGATAGACATCTGGAAAAATTGAAGGAAAGAAGCGATAGAAGGAAGCAGAGAGAAACTATTCAAAACAATTTAAGAGAAGTTTTATAAGAAGTTAACAAAAGAACTGATAAACAACCGTCGAGATAGAAAGTTATGGAGTGACATGATCACCTACGCCAGCAATCACGATACATGAGATGACTTATGTAGCGTATAATATTTTCGTGAAGTGAAAGAGAGTTTTTAACAACAATGAAATATAGCTACAGAATTGGAATTCCACTAAATGTGGATTTCTTGTGTAACTTAAAGTCTGACCATTGTCGCACTCAGTCTGTGCTTTGAAGATCATTGGATTTATTTATAGAGGTCTACAGTTTATATAGCTCGTTGAATTTACTGTTCTGCACTTTGGATTGATAGAGAAAAGGAGAGAGAGGGAGAGAGAGAGAGAGCAAGTGAAGTGGTTAACTCCGTAGACATTTTAAATATGGATATTAATTCTAGAAAAGGGACACAATTTTAATGTGGATATTAATTCTAGACAAGGGAGATAATTTAAATGTGGATATTAATTCTAGAAAAGGGCGACAATTTAAGTGTGGATATTAATTCTATACGTGGGAGACAAACTGAAGTATCCTAGTTACCTTTATTTAGATAAGAAAACGCCAACTGGTGCAGTTACGAATTTGATATAACAATTGGCAAGAGCAGGAGAGAAGAACTATGAGGACACGATTTATCATACATGCTATTTTTTAAATATATATTATCCTAGAAAATATTTATAAACAAGAAAAGAGTAACCGACAGTAGAACAATCCCTAATATTACACATGACACGGATCACAAGATGGTTGTGATCACACTAAGACAGCCAAAAATAAAGAGAACATACGAAAACAAACAAAAGAAGCGAAAAGAACAGACAATAAAAATAAAACAATTAAAAGCTCAAGAATCAAGGAAAACCCTAGAAGAAAAAACTAACAGAGGAATTCAAGAAACTCCCTAACGAAGTATTCACTGTAGAAGAAGAGTGGAAACAATTTAAGGAAACAATAACCAACATCTTTAAAACAGTTTGTGGAACGAAGCTAACAACAAGAGAAGGGTAAAAAGAGCACCCCATGGTGGAATGAAACAATCAGAGAAGCAAATAAAGAAAAGAAGAAACTGTTTAAAAATTGGAGGGAGAACAAGAACAAAGAAAAATATGCCTTAGTTCGAAAAAGAGTTAAAATTTTGATCAAAGAAGCTAAGCAAAAGAATTGGACAGAATTCGGACAAAACATGAGCAGGGACTTCAAGACAGCCACAAGAGATTTCTACGAAGCAGTAAAAGCCACAAGAGCGAGAAAAGAAAAGCATGCTCCTACTGAGCTCATAAACGTCAAAGACCGATAGCCAATATCAAATAACCAACGTATGCAACAGAGATAGAAAGAATATTTTGAAGACCTGTTAAACATACCAACTACCAATAAGACAACAAAACCATGCTAGAACTCACAAATACTGAACCCAACATCATGAAAGAGGAAATCGAAGGAGTAATCAAATATGCACCAAGAAATAAAGCACCGGGGATAGATAACATACCAATAGAAATAATAGCAGCAGCGGGAGAAACAGGAGTGCAATGGCTACACGAAATATTTACTGCAGCAGGGCACCAACAACAAGCCCCAGAAGACTGGCAACTGGCAATCATCATACCAATATGGAAAAAAGAAAGGTAACAAAAGAGACTGCAATCAATATAGAGGTATATCTCTTCTCAGCCATGTAGGAAAGCTACTCGCCAAAATCTTGGAAAAAAGGCTGAGACCAATAATAGAACTACAGTTAAGCGATTCTCAAATGGGGTTCCGAAAAAAACAGAGGATGTACTGACGCACTATTCACATTAAAACAGCTTGCATAAAAAACGACAGAACACAATGAAAACTTATACATAGCCTTCATTGACCAGGAAAAGGCATTCAACAGAGTAAACAGAGAACAACTGTGGGAGATACTAACAACATACGGAATAAATCAACATCTAACCAACTTAATTAATATACAATTAGGTTAATATTTGTTTATTTCATACGTGGACTATATATGCAAGCTAGCCAACCCATCAGAGACAGAGGAGATCAACGAGCTTTTATTTGCAGACGATCAAGCACTAATGCATGAAACAATAGAAGACCTACAAGAACACTTAAACAAACTCAACAGCTCAGGCACAAAATACAACATGAAAATCAACATTAACAAAACAGAAGTCATGAATGTCGCCAAAAATAAACAGAACATCAACATAACTATAGAAGGCAGACAACTAAAACAAGTAGAGGAAGTCTAATGACAAACGATAATTCTCAAACAGCAGAGATAGAATCAAGATGAAACAAAGCTTATCAAATCATTGGACAGTTAACACCAGCATTGTCCAACAAGGAAATAACTCTGGAGGCAAAACGAGCACTATACAATACAATCTTCATCCCAACGTTGTGCTACCAATGCCAGACCTGGACCCTAGATGCAAGAATTGCATGATTTGTGGAAGGGAGAAAAGGTGAGAAAAAGAATAGGTTGGGAGATTCATTCGAGAGGAAGCGAAGGTTCGATACGGACGCTTGTGTGTTTTTTGTGTGGCAACCGGTACCGGGAACAAGGTAGAGTTAGTAACCCAAAAGTGAATAAGTAAGTTAGTTGGTGTGTGGTCGCGACAGGGAACAAACCTTATTCCAGTAGCAGTGTTAAGCCGAAGTGTTATAGAGTAGTGACAGGATAGTGTGAACGTAGTAGCAACCAACATAGTTAGTGTCCAATTATGAGTTGGTTTACTAAGTTAATCTTCATCTGACATATGAAGACAAAATGTAGTTGTGCAAATCGCAGCAACTAACAGCTAGGGTAAATTTGTGAGTTAGTCACCATGTGACTCTTCATCAGACATATGAGGATAAAGTGTAGTTGAGCAAGTTGTCGCAACGAACAAAGTAGTGTCAATTCGTGAGTTAATCTCACCAACTTAGGCTTCATGAGAAGCAACGAGCTTGAAGGTAGTGGTGCAGTTTAGCAAATACGACCATTCAAGTGACAGTAGGGAGGATAAGTCAATGAGTCAAGCTTCGTGGGGAAGCATGACAAGATAGCGGGGTGTGCAGGCAGCGACACCGCAAAGTGTACGTGGCGCTGAGCGAGACAGGTTCTCTAGGGCCCTATCAACCAAGCCAGGGCTAGATACGGAGTATGACGCTCCATGAGATAACAAGATAGGCGAAGTGAGCGAAATCAATATCGCCGGCTTCATGAGTAGCAATCCGGTTGCTGTGGGGTACTAGTGGGAGAATTCCTAGGCAACTACTATTTAGAGGACGTAAGGAGAGGCCAGAGTGGTGTGAGATAGTGCAGCAATCTGACTGTGTAGTGTCAGAGATAATGCTAGGGGAAGCCGCAAAGTGAGCGGGCAATGTATGTGAGGTTGCGAACATACTATTGTAATTGTGCATGTGAACATGTTACGTGAGATGGACATTGTCGAGAATAAAACTACAGGTAGGTTCTTTTTATCTGGTGTTGAGTCAATGCTTGTTCGAGCGCTAGCTGTATTTGTCTATTCCTGGTGAAGAACGAAGCTGGTTTGCAAATAACCGACGGTGTAACACTAAACAGTGCGGAGTACGACAGGCAATGATCAACCCGGCCAAGGGTGTCATAATAGGGCAGAGTCAAACGTGGCGACAGTTCGCAGCAGTGACCATCTATTACAGGCAGAGGTCGACTCGGCTTGTCAGTTCATCAAGGCAGTTCAGACACCTTCATTGGCCAGTGCACGTGTGCTGGAATGATCGCTGGCTGATCATACGTGCATGTGATACAACGCAAATTCCGGCGTTGAGGTCAAACGCCAAGCAGTCCACAAGTGGGTCATGTGTTCAGTGATTCGGGCGGTCACTAGGTGTCCCTGCAAGGCGTTGACACCTGAATAAGTGAAGGCTCAGGTGTTGACGAGCCTTCACCGCATTAAGTGCCAGTTGAGGTCAGCTGGCCTGTCAGTGTGTGTAAGACAGGCCTCAGCGTGGCTTGAAAGGAGCAAGAAAGTAATCGATTATACCTATACATAACACCTCATATTTAGCCATGAAAAAAAGTATTTCCGCCCATCATGCTTTAAACTTTTACGTGCAATATGGCGCTAGTCCTATATTTTTCAAGACCGTTGGATTATTTAGTACGGGTGACATGGTCGGCATCACGCATGATCGGAATACTTTGGCAGAGAGAATAACTAATCCTGGTATCTCTTTTCTTTGGCTAGGTAAACCCCGAACCCTTTTACGATTAGAACACAAAATTCGGCACAGAACGACTGCACTAAAACTTCGTTATTAACATGAGAACTGTTAAAATCATTGATCACCTTTGGGGCCGTCATAAATGTAGTTCGGTTCTGATAAAACTAATAATTTATTTCACTATATTATCTGGCTCCATTCACAACTCAGTACTGCTCTATTATTACACGAGTGTAGTCACTAAAAGCCAGTGGCGTATGCTCTATGTTGCCGCAGCTACCGCCGGTATCCTTGAACATATTAACGAATTACAAAAAGAAATGATAATTTATTATATTTCTTGTTTATAATTATATTACACATTTTTGAATATTATATTACACAATTCGTAGGCCAATATGATTTATTTGCTTTGATTTGCATTTATTAAAGCAAGGTTTTTCTATGGCCACTATAACGTTTGTGAATGATACCGAAACTACCCTACGATAGTACATTGAAACCTCTAAGAGCTAGCGGTACATTTTTAATCTATCGGACCTACTGTTAACGTCCTTGAAATTCAAAAAAGGGAGTAAAAATAATACAGGCGGGAGCTACTTCTATAATAATGCGATTTCATGGGTTATTTTTAGCTCTAGCCAATTAGAAGCGTTACAAAGTGAAAGTGAAACTATATCTGATTACCAGAACTTCCTTAGCTATTTATAACTACGTTATGCGCATCAACATCTGTAGAAAGAATTTGTTTGGCTCTCAAGAGAATCAAAACTTATTGTCGCTCAACTCAGGCATAAGAACGCTTATCTGGTTGGCAATAATGTCCATTGAGAAATCATTCCTTCAGAAACTTAGAAACAAACCCAACAGTACTTTCAATGACAAAGTCGTCGAGGCATTTTCATCCCAAACAAGACGGAAAGAATTTACATATAAATAAGTAAGCAATTTAAAATGTAGTGATGTCATTAGCAAATATTACTTCATGTTAGCCTACTGAATATAATGTATGTATTTATTTATTATGTCAGCGGTAGCCCAGACTAAAAAACCAGCATACACCACTGATAAGAGCCACCATCTTATTCCTCCACAGCGGTGGATTGTGGAGATCCGCCATCATCGCCTAACACCTACAACATGGCAACAGACACAATCTACGGAAATGAAGCGGACTACTTTTGCGAACAACATTGCGTTCCAATTGAAGGGCAGAAAACTCTGACTTGTAACGCCAGTGGGTTCTGGGAAGGACGAGTTCTCGAATGCAAAAGTAATATATTTTACAATTTATAACAAGTTAGTAACACAGACTCATCTAAAGTAATATATTTTACAATTTATAACAAGTTAGTAACACAGACTCATGTAAAGTAATATATTTTACAATTTATAACAAGTTAGTAACACAGACTCATCTAAAGTAATATATTTTACAATTTATAACAAGTTAGTAACACAGACTCATCTAAAGTAATATATTTTACAATTTATAACAAGTTAGCAACACAGACTCATCTAAAGTAATATATTTTACAATTTATAACAAGTTAGCAACACAGACTCATCTAAAGTAATATATTTTACAATTTATAACAAGTTAGTAACACAGACTCATCTAAAGTAATATATTTTACAATTTATAACAAGTTAGTAACACAGACTCATCTAAAGTAATATATTTTACAATTTATAACAAGTTAGTAACACAGACTCATCTAAAGTAATATATTTTACAATTTATAACAAGTTAGTAACACAGACTCATCTAAAGTAATATATTTTACAATTTATAACAAGTTAGTAACACAGACTCATGTAAAGTAATATATTTTACAATTTATAACAAGTTAGTAACACAGACTCATGTAAAGTAATATATTTTACAATTTATAACAAGTTAGTAACACAGATTCATATAAAGTAATATATTTTACAATTTATAACAAGTTAGTAACACAGACTCATCTAAAGTAATATATTTTACAATTGATAACAAGTTAGTAACACAGACTCATCTAAAGTAATATATTTTACAATTGATAACAAGTTAGTAACACAGATTCATCTAAAGTAATATATTTTACAATTTATAACAAGTTAGCAACACAGATTCATCTAAAGTAATATATTTTACAATTTATCATCATAATCATGTACCATGCTGATTGGCATAGGCGATCATGTCCTTCCACAATCTTCATCCTACAGTGCATCGTATCAAATCTGTTTTCTATGCCACAACACCAAGCTATCCAGTATTTTCTCCCTTTGTCGTCCGCGATCTCTCTTTCCTTTTATTTTGCCAGTTGTAACCAAATATTCCAACTTTCCTCTTCTCATGATGTGCCCGAAAAAAGTTGATTGTTTCTTTCTGATGTTTTTTTAGTAGCTCCCTTTTAGCGTTGGCCTCTTTGAGAATGTCTTCATTGTCTTTTTAACTGTCCAGGGAACTTTCAGCACTCTTCTGAGAAATCCCATCTCCGTGGCCTCTAATCGTCTTTTCATTTGTTTGAAAAGACGATTAGAGGCCACAATTATAATTTATAACAAGTTAATAACACAGACAAATCTAAAGTTAAATATGTTACAATTTATAACAAGTTAATAACACAGACAAATCTAAAGTTAAATATGTTACAATTTATAACAAGTTAATAACACAGACAAATCTAAAGTTAAATATGTTACAATTTATAACAAGTTAGTAGCACAGACAAAAGAAAATTAATATGTTCTACAATTCCATATTAATCTGTAATAGGTGAAATAAATGTAATTTGTTATGCAATTGTATCACATACAATGAGAAGTAATATGTTTTGTAACAGTAACAGTTGTGTAACATTGAGACATCAGAAATAATGTGATGTAAATTGAATTATAGTTCGTTCAGAAATCCGTGCCCACAGAGTTTATTAATTATCTCGAAAACTGATGAATTTCTGTAATTTATTTTCGTGAAATCTTATTTTTTCACCGACCTTCAGTCTGATTTTTTTCCTTACTGTCATGCATTTAAGAAAGATTTTTGCTTATTTGAGGTATATAAAAAATATTATTTTCTTGCCTCTCCAAATGTTAGGATTTTACAATACTCACATTTGTTGTAATCAACTCACCGTTTAAAAAGTCAAATTTCACATGCTTTTTTCTTTATTTGAAACGGTCAACAGCTCTTAGCACAAAGTAAAAGATTTTGCGGTATTACAGCATGTTTCAACATATACGAAAGAAAAAGTAATATATTCTGTAATAATTATTACACAAACATAGCAGACAAAATCGAATCGGGGGACTGGTTGGTCTCGAAACAAGACGAGGGCCATGAGACAAAGTGGTTGTGGGTTCAAATCCCGGCTGTACCAGTTGAGATTTTTATTTATGATTTCTCTCTGCGGAAACCACTCTAGGTCTCAACAGCGAGGCCCGGCTTGAAACATCAAATACTCATAGACGAAAAAAATATGAGTACCTCCGAAGACGGAGTTATCTGTCTGCCTGTGCGGCGAGGGACCCCTGTGCACACGGCTGTCAGGTAAAAAACGGATCAACACGCAAAATTCAGTTCTTAGTCTCTAAGGACTTCGTCAGAGGTCAAAGCTGGCGAACGCAAAAAATTAAAAAAATCAGAATCAATGTACACATTATAATAATAAATCCATAAAGCTCACAGAACAGAGACACTATTAAATATACTGAGTGAAATTATACATGAAATATGTGTTTGTAATTCACACACGTTTGAAGCACCCAAAAAATAAGAAAAAAAGAAGTAAAGAGCCCCGTCACGCCAAGTGGCGTATAGGGAATATGGTGTTAGTGACCATAAATTTTACAGACCTTCGGCACATGATTTTTGGAGTAATGTGGTCGGTATTACGCCCGTGCCGCTTTACTTTCCCCGAAAAAATCGGGTACCCATTTAAGGTTGGGTGAATCCGGAAGCCGTTGGTCTGGATCGAACCCTACCTCTTGTCCTTTGTAATCCAGTTCACTAACCACTGAGCTATTGCGGCTCCCACACGTTTAAAGTACAATATTAAAATTACAGTACATATTTATATTTATAGTAAAAAGTAAAGTACCCCCGTCACGCCAAGTGGCGTATAGGGAAATGTGATGTTAGTGACCCTATATTTTACAAACCTTCGGCACATGATTTTTGGGGTAATGTGGTCGGTATTACTTCCGTGCTGCTTTACTTTCCCAGAAAAAAATCCGGTACCAATTTAAGACTGGGTGAACCCGGAAGCCGTCGGTTGGGATCGAACCCTACCCCTTGTCCTTTGTAGTCCAGTTCACTAACCACTGAGCTATCGTGGCTCCATTTATATTTATAATCAATTTAGTTGTATTGTCTTGTGTTTGGGTAGGCAATCTGTTTGTCTCTAGCGAAGTCCAGAAAGACTTAATTTTGCGTGAATATCATTTTTCTTATTTTTTTTTTTAACGCCCCGTTCTCTCACCATACAGGCAGATATTCTCCCACATCAGAGGTACTCTCATTTTTTAACTTCGAGAGTTATCACGCTTTTGAGTAGTTTTTTTACGTAACAGTTTTGCCCTGGCAGGGGCCATATTGTTGGTATGCGCTTTTTTGTTATTTCCCGCTTCCAATAGTTCTTTATCGTGTGCAGAATGTACATATGGGGATTCTATGGGGGGGGGGGGGGGGTATTTGGAGCGTGGGTAGGAATGCTTTTATTGTTATCAGAGAAGGTTAGATATCGAATCTCGCTACCCACAGAGGGTTAGATATCGAATCTCACTACCCTGAGAGAACTATATATCGAATCTCACTACCCACAGAGGGTTACATATCGAATCTCACTACCCACAAAGGGTTAGATATCGAATCTCACTACCCAGAGAGAGTTAGATATCGAATCTCACTACCCTGAGAGGGCTAGATATCGGATCTCACTACCCAGAGAGAGTTAGATATCGAATCTCACTACCCTGAGAGGGATAGATATCGAATCTCACTACCCACAGAGGGTTAGATATCGAATCTCACTACCCTGAGAGAACTATATATCGAATCTCACTACCCACAGCGGGTTACATATCGAATCTCACTACCCACAAAGGGTTAGATATCGAATCTCACTACCCAGAGAGAGTTAGATATCGAATCTCACTACCCTGAGAGGGCTAGATATCGGATCTCACTACCCAGAGAGAGTTAGATATCGAATCTCACTACCCTGAGAGGGATAGATATCGGATCTCACTACCCAGAGAGAGTTAGATATCGAGTCTCACTACCCTGAGAGGGATAGATATCGGATCTCACTACCCAGAGAGAACTAGATATCGAATCTCACTACCCAGAGAGGGCTAGATATCGAATCCCACTACCTAGAGAAGGCTAGATATCGAATCTAACTACCCAGAGAGGGCTAGATATCAAATCTCACTAACCGGAGAGGGCTAGATAATGAATCTCACTAACCAGAGAGAGTTAGACATCGAATCTCAATACCCAGAGAGGGCTAGATATTGAATCTCACTAACCAGAGAGAACTAGATATCAAATCTTACTAACCAGAGAGGGCTAGATATTGAATCTCACTAACCAGAGAGTTAGACATCGAATCTCACTAACCAGAGAGGGCTAGATATTGAATCTCACTAACCAGAGAGAGTTAGACATCGAATCTCACTAACCAGAGAGGGCTAGACATTGAATCTCACTAACCAGAGAGAACTAGACATCGAATCTCACTACCCAGAGAGAGCTAGACATCGAATCTCACTACTCAGAGAGAGCTAGACATCGAATCTCACTACCCAGAGAGAGCTAGACATCGAATCTCACTACCCAGAGAGAGCTAGACATCGAATCTCACTAACCAGAGAGAGCTAGACATCGAATCTCACTACCCAGAGAGGGCTAGACATCGAATCTCACTAACCAGAGAGAGCTAGACATCGAATCTCACTACCCAGAGAGAGCTAGACATCGAATCTCACTAACCAGAGAGGGCTAGACATTGAATCTCACTACCCAGAGAGAGCTAGACATCGAATCTCACTACCCAGAGAGAGCTAGACATCGAATCTCACTAACCAGAGAGAGCTAGACATCGAATCTCACTAACCAGAGAGAGCTAGACATCGAATCTCACTACCAGAGACCGAGGAATGTAATGCTACGAAAAAGCCACAGATTCGATGGAACAATTCCACCGCTTGTGGTGAGTTTTGATTTTGGACTTTCTTGTCCCTCTGACGTTCACCCCTAGACCACCCAGCCTCCAGTCCATTTTAATATAACAAGAATTTCCAGAACAATCTCATCCCATCGTTTAAAACGAGAACATCCAATACATGAAGCTACTGACGCTCTGAGGCACATACATTTGTATTATCGTTATCACGGATCATGAAACGAGAATAGAAATTAGCGGAGTTCTTGTTTCAGTTGCCTATCAAATATTTATTTGTGGACAGTCAAAGTGCTACAACTTTACTGGGAAGCGTTTCCGACCGCTCTCACTGAAAAAAGTGATGCTTATAAGTTTACATATTCTTTGCACTATCTATCTATCTATCTATCTATCTATCTATCTATCTATCTATCTATCTATCTATCTATCTATCTATCTATCTATCTATCTATCTATCTATCTATCTATCTATCTATCTATCTATCTATCTGTCTGTCTGTCTGTCTGTCTGTCTGTCTGTCTGTCTGTCTATCTATCTATCTATCTATCTATCTATCTATCTATCTATCTATCTATCTATCTATCTATCTATCTATCTATCTATCTATCTATCTATCTATCTATCTATCTATCTATCTATTTATCTATCTATCTATCTATCTATCTATCTATCTATCTATCTATCTATCTATCTATCTATCTATCTATCTATCTATCTATCTTCTCTATCTCTCGTTCATTCTTTTTCTCTGTTTCTCTGCCTCTCATAATTTTGTTCTTATTTTTTGTCAATATTTCTTAATCTCTTTCTTTCGCTCTCTCGCTCTCTTTCTCTCTCTCTCTCTCTCTCTCTCTCTCTCTCTTTCTCTCCTCTCTTGCTCAAATAATTGTCCATTGCAGGGATTGAATGTGACCAACCCCAACCCTCGCCCAACTCAACGGTCGATGTGGAGACAACATACCCCGGAGATAGAGCAACTTACACGTGCCTGGGTGGCTTCACTCAAATCTCGGGAAACTCCACTCTCATTTGTAGTGAATATGGTGTTTGGTTGGGCACTCTGATAGCTTGTCAAGGTAAGTGTTTGATGGTTTTATCGATGTAATTGTTTGATAGTTTATCAAGGTAATTTTGTATGGTTTTGTCGAGGTAAGCGTTTAATGGTTTGTCAAGGGAAAATTTGTATAGTTTTGTGGAGGCAAAATGTTTTATGGTTTGTCAAAATAATTGTTTTATGATTTGTCGAGGTAAGTGTTTGATGGTTTGTCGAGGTAAATGTTTTATGGTTTGTTGATGTACGTGTTTGATGGTTTGTCGAGGTAAGTGTTTGAAGGTTTGTCGAAGTAAGAGTTTAGTGGTTTGTCGATGTAAGTGTTTCATGGTTTCTCGAAGTAATAATTTGATGGTTGAGGTAGGGGTTTTATTATAATGTGTGTTGTTGTTGCGGCGGTCAGTGTTTTAGCGGTCAAGTGTTTTGTTGTTTGTCGGGCTGAGTGTTATAGTGGTCAAGTGTTTTGTTGTTTGTCGGACTGAGTGTTATAGTGGTCAAGTGTTTTGTTGTTTGTCGGGCTGAGTGTTATAGTGGTCAAGTGTTTTGTTGTTTGTCGGGCTGAGTGTTATAGTGGTCAAGTGTTTTGTTGTTTGTCGGGCTGAGTGTTATAGTGGTCAAGTGTTTTGTTGTTTGTCGGGCTGAGTGTTATAGTGGTCAAGTGTTTTGTTGTTTGTCGGGCTGAGTGTTATAGTGGTCAAGTGTTTTGTTGTTTGTCGGGCTGAGTGTTATAGTGGTCAAGTGTTTTAATGTTTATCGTGCTCAGTGTTTTATCCCAACTCAAAGTAGCAGAAATAAACTCAGTGTGCAACAAAGCTTGTCAAATCTTTGGAAAACTATCGCCACTAGTGTCAAACAAGGAAACGTGAAGCAAAACTGACACTTTTCAACACAAACTTTATTCCAATGTGTGCTACCATGACAAACCTAGACTTTAGACTCATGATCAGTAAGAAAATAACCAGTACTGAAATGAAATATGATAGATGAATGACAGGAAACAGCCTGAGAGATGAGGTCAGAATTGAAGAACTGAGAAAAAAGCTAGGGATAATTCCCACCATAGAATACATAAAGAAATAACAGATAAAATGGGTTGGCGATGTGATAAGATAGAAAGAAACACAACTCAATTAATTTTGTGCCTTTAATAAACATTGCGAGAATACGAGACTCAATGGCCGACCATGGAAAAAATGGATTGATGGAATATTATAAAGACTAGGAAACATAACATCAGCAGTGGCCAACAGAAGAGCAAAAGACTGCAGATTATATCTATCCCCGACGCTGAAAGGCAAAATAAAGACGGAAAGAAGAAGCAGAAGAAGTGTTTTATTGTTTGTTGCTATCATAATGATATTGTTGACGTAAGTGTTTTTGTCAAGGCCTATGTTTTGTTGACAGATTCAAAAACAAGATAAGCTGGTCATTAAAACATCATCCAGTACAAGGCAACTAATACAATAGTAAACAAACGTATGAGCATATTTACTATTCATTCTTGTATATTTATAGTGTATACACATTGATGACTCAAATGTACGCGTGATTCTTGTACTTCTCCGATCAATGTTAACCCAACGGCGAATATTCAGAAGTAGGCGACGGAGGCTACAGCTCCTCTAATATTTTATCAGAATACATAACATTATCACATTTCAGCTTAATGAGTTAAATGTTAGTGTACAACCAGACCTATTCCCTAGTGTATGAATTATTTGCGGGTCATCATCATTGCACTCCGAGCATGTCCATAGGTGCTCAGATCCCCTCCTCAGCAAGTCCCGCAGTGTCCAGCGACTGACTACCCCAGTTCTGTGTTGGTTGATAAGTCTTCTTACACGCCCACTAATTTTCTCGATTCTGGCTGTGGTCATTTTAACTCCAATCTCTTTCGTCCGAAGGAGTGACGTGGAATCATGGTTGTCGAAGTCCTGTGCCCTTCCCACATCTCGGAGGGCATTGATGATGTCCGCTCGATCCATTGGTTGACCGTCTTCAATGACAGTGCAGCTAGCTAACCTGTCCGCTCTTTCATTTCCCCTTACTCCCGCATGTCCAGAGACGTAATTAAAGGTGACCTTACGTATTTTTTTTACTTCTGCAATGACTCTAACCATTGCTTGCGTACGAGCCCGCCTCAACTTGTCTTAAGCTCATTCAATCACTTAGTATGCAGGCGTGGGTGTAGTCTTGTGACCCTAACCATTATCAATTATAACCAGATGAATGCCATGGCCACTAACATCACCTCCATCGTCATGCTACTCGTGGTCATAACGTATGCACTACTGTTTTCCATGACTATTCTGCCTGCCGAGCGTGCTAGAAATGTCCATGCACTCCTAATGTTACCCGTGTGTTACCGGGGCCTCATTATGTGGGAAGTAAAGAATAGTGACACTGTCCTTCCAAGCATGTCGTAAGAGGCGACTAAGGAGATTGATCGATGGCTTGACAAGCTGTCATTGTAAAAAAATATTGTTATGGAAACAGAACCATAGATTTTGGAAGCAGTGATCTTTGCAATATGTGCCATTTTGCAATATGTGCTGTCTTCGGCTCGAAAGGACAATAGATAGATAGATAGACTCCTAATGTGTCGTATTACAGATCCATCTGTATAGATGACTGCATCTTTCTCATCGGTGTAATCCCAGATGAGACCGTTAACCTCCGCATTGATCACGACTGGGTCCTGTTCCCTACATTTCCTGTCGATTGTGACAATACACGAGAATGTCCCCCTGAGTGACGTAGGCACCGGTATCCACTCCTCGCCAGCGTTGACATTGGTAAGCCCACAGACCTGTTTGGTGACATCTTCTGCTCGGCCCGCACATGATAGTAACTCAAGCCGTTACTAATAAATAGACTCCAATGCATATGTAGGTTATGCCTACTCAACAATTCAGCGGCATCTATCGACGTTGCAATGTTTATGCGAACTAGGTAGACCATTTCGGCAATCACTTCCTTGTTTCCATGGCAACAAAAGAACGACAAATCAGATCATATTCTATCTTTTTATTGAAACATTAAAAGTAGTGCCGACGGGGAGAAGAATTTATGAAGTGTCGACTGTAAGAACCACTGCGCTGTGTCTTCATTTTAAAAAAAAAACATGAACAAAACTGTAATAGAATTTAATTTACAGCAAAACCATGTTCTTTAATAATGTATATTACAAATAACTAAAATACTATGATGCAATATAATTATATTAATTTAGAACAATAATTGAAGAATTGCTGTCTGAGCTACTGAGTTTGTTTGTTTTTTTTAGTGATCTGTGCACACCGTGAGCTGTGTTTTTCATCCGGATCGTTTTTCGATATTCCAATTGTTTACGATGAATGATGATATCGTATGACGAAGGACGGTTCAGCTGCGTTCACTTTCGGTGCCACTTAGCCTTCTGTCTTTTGGCGTGTGTCGTAGCTGCTATGATGGGGACTCCAGCTGCCAGTCTTTGTTTAGAGCCTTCAATGAGATGAGTCTTAATTTTGATGATTCCACTGGTACAGGCGGTTGAGCAATTATGGATTTTAATTCGTTTGCAGTGATACCTGGGCCTTCGACTAACCATAACCATAATTGAAGAAATTAGATTACTTAGCGCAAAACTCCAGTAATGTAGTTTATGTCGCAAATTATCAGGTAAAAGGTCAGCCTAAAAGTTTACTCTCAAGTTTTACACTCACCGTCCATCGTTCTGTTAATCCCTGACTAATGTACATGTTTTATTCTTGAAAACGTATAATTCGTGTGGGCTTATATGTGTTTCCAGTGTAAACCTGCGATTCATAAACACCTGTAACTCGAACACATACTTCACGCCTTCTCTTACATATTCGTGAATCCCTTACACACATATGACTATAGCACAATAATGATTTGTGTATGGGTGTGAATTGCACGCAGTTTGTTGTTTGTACAAATATAATGAGAAGCTCAGGCTATGACAAACTCTTCCCCACAAACAGAAGTAGACTGCGGCGATCCTCCTCTGGTCAGCAACAGCCAGGTCGTGGTAGAGGCTACCTCTTTCGGAAGCAAGGCCAACTACACATGCCTCGACGGCTTCACAGATGTTCAAGGACAAACGGTGCTGACCTGCGGCCAGAGTGGATTATGGACACCAAGTCCTCCCGTGTGCTCCAGTAAGATTTCTGTGTCCTAACTGGTGTTATATTTCTTTTTTCTTCGTCTTCTTTCTTTCCTCGTTTGCCTTTCAGCATCGAGGGGAGATATAATTTGGGGTCTTTTGCTCCTCTGTTCGCTTCTACTGCTGTTATGTTTCCTGGTGCTCCTAAAATTCAGTAAATCCATCGTTTGCTCCTCTGTTCGCTTCTACTGCTGTTATGTTTCCTGGTGCTCCTAAAATTCAGTAAATCCATCTTTTGCTCCTCTGTTCGCTTCTACTGCTGTTATGTTTCCTGGTGCTCCTAAAATTCCGTAAATCCATCTTTTGCTCCTCTGTTCGCTTCTACTGCTGTTATGTTTCCTGGTGCTCCTAAAATTCCGTGAATCCATCTTTTGCTCCTCTGTTCGCTTCTACTGCTGTTATGTTTCCGGTGCTCCTAAAATTCCGTAAATCCATCTTTTGCTCCTCTGTTCGCTTCTACTGCTGTTATGTTTCCTGGTGCTCCTAAAATTCCGTAAATCCATCTTTTTCGTGGTGGACCTTTGGATCTGGTTTTCTCGCGACGTTTATTGGAGATTGGTTGTGTTGTGTTTTGATCACTCTGCCTTGTCACGTGGCGAAACTATTTTATCTGTTGTTTCTTTATATATTCTATGGCGGGGGATATTCCTAGCATTTTTCCCAGTTCTCCATTTCTGATCTTATCTCTTAGACTGTTTCCTGTCATTCGTCTAACACATATCATCTCAGTAGAGGTTATTTTTTCTTATTATTCTTGCATCTAGGGTCCAGGACTGGCATTGGTAGCGCAACGTTGGGATGAAGATTGTATTGTAGTGTCGTTTTTCCTTTAGAGTTATTTCCTTGTTGGACAAATGTGGTGATAGCTGTAGACAAATAAAAATAAATGAATATTATTATAGAGGGAAACTTCCGAGGCGATAATCAGTGAATCAATTCAGAGGAAGAGGTATGTTTACAGCACTCGGAAAAAATGACAAATAATCAACAACAGAAAAAAATATGGACCAAGGCAGGATCGAACCCATACTCAAATTTTGGTGATAGCTGTACAATGATTGAGAAGCTTTGTTGCATCTTGAGTCTATCTCTACTGTTTGTGATATAAACTTGTTGGTGTTTTACAAATGGAACAATACCAAAAAGTCAGTAAAATTTAAATTGAGTGGATGTACATTCCCGATATAAATAAATGATTGTGAATCATGGACAAAAGAAGAAAACTGATTCATTATCAACAGAATGTTACAGAAAAAAACTTGGGATACCTTAGGTAATGAAAATGATCAATGGAAACATATTAAAAGACCTAAATATTAAAAGACCTAAATATTAAAAGACCTAAATATTAAAAGACCTAAATATTAAAAGACCTAAATATTAAAAGGAACTGACTTGTAAAGGGCATATTAGTGAGAAAATTTAAATACTATCATCATCAAGTACCGGGCCTGCTGGCGTAGGTGATCATGTCTCTCCACAACTTTCGTTTTCGACAGTTCTTTATCATTTCTGTTGTTGACTTTCTGCCAAGTTATTCTCTTAAGCTGCCTGTTATCATTTCTCTTTCTTCCCTCTTTTTGTCCCTCAATTTTCCCAGTTGTTACAATATATTCCAGCTGTTCTCTTTTCATTTCATGGCCCAAAAAATTATGATTGTTTCTTCCTAATCTGAAAAGTTAGCTCTATTTTTGCTTTGGCCTCTTTCAGAACGTTTTCATTACTCTTCTTAGCTGTCCATGGTGTTCTCAACCTTCTTCTGTAAAACCACATTTGTACACCCTCTAGTGATTTTCTTGTCTGTTGTCCTATTGCCCATGATTCACATCCATATGTTAAGACTGGCTCTACATAACAATCAATAACTCTTTTTCTTGTCTCTATTGTCGAAAATAGATTGCACAGTATTTCCCTCATTTTGTGTGTGTGTGGGGAAGCTACTTTTGTCTAACCACACTGCATCTCACCTCTGTTGTAGATCTACCATCTGAGGTTAACATTGTTTCCAGATATTTAAATTCATTTACTTGTTTTAATATTGTTCCACTTATCTTTATTGTGCATTGCGGTGATGTCTTTTTCTTTGTTTCTACCATTACTTCTGTCTTTTTACTATTAAGGTAAGAAATGTAACGAGATTATAAAATAATTTGGAAGTAACTACCATTTACATCCTAACAGGATAATAATTATTGAGGAAATGCTCGGTTCCGTAGCGAGAGTGTGTCAGTCTCTTTGTATAATTTGAACACAGTTCATTTGAGTCGTCAGAAATGTTTATCGGGTCTGCATAATGAATTATCATCATCATCATCATCATCGAGTGCCATCTCCGCAACGAAGGTTGGCTACCATGGAGCGCCATTCTGCTCTGTCTCTTGCTTTGATGGTGCAGGTTGTCAAAGGCTGATTTGTCCATCTTTTGATGTTACTCGTCCATGTTAGTCTTGGTCTGCCTCTGCCTCTTTTACCTTGTATATTCCCCACCAGGATTACTTTTAGTAGGCTGTTGTATCTTTTAACATGGCCCAAAAATCGCATTTGTCTTGTTTGAATTGTGTTTAGTAGTTCTCTTTTCATTTTTAGTTGTTTTAAGACTTCATCGTTTGTTTTCTTTTCCTTCCATTCAATTATACCTATTCTTCTATAAATCCACATTTCAAAGGCTTCAATTCTCTGTTCTGTTTTCTTGTCTAATGTCCATGTTTCTGCACCATATAGGAATGTTGAGAAGACATGACATTTTGCTATTCTTTTGTTTTAGCCCTAGTAATGAATTATAGAAAGACCAAAATGACGATAAACAATATGAAAGTCAATAATAAGATTGATGCATTGGTGCTGTAAAAGTCGAATCAAAACAAAGAAATGCACAAAAATTCGACGCTGCAGTAAAGCTAATTGTAAGGAGAAATGAAAAAAATATATAGCAACAATATTTTTTTTAAACAACGGTATTGTTAAAGCTTTACTACGGCTTCCGGGTTCACCCATTTGAGGCTGGGTTTTTTATGGGAATTTTTTTTTTCAGTTCGCCAGCTCTGACGAAGCCCCTAGAAACTAGGAACTGAATTTTGCTTGTTAATCCATTTTTCCCCTGGCAGCCGTGTGCACAGAGGTCCCTCGCCGCAGAGGCAGATAACTCCGTCTTCGAAGATACTCATATTTTTTTCCGTCTATGAGTAATTGACGCTTCAAACCGGGTCTTGCTGCGGAGACCAGGTGTGGTTGCCGCAGAGAGAAATCATAAATAAAATTCCCAACCAGTGTAGCCGAGATTTGAACCCACAACCACTCTGTCTCGAGGCCGGCATTATGCCTCGAGACCAACATGTTCCCCCCCCCCCCCTTTTCCCTTTTCTGGAAAATTAAAGCGACACGGATGTTGACCACATTAGCTCAAAAATTATGTGCCGAAAGTCTATAAAAATTATGGTCACTAATACCATATTTCCTATACGTCACGTGGTGTGATGGACCTCATACCGTTTTTTTCTAATTTTTTTTCCTATATTGTCCACTGATTACATAAAGCTTTAACTATTCCGTTTTTTTTTTGTTTCTAAATATTTTGTTTCATTTCTGATGTAAAAGTGTCCAGTTTAAAATTCCACTAGTGGTCTCTGAGTGACAATCGATTTAATCTACACAAAACTCAAACTACGGGCTGGGTCCAAGTCCAACATGTCAAAAGGCTGGGACCAAGAAAAGCAAGACCCAAACATCTTGCAGGGAGCCGCGATAGCTCAGTGGTTAGTGAACTGGACTACAAAGGACAAGGGGTAGGATTCGATCCCAACCGACAGCTTCCGGGTTCACCCAGTCTTAAATGGGTACCGGATTTTTTTCTGGGAAAGTAAAGCAGCACGGGCGTAATACCGACCACATTACCCCAAAAACCATGTGCTTCAGCATGTAAAATATAGGGTCACTAACACCATATTTCCCTATACGCCACTTGGCGTGACGGGAGTACTTTACTTTTTTTTTTTTACAAACATCTTGCAATCAAATGTACTGAACTACATACACAACATAACAGTGCAAAGTAAATCTGGCTTTAAAGACGTCACAGTCTAGAAGAAAACGATATTTTGCTCATCCAATGGCTTCCTATTATATGGTAAGAGCGCCAAGGCCCTCTATCACAATCATTTCTGTTGTAAAAGTGTCAAGTTTAAATCCCATTGGTGGTATTGGAATGACAAGAGATATAACCTACACAAAACTCAAACTAAGGTCTGGGTGGTCTTGAGGTTAAACATCGGCCTCTGAACGGTCCCAAGTTAAATTCCAGCGGTGAGAATATATTTTCTGAAATAAAGAAATTTGAATACGTTTTTCTTCGTGGCATTACCCTACCCGTGGTCTCTGAGTAGTTGGATCCGACGTCTAGCCCTGTCAGATAACGATGATAAACAGGTCACGTGTGCACTCGCGCACTTTAAAAAAAACCTTGGCAGTTGCAGATAAAAAAAGAGTAGGATATAAAAATGGCGGTTATCCGGGCAAAATTGTCAGCTGCTTAAAAAAAAATCTACCCACACCGATGGATCCAAGGTAGTACTACGGAGTTCGTGCACGTGGGTAGGTCTGAGTTTCTCAATATTTCAAGGGAGAAAATCGGAGCACCTCTGAATATATCCGGGGCGCAATGATGATGATCCTAACATAACTCACAATACAACAAGAACGCTCCAAGACAAAAGTAAATAAAAAGTAAAGTACCCCCGTCACGCCAAGTGGCATATATAGAATATGGTGTTAGTGACCATAAATTTTACAGACCTTCAGCACATGATTTTTGTGGTAATGTGGTCGGTATTACGCCCGTACCGCTTTACTTTCCCAGAAAAAATCCGGTACCCATTTAAGGCTGGGTGAACCTGGAAGCCGTCGGTTAGGATCGAACCCTACCTCTTGTCCTTTGTAGTCCAGTTCACTAACCACTGAGCTATTGTGGCTTCCAAGACAAGAGTAGGGGACACAAATTCTACTTTCCTTGCTCATTCTTTTCTATCTGGCGAGTTACACCTCCTTCCTTCTCTCATTCATTATTCATCATTGTTTGCTTCTCATGATCGTTGCAGGAGTAAACTGTGGGCAGCCTCCATCTTTATCAAACAGCAATGTCAAAGTCAAGGACACGTTCTATGGCGATACAGCAAACTACACATGTGTGACTGGATACAAACAGGTTCAAGGGAACACGACTCTACTCTGTGGAGTAACCGGACTTTGGGAGGGCAATAACATCTCATGCCGGAGTATGTTCAGTTTTCTTTTCTGATATTTGATGACTGCAGCACTTTCATATGACATTCTCTATCATTACATTATTTATTTATGTCATTAAATCTTCGTCATTGGAACATTAATTTATGTAAATCATTCTTCATTAACATAACATTCATTTTTATAAATCATTCTCCAACATTAGAACATTTTTTTATGTCATTCTCAGTCAAAAAGAATATTTATTTATATAAATTATTCTTCATTAATAGAACATTTATTATGTCAATCATTCCTCATTAATAGAGCATTTATTATGTCAATCAATTTTCATTAATAGAACAAATTTTAGGTCAATCATTCTTCATTAATAGAACATTTATTATGTCAATCATTTTTCATTAATAGAACATTTATTATATCAACCACACTTCATCATTAAAACATTTATTGTGGTTCAGGAGTCGGTGTCTATTTCCCTTAGAACTGATCTAGTGGTAACAAAGTACCGAGGGAACACTCAAGTCAGATATGCCAAAAGGCTGGGACCAAGAATAGGAAGACATAAACGTTATGCAATCAAATGTACTGAACTACATGCACAACATAACAGTGCAAAGTAAATCTGGCCTAAAAGACATCACAGTTTAGAAAACAGTGATATGGTGCACATCCAATGGAGTTTTACCGGATGGTAAGAGTACAGGCCACCTGCAGTAATAGGTCTCAACCAATGCTACTGGTGATCATCTCCTATATGCTCCCTTTTTGAGTCAAAGCAGAGAGAGAGAGAGAGAGAGAGCGAGCAAGAGCTATTGATGAACAGAGAAGGCATTGCACCCATCACAAGAACACCATACCAGGACAAGTTGTATGAAGACATTGCCTGCCTTGGGCAAACAAACGCTTTCATTTGAACTGATTAAAGTTGACACCCAGAGGTGTACGCAGCTGAAGAAGCAAATATATTAGCCTATTTATGTACAATCATTCTCCGTCACTAAAACGTGTTTTTGTATCATCATTCTTCATCTTTCTTCAAACATTAATTGGTGTCACTAATCCTCTAGAACATTAATTTGTACCACTTATCCTTTATATGAGGAAGATACTATGCAATCTATTTTTGACAATAGAAACAAGAAAAAGAGTTCTTAAATGTTATGTAGGGTCAGTCTTAACATATGGATGTGAATCATGGACAATAGGACAACAGACAAGAAAATCACTGGAGTCTGTAGAAATGTGGTTTTACAGAAGAATGTTGAGAATACCATGGACAGCTAAGAAGAGTAATGAAAATGTTCTGAAAGAGGTCAAAGCAAAAAGAGATAATTTCCAATATTAGGAAGAAACAATCATCATTTTGTGGCCATGTAATGAGAAGAGAACAACTGGAATATATTGTAACAACTGGAAAAATTAGGGGACGAAGAGATAGAGGGAAGCAAAGAGAGAAAATACCAGACAGCTTAAAAGAATGGCTTGACAGAAGGTCAACAACAGAATTGATAAAGAACTGTTGAGATCGAGAGTTGTGGAGAGACATGATCACCTACACCAGTAGGCGCGGTAGTTGATGATGATGATATCCTCTATAATTAGAACATTAATGTGTGTCACTAATCTTCTATCAGTAAAAGATTAATTTGTGTCACTAATCCTCTATCAGTAAAACATTAATTTGTGTCACCAATCTTCTATCAGTAAAACATTAATTTGTGTCACCAATCTTCTATCAGTAAAACATTAATTTGTGTCACCAATCTTCTATCAGTAAAACATTAATTTGTGTCACCAATCTTCTATCAGTAAAACATTAATTTGTGTCACCAATCTTCTATCAGTAAAATATTAATTTGTGTCACTAATCTTCTATCAGTAAAACATTAATTTGTGTCACCAATCTTCTATCAGTAAAACATTAATTTGTGTCACTAATTTTTTATCATAAAAAAGAACATCTACTGGAAACAAATAGCGGCCTTAAGAACTGGAAACCAATTGGAAATGTTTCAACAAATAAAACAGGGTGTTAGACAAGGTTGTGTGCTGTCACCAGATTTGTTTTATATTTATAGTGAGATTATTTTAAGATCCATAAGGGACATGCCTGGAATAACAATTGGAGGTCATAATATAAATAATCTAAGGTATGCTGATGATACAGTCTTAATCGCGAAGAGTGAAAATGAGTTACAAGAAATATTGGACATTATAGTGAAAGAAAGCAAAAATAAAGGACTCAGCATTAATAGCAAAAAGACAGAGGTAATGGTAACAACAAAGAAAAAGACATCACCCCAGTGCAAAATATAGACAAGTGGAACAATATTAAAACAGGTAAATGAATTTAAATATTTTTGAACTTTGTTAACCTCAGACAGAAGATGTACAAAAGGGGTGAGATGCAGAATGGCTCAGGCAAAAGCAGCTTTCCAAAAAATGAGGAAGATACTATGCAATCCATTTTTGACAATAGAAACAAGAAAAAGAGTTCTTAAATGTTATGTAGAGCCAGTCTTAACATATGGATGCGAATCATGGACAATAGGACAACAGACAAGAAAATCACTGGAGTCTGTAGAATTGTGGTTTTACAGAAGAATAATGAGAGTACCATGGACAGCTAAGAAGAGTAATGAAGATGTTCTGAGAGAGGTCAAACCAAAAAGAGAGCTGATTTCCAATATTAGGAAGAAACAATCATCATTTTTTTGGCCATGTAATGAGAAGAGAACAACTGGAATATATTGTAACAACTGGAAAAATTAGGGGACGAAGAGATAGAGGGAAGCAAAGAGAGAAAATACCAGACAGCTTAAAAGAATGGCTTGACAGAAGGTCAACAACAGAATTGATAAAGAACTGTTGAGATCGAGAGTTGTGGAGAGACATGATCACCTACACCAGTAGGCGCGGTAGTTGATGATGATGATATCCTCTATAATTAGAACATTAATGTGTGTCACTAATCTTCTATCAGTAAAAGATTAATTTGTGTCACTAATCCTCTATCAGTAAAACATTAATTTGTGTCACCAATCTTCTATCAGTAAAACATTAATTTGTGTCACCAATCTTCTATCAGTAAAACATTAATTTGTGTCACCAATCTTCTATCAGTAAAACATTAATTTGTGTCACCAATCTTCTATCAGTAAAACATTAATTTGTGTCACCAATCTTCTATCAGTAAAATATTAATTTGTGTCACTAATCTTCTATCAGTAAAACATTAATTTGTGTCACCAATCTTCTATCAGTAAAACATTAATTTGTGTCACTAATTTTTTATCATAAAAAAGAACATCTACTGGAAACAAATAGCGGCCTTAAGAACTGGAAACCAATTGGAAATGTTTCAACAAATAAAACAGGGTGTTAGACAAGGTTGTGTGCTGTCACCAGATTTGTTTTATATTTATAGTGAGATTATTTTAAGATCCATAAGGGACATGCCTGGAATAACAATTGGAGGTCATAATATAAATAATCTAAGGTATGCTGATGATACAGTCTTAATCGCGAAGAGTGAAAATGAGTTACAAGAAATATTGGACATTATAGTGAAAGAAAGCAAAAATAAAGGACTCAGCATTAATAGCAAAAAGACAGAGGTAATGGTAACAACAAAGAAAAAGACATCACCCCAGTGCAAAATATAGACAAGTGGAACAATATTAAAACAGGTAAATGAATTTAAATATTTTTGAACTTTGTTAACCTCAGACAGAAGATGTACAAAAGGGGTGAGATGCAGAATGGCTCAGGCAAAAGCAGCTTTCCAAAAAATGAGGAAGATACTATGCAATCCATTTTTGACAATAGAAACAAGAAAAAGAGTTCTTAAATGTTATGTAGAGCCAGTCTTAACATATGGATGCGAATCATGGACAATAGGACAACAGACAAGAAAATCACTGGAGTCTGTAGAATTGTGGTTTTACAGAAGAATAATGAGAGTACCATGGACAGCTAAGAAGAGTAATGAAGATGTTCTGAGAGAGGTCAAACCAAAAAGAGAGCTGATTTCCAATATTAGGAAGAAACAATCATCATTTTTTTGGCCATGTAATGAGAAGAGAACAACTGGAATATATTGTAACAACTGGAAAAATTGAGGGACGAAGAGATAGAGGGAAGCAAAGAGAAAAAATAACAGACATCTTAAGAGAATGGCTTGACAGAAGGTCAACAACAGAAATGATAAATAGCTGCCGAGATCGAAGGTTGTGGAGAGACATGATCACCTACGCCAGTAGGCCAGGTACTTGATGATGATGATGATTAATTCTCTATCAGTAAAACATTAATTTGTGTCACCAATCTTCTATCAGTAAAACATTAATTTGTGTCACTAATCCTCTATCAGTAAAACATTAATTTGTGTCACCAATCCTCTATCAGTAAAACATTAATTTGTGTCACCAATCTTTTATCAGTAAAACATTAATTTGTGTCACCAATCTTCTATCAGTAAAACATTAATTTGTGTCACCAATCTTCTATCAGTAAAACATTAATTTGTGTCACCAATCTTCTATCAGTAAAACATTAATTTGTGTCACCAATCTTCTATCAGTAAAACATTAATTTGTGTCACCAATCTTCTATCAGTAAAACATTAATTTGTGTCACCAATCTTCTATCAGTAAAACATTAATTTGTGTCACCAATCTTCTATCAGTAAAACATTAATTTGTGTCACCAATGCTCTATCAGTAAAACATTAATTTGTGTCACTAATCCTCTATCAGTAAAACATTAATTTGTGTCACTAATCCTCTATCAGTAAAACATTAATTTGTGTCACTAATCCTCTATCAGTAAAACATTAATTTGTGTCACCAATCTTCTATCAGTAAAACATTAATTTGTATCACTAATCCTCCATTGTTAAAAAAATGTCTATTATCTAATATATTTTTTTCCTTTACACTTTTTCTGTATATCAACCTGTCAATATCATTACACCTTTCTCAGATGTAAACGTTTCTCCATCGTTACAACATTTATTTGCTGGACTCTTCCCTGTCTTTTAACAAAGCACTAGTCATTAATTTAATTAATTATGATTCTTTTAGATCTTCCACCTATGCATTAAATTCCTTGCTCTTTCATCACTCATTGCATTGTTACTATTTCCTGCTTTTATATATTTGCAGACATAATTTTCTTCCCAATTTTCACTGCAGGAGTAAACTGTGGACAGCCTCCATCATTATCAAACAGCAATGTCACAGTCAAGGACACATTCTATGGTGATACAGCAAACTACACATGTGTGACTGGATACAAACAGGTTCAAGGGAACACAACCCTGTTATGTGGAGCAACAGGACATTGGGAAGGCAATAACATTTCGTGTCAGAGTATGTTTCCTTTTTGTTCTCTAATTTTCTCAATTAAACCTGCCTCAGGAAGCATTTATAGTCCTTATTTTGACATTACAGTTTATGATAAATTATATTGCCTTTTTTTTATTATAGCACAATATGTTTTAACTCTTCATTTTTGTATTTCCTATTAGTTTTTTTTTCACTTCCCTCATTCCAATCAAATCATTTACCTTTTTTTTTCATTTCTTTCTCTCTCTCTATCCCATTATCTATATTTTATTTTACACTTTCTCAGACATCAACCATTTACCACACTTAGAAAATTAACATTTGTCAAAAAATACTATCATCATGTCAAATATTTCTTCTCAGTCATTATAACATTGTCATACTTCAATAAATCTACTTTATTACCGTATTATATATGTCAATCATACATCAACATTAAAATATTTACTTGTGACACTAATTCTTAACAATTAAAATAAATTTCTAATATCTAATCTATTTTATTTCTTTATACTATTTTTCTTTGTCAATTTGTCCATACCATTACAACTGTAGGAGGTCAGATTCGATCCTGATCAACGGCTTCCGGGCTCACCTAGCCTGAAATGGGTACTGGTTTTTTTTTTTCTGGGAGAGTAAAGCGGTGCGGTGTAACACCTACCACATTACCCCAAAAATCATGGGCTGTATGTCTAAAAAAAATTATGGTCACTAACACCATATTCCCAATTCGCCACTTGGCGTGACAGGGCTCTTTACTTTACTTACTATTCCAAATGCATCATTAGTAAACACTTATTTGCTGACTTTTCCTCCACCATTAAAAAATACACTAGTTATCAAATTTTAATGAACTATTATTCTGTTAGATCTTTCATCTCCTCATTTACTTCCTTGCCTTGCTCTTTCATCGCTCTCTGCCTCGTCACTATCTCTTACATCCTCAAATTTGAGACATAATTTTCATACTACTTTTCACTGCAGGAGTTAACTGTGGACAGCCTCCATCTTTATCAAAGAGCAATGTCAAATTCAAGGACACGTTCTATGGTGATACAGCAAACTACACATGTGTGGCTGGATACAAACAGGTTCAAGGGAACACAACTCTGTTCTGTGGAGCAACAGGGCAATGGGAGGGGAATAACATTTCATGTCAGAGTATGTTCCATTTTTGTTGTCTCTTCTTCTCAGTTAATCCAGATTCAGGAACTTTTTATTTTCTTTATTTTCATATAACAAATTACTATCAATTCAGTTTATATTAGTTTCCTATCACACTTTTGTTTTAAATTCTTTTCTGTTTCACTCATTATCCTACAATTTCCAAAATTTTATTCTTCCTAGGTTTGTTGTTGTTGCTTATTCTAGTGACAGTCATTCTTTAGTTTTATCAAATTAATTTACTGATAAATTTTCCAGCAATACAACATTCATCTGTGTCAAACATTGCTCTTTATTGCAACATTCACATGTGTCAACCATTGCTCATTATTACAACATTCACATGTGTCAACCATTGATGATTACTGCTAAATTCACATGTGTCAACCATTGCTCTTTCTTGCAATATTCACATGTGTCAACCATTGCTCTTTCTTGCAACATTCACATGTGTCAACCATTGCTCTTTATTGCAACATTCACATGTGTCAACCATTGATCATTACTGCAACATTCACATGTGTCAACCATTGCTCATTATTGCAATATTCACATGTGTCAACCATTGCTCATTATTACAACATTCACATGTGTCAACCATTTATCATTATTGCAACATTCATATGTGTCAATCATTGCTCATTATTGCAACATTCACATGTACCAACCATTGCTCATTATTACAACATTAGTCCATTTTGAATATTTTTCCCAGTCAACAATTCTCCATCATTTCAGCATTTATTTATACCAACATCATTAAAACACTCAACTCTGTCAATTGTTCTCCATCATTTCAGCATTCACTTATGTCAATTGTTCTCCATCATTACATCATTCACTTTTGTCAATTGTTCTCCATCATTACATCATTCACTTTTGTCAATTGTTCTCCATCATTACAGCATTCACTTATTTCAATTATTCTCTATCATTATAAAATTTACTTGTGTGATCTCATCTCAGCCATTCTAAAATGTTCCAACAATCTATTTATTTATTCTGTACTGTTTTAGAAGTTCCATTATTTCACTTATTTCCTAGCTTGTACATCATTCTCTGTCTCACTTCTGTCATCCTGCAGTCTTATATTCACAGACATCATGTTTCTTTCTCTCCATGTTCTCTATAGGAGTTAACTGTGGGCAGCCTCCATCTTTATCAAACAGCAATGTCAAAGTGAAGGACACATTCTATGGTGATACAGCAAACTACACATGTGTGACTGGATACAAACATGTTCAAGGGAACACAACTCTGTTCTGTGGAGCAACAGGGCAATGGGAGGGCAATAACATTTCATGTCAGAGTATGTTCCATTTTTGTTCTCTCTTCTTCTCAGTTAATCCAGATTCAGGAACTATTTATTTTATTTATTTTCATATAGCAAATTACTATCAATTCTGTTTATATTAGTTTCCTATCACACTTTTGTTTTAAATTCTTTTCTGTTTCACTCATTATCCTACAATTTCCATAATTTTATTCTTCCTAGGTTTGTTGTTGTTGCTTATTCTAGTGACAGTCATTCTTCAGTTTTATCAAATTAATTTACTGATAAATGTTCCAGCAATACAACATTCACTTGTGTCAAACATTGCTCTTTATTGCAACATTCACATGTGTCAACCATTGCTCATTATTACAATATTCACATGTGTCAACCATCAATCATTACTGCAACATTCACATGTGTCAACCATTGTTCATTATTACAACATTCACATGTGTCAACCATTGCTCATTATTGCAACATTCACATGTGTCAACCATTGCTCATTATTGCAACATTCACATGTGAATGCTGCAATGTGTCAACCCTTGTGCAATGAGTGAACCATTGCTCATTATTGCAACATTCACATGTGTCAACCATTGCTAATTATTCCAACATTCACATGTGTCAACCATTGCTCGTTATTGCAACATTCACATGTGTCAACCATTGCTCATTATTGCAACATTCACAAGTTTCAACAATTGCTCATTATTGCAACATTCACATGTGTCAACCATTGCTCATTATTGCAACATTCACATGTGTCAACCATTGATGATTATTGCAATATTCACATGTGTCAACCATTGTTCATTACTACAACATTCACATGTGCCAATTATTGGTTTATTATTTCAACATTAGTCCATCTCAAACAATGCTCATTCTTACAAACTTCTTCCCAGTCGACAATTCTCCATCATTTCAGCATTTATTTATACCAACATTATTACAACACTCAACTCTGTCATTTGTTCTCCATCATTTCAGCATTTATTTATACCAACATAATTACAACACTCAACTCTGTCAATTGTTCTCCATCATTTCAGCATTTATTTATACCAACTAAATTTCTCCATCATTACAACACTCAACTCTGTCAATTTTTCTCCATCATTACAGCATTCACTTATGTCAATTATTCTCTATCATTATAAAATTTACTTGTGCGAACTCATCTAAGCTATTCTATGATATGCCAGTAATCTATTTATTTATTCTGTACTTTTTACATCTTCCATTTTTCATTTATTTCCTTGTTTGTTGACTCACCAAAGAAGTGCATGGGCATTTACATCATGCTCGGCAGGCAGAATATTCAAAGAAGACAGTGGTGCATACATCATGAACACGAGTAACATGACAATGGAGGCGATGACAGTGACCAAGGCATTCAAATGGTTAGAGTGACAAGACTACACCCACACATAAATACTGAGTGATTCTATGAGCATGGTAAAAAAAGTGGAGGCAGGCTCTGTACGCATGCGCAATGGGTAGAGTCATTGCAGAAGTCTAAAATACGTTAGGTCACCTTTGTCTATGTCCCTGGACATGCTGGAGTACAGGGAAATGAAAGAGTGGACAGGTTGGCTAGCTGTGCTGTCATTGAGGACGGTCAACCAATGGATTGGGGGGACATTATCAATGCCCTCTGAGATGTGGGAAGAGCACAATACTGCGACAACCACAAATCCACGTCACTCCTTCAGATGAAAGAGATTGGAGTTAAGATGGGCACAGCCAGAAACGAGAAACTTAGTGGCTCTGTAAGAAGACTAATCAACCAACACAGAACTGGATTCGTCAGTCGCTGGACACTGTGGGACTTTCTGAGGAGGGGATCTGAGCACCTATGGACATGTTCAGAGTGCAATGATGATGACCCGCAAATAACTCAATAACTCTCTGTCTGACTCTTGTCTTCTGCAGTCTTACATTCATAGTCATAATGTTTGTTTCTCTTTATGTTCATTGCAGGAGTTAACTGTGGGCAGCCTCCATCTTTATCAAACAGCAATGTCAAAGTGAAGGACACATTCTATGGTGATACAGCAAACTACACATGTATGACTGGATACAAACAGGTTCAAGGGAACACAACTCTGCTCTGTGGAGCAACAGGGCAATGGGAGAGGAATAACATTTCCTGTCAGAGTATGTTCCCTTTTTGTTGTCTGATCTTCTCAGCTCAGCTAAACCAGACACAGGACACATTTATATTGCTTATTTTTATATTACAAATTATTATAAATTCTGTCCCCTTTTTTTATCGTAACTCACAATCTTTTCTCTCTTATTCCATTTCTATATTTCCCATTAGTTTTTGTCACATCCACGTTCTAAATCAAATTATTTTCCTTTTTTCATTTCTTTTTCTTTCTCTCTCTCTCTCTCTCTCTCTCTCTCTCTCTCTCTCTCTCTCTCTCATCTCTCTGTCTATTATTTTAGACTTTCTCTGACATCAACCATTAATCACAATTAAGAAGTTAACATGTCATAAAATTCCCATCATGTCAAATATTTCTCCATCATTACAACATTAACTTATGTCAATAAATCTACTTTATTACTGCATTTGTTTACGTTAATCATTCTTCATAATTAACATATTATTGATGTCAACAAGCCTCCATTATTATCCATCATTACAACATTAACTTATGTCAATAAATCTACTTTATTACTGCATTTGTTTACATTAATCATTCTTCATAATTAACATATTATTGATGTCCACAAGCCTCCATTATTATCCATCATTGCAACATTAACTTATGTCAATAAATCTACTTCATTACTGCAATTGTTTACCTCACTCATTCTTCATAATTAACATATTATTGATGTCAACAAGCCTCCATTATTATCCATCATTGCATCCTTTTTATTATGTCAACAGTTCCTCCCCAACACTGAAAGGTAAATGAGAAAGTAAAGAGAAAGAATCTTCGGTAATTTCCTAGTTTGATCAGATCAGTTTGGAAGAGTGATGTCCCCTAAAATATGTCTGCCAAAATACAGTGGTTCTACGCATTCTTGGCGTTGGGGTCCAAACTAGGAAATTACCAGAATCCATCATTGCAAGACTTACTATTATCAACTCTCCTTTGCCATGAAAATAATACTCAAGTTATGTTTTGTGTACTCCTTTAGATTTTCCATTTTATATAGTTTACATCGTTCCTTGTTCATAATTTTCTGTTAGTCTACTGCAGTCTTACATTCATAGTCATAATGTTTGTTTCTCTTTACGTTCGTTGCAGGAGTAAACTGTGGGCAGCCTCCATCTTTATCAAACAGCAATGTCACAGTCAAGGACACATTCTATGGTGATACAGCAAACTACACATGTGTGACTGGATACAAACAGGTTCAAGGGAACACAACTCTGCTCTGTGGAGCAACAGGGCAATGGGAGAGGAATAACATTTCCTGTCAGAGTATGTTCCCTTTCAGTTCTCTGATTTTCTCAGCTAAATCAGACTTGGGAAACATTTCTGCTTCTACACCCCTCAAGTCAATTGATAATGTTAAGCCCTATTGTTATGAAGGAAGATAGGAATAACACCATAGAGTAACATCAGCAGACACATGGTCATTTCTCATGCTTGTTTATTTCCTGATTTTTTTCCGTTAGTATTATACTCTGTGTACAATGGGATCGTTCGTTCGTTCGCTTTCGTCAGCTTTGACCTCTGACGAAGTCCCACCTACTCAATTTTGTGGGACTGAATTTTGCGTGTAAAGTCTGTTTTATCCCATTACAGGATGCCCCTCGCCATGCAGGCAGATTTACTCCGACTTCAGAGGTACTAATTTTTAGGGAATTAGTAAAACCCAGGTGTCCTCGCCAGGGTACGAACCCCTATCGATTGCGCTAACCGGACACCCAATACAATGGGATGAATTCAAACCTAATATCATCATCATCATCATTGAGTACCCTCTCTGCATCGAAGGTTGGCTACCATGGAGCGCCATTCCACTCTGTCTCTTGCTTTGATTGTGCAGATTGCCATAGGCTGACTTGTCCATCTTTTGATGTTACTCGTCCATGTTAGTCTTGGCCTGCCTCTGCCTCTTTTACCTTGTATTTTCCCTTCTAATATTACTTTTATTAGACTGTTGTGTCTTTTAACATGACCAAAAAATTTCATTTGTCTTGCTCTAATTGTGTTTAGTAGTTCTTTTTTTCATTTTTAGTTGTTTTAAAACTTCTTCGTTTGTTTTCTTTTCTTTCCATCCAATTCTACCTATTCTTCTATAAATCCACATTTCAAAGGCTTCAACTTTTTGTTCTCAAACCTAATATAGAAATAAGATAATTGGCCATGTAACCAGTTATCTTATCTACAATTAGGAAGAGAAGATGAATATATGTCACACATGTGTTGGGAAGAGACAATATAAGAATTTCAAAACAGGCTTTTACATAGTGGGATACAGGATACAGAAAATGAGGAAAACCTAGAGAGACACTGAAAGGAACACTAATAAAGAAGCAGAGTCAGCAAGTATAGACTCATTTTATAAGATCAACCATCTCACAACCAGAATAGAGATCGGAGGGCGAAAGACTCTATGAGTCCAATGTGACATCTGGCAATGCTGGAATTATCAAGATCAAGATTAGCCATAGTCAACACACTCTATTTTCAGCAGGCTGGATTTTAGTTTGGTGAAGTAGATTTTGGTCTGGTGAAGTAGATTTTGGTCTGGTGAAGTAGATTTTGGTCTGGTGAAGTAGATTTTGGTCTGGTGAAGTAGATTTTGGTCTGATGAAGTAGATTTTGGTCTGGTGAAGTAGATTTTGGTCTGATGAAGTAGATTTTGGTCTGGTGAAGGAGATTTTGGTCTGGTGAAGTAGATTTTGGTTTGGTGAAGTAGATTTTGGTCTGGTGAAGTAGATTTTGGTCTGGTGAAGTAGATTTTGGTCTAGTGAAGTAGATTTTGGTCTGGTGAAGTAGATTTTGGTCTGATGAAGTAGATTTTGGTCTGGTGAAGTAGATTTTGGTCTGGTGAAGTAGATTTTGGTCTGGTGAAGGAAATTTTAGTTTGGTGAAGTAGATTTTGGTCTGATGAAGTAGATTTTGGTCTGATGAAGTAGATTTTGGTCTGATGAAGTAGATTTTGGTCTGGTGAAGTAGATTTTGGTCTGGTGAAGTAGATTTTGGTCTGGTGAAGTAGATTTTGGTCTGGTGAAGTAGATCTTGGTCTGGTGAAGGAAATTTTAGTTTGGTGAAGTAGATTTTGGTCTGATGAAGTAGATTTTGGTCTGATGAAGTAGATTTTGGTCTGATGAAGTAGATTTTGGTCTGGTGAAGTAGATTTTGGTCTGGTGAAGTAGATTTTGGTTTGGTGAAGTAGATTTTGGTCTGGTGAAGTAGATTTTGGTCTGGTGAAGTAGATTTTGGTCTGGTGAAATAGATTTAGGTCTGGTGAAGGAAATTTTAGTTTGGTGAAGTAGATTTTGGTCTGGTGAAGTAGATTTTGGTCTGGTGAAGTAGATTTTGGTCTGATGAAGTAGATTTTGGTCTGGTGAAGGAGATTTTGGTCTGGTGAAGTAGATTTTGGTTTGGTGAAGGGAATTTTAGTTTGGTGAAGTAGATTTTGGTCTGGTGAAGTAGATTTTGGTCTGGTGAAGGAGATTTTGGTCTGATGAAGTAGATTTTGGTCTGATGAAGTAGATTTTGGTCTGATGAAGTAGATTTTGGTCTGGTGAAGTAGATTTTGGTCTGGTGAAGTAGATTTTGGTCTGGTGAAGTAGATTTTAGTTTGGTGAAGTAGATTTTGGTTTGGTGAAGTAGATTTTGGTCTGGTGAAGTAGATTTTGGTCTGGTGAAGGAGATTTTGGTCTGGTGAAGTAGATTTTGGTCTGGTGAAGTAGATTTTGGTCTGGTGAAGTAGATTTTGGTTTGGTGAAGGAGATTTTGGTCTGGTGAAGGAGATTTTGGTCTGGTGAAGTAGATTTTAGTTTAGTGAAGTAGATTTTGGTCTGGTGAAGTAGATTTTGGTCTGGTGAAGTAGATTTTGGTCTGATGAAGTAGATTTTGGTTTGGTGAAGTAGATTTAGTTTGGTGAAGTAGATTTTGGTCTGGTGAAGTAGATTTTGGTCTGGTGAAGTAGATTTTGGTCTGGTGAAGTAGATTTTGGTCTGGTGAAGTAGATTTTGGTCTGGTGAAGTAGATTTTGGTCTGGTGAAGTAGATTTTGGTCTGGTGAAGTAGATTTTGGTCTGGTGAAGTAGATTTTGGTCTGGTGAAGTAGATTTTGGTCTGGTGAAGGAAATTTTAGTTTGGTGAAGTAGATTTTGGTCTGGTGAAGTAGATTTTGGTCTGGTGAAGGAGATTTTGGTCTGGTGAAGTAGATTTTGGTCTGGTGAAGGAAATTTTAGTTTGGTGAAGTAGATTTTGGTCTGGTGAAGTAGATTTTGGTCTGGTGAAGGAGATTTTAGTCTGATGAAGGAGATTTTGGTCTGGTGAAGGAGATTTTGGTCTGGTGAAGTAGATTTTGGTCTGATGAAGGAGATTTTGGTCTGGTGAAGGAGATTTTGGTCTGGTGAAGGAGATTTTGGTCTGGTGAAGTAGATTTTGGTCTGGTGAAGTAGATTTTGGTCTGATGAAAGAGATTTTGGTCTGGTGAAGTAGATTTTGGTCTGATGAAGGAGATTTTGGTCTGGTGAAGGAGATTTTGGTCTGGTGAAGGAGATTTAGTTTGGTGAAGGAGATTTAGTTTGGTGAAGGAGATTTTAGGTTGGTGAAGGAGATTTAGTTTGGTGAAGGAGATTTTGGTCTGGTGAAGGAGATTTAGTTTGGTGAAGGAGATTTTAGGTTGGTGAAGGAGATTTAGTTTGGTGAAGTAGATTTTGGTCTGGTGAAGGAGATTTTATGTTGGTGAAGGAGATTTAGTTTGGTGAAGGAGATTTTGGTCTGGTGAAGGAGATTTTAGATTGGTGAAGGAGATTTAGTTTGGTGAAGGGGATTTTGGTCTGGTGAAGGAGATTTTAGGTTGGTGAAGGAGATTTAGTTTGGTGAAGTAGATTTTGGTCTGGTGAAGGAGATTTTAGGTTGGTGAAGGAGATTTAGTTTGGCGAAGGAGATTTTGGTCTGGTGAAGGAGATTTTAGGTTGGTGAAGGAGATTTAGTTTGGTGAAGTAGATTTTAGGTTGGTGAAGGAGATTTTAGGTTGGTGAAGGAGATTTAGTTTGGTGAAGGAGATTTTGGTCTGGTGAAGGAGATTTTAGGTTGGTGAAGGAGATTTAGTTTGTGAAGGAGATTTTGGTCTGGTGAAGGAGATTTAGTTTGGTGAAGGAGATTTTGGTCTGGTGAAGGAGATTTTAGGTTGGTGAAGGAGATTTAGTTTGGTGAAGTAGATTTTGGTCTGGTGAAGGAGATTTTAGGTTGGTGAAGGAGATTTAGTTTGGTGAAGAAGATTTTGGTCTGGTGAAGGAGATTTTAGGTTGGTGAAGGAGATTTAGTTTGGTGAAGGAGATTTTGGTCTGGTGAAGGAGATTTTAGGTTGGTGAAGGAGATTTAGTTTGGTGAAGTAGATTTTGGTCTGGTGAAGGAGATTTTAGGTTGGTGAAGGAGATTTAGTTTGGTGAAGTAGATTTTGGTCTGGTGAAGGAGATTTTAGGTTGGTGAAGGAGATTTAGTTTGGCGAAGGAGATTTTGGTCTGGTGAAGGAGATTTTAGGTTGGTGAAGGAGATTTAGTTTGGTGAAGAAGATTTTGGTCTGGTGAAGGAGATTTTAGGTTGGTGAAGTAGATTTTGGTCTGGTGAAGTAGATTTTGGTCTGATGAAGTAGATTTTGGTCTGGTGAAGTAGATTTTGGTCTGATGAAGTAGATTTTGGTCTGGTGAAGGAGATTTTGGTCTGGTGAAGTAGATTTTGGTTTGGTGAAGTAGATTTTGGTCTGGTGAAGTAGATTTTGGTCTGGTGAAGTAGATTTTGGTCTAGTGAAGTAGATTTTGGTCTGGTGAAGTAGATTTTGGTCTGATGAAGTAGATTTTGGTCTGGTGAAGTAGATTTTGGTCTGGTGAAGTAGATTTTGGTCTGGTGAAGGAAATTTTAGTTTGGTGAAGTAGATTTTGGTCTGATGAAGTAGATTTTGGTCTGATGAAGTAGATTTTGGTCTGATGAAGTAGATTTTGGTCTGGTGAAGTAGATTTTGGTCTGGTGAAGTAGATTTTGGTCTGGTGAAGTAGATTTTGGTCTGGTGAAGTAGATCTTGGTCTGGTGAAGGAATTTTAGTTTGGTGAAGTAGATTTTGGTCTGATGAAGTAGATTTTGGTCTGATGAAGTAGATTTTGGTCTGATGAAGTAGATTTTGGTCTGGTGAAGTAGATTTTGGTCTGGTGAAGTAGATTTTGGTTTGGTGAAGTAGATTTTGGTCTGGTGAAGTAGATTTTGGTCTGGTGAAGTAGATTTTGGTCTGGTGAAATAGATTTAGGTCTGGTGAAGGAAATTTTAGTTTGGTGAAGTAGATTTTGGTCTGGTGAAGTAGATTTTGGTCTGGTGAAGTAGATTTTGGTCTGATGAAGTAGATTTTGGTCTGGTGAAGGAGATTTTGGTCTGGTGAAGTAGATTTTGGTTTGGTGAAGGGAATTTTAGTTTGGTGAAGTAGATTTTGGTCTGGTGAAGTAGATTTTGGTCTGGTGAAGGAGATTTTGGTCTGATGAAGTAGATTTTGGTCTGATGAAGTAGATTTTGGTCTGATGAAGTAGATTTTGGTCTGGTGAAGTAGATTTTGGTATGGTGAAGTAGATTTTGGTCTGGTGAAGTAGATTTTAGTTTGGTGAAGTAGATTTTGGTTTGGTGAAGTAGATTTTGGTCTGGTGAAGTAGATTTTGGTCTGGTGAAGGAGATTTTGGTCTGGTGAAGTAGATTTTGGTCTGGTGAAGTAGATTTTGGTCTGGTGAAGTAGATTTTGGTTTGGTGAAGGAGATTTTGGTCTGGTGAAGGAGATTTTGGTCTGGTGAAGTAGATTTTAGTTTAGTGAAGTAGATTTTGGTCTGGTGAAGTAGATTTTGGTCTGGTGAAGTAGATTTTGGTCTGATGAAGTAGATTTTGGTTTGGTGAAGTAGATTTAGTTTGGTGAAGTAGATTTTGGTCTGGTGAAGTAGATTTTGGTCTGGTGAAGTAGATTTTGGTCTGGTGAAGTAGATTTTGGTCTGGTGAAGTAGATTTTGGTCTGGTGAAGTAGATTTTGGTCTGGTGAAGTAGATTTTGGTCTGGTGAAGTAGATTTTGGTCTGGTGAAGTAGATTTTGGTCTGGTGAAGTAGATTTTGGTCTGGTGAAGGAAATTTTAGTTTGGTGAAGTAGATTTTGGTCTGGTGAAGTAGATTTTGGTCTGGTGAAGGAGATTTTGGTCTGGTGAAGTAGATTTTGGTCTGGTGAAGGAAATTTTAGTTTGGTGAAGTAGATTTTGGTCTGGTGAAGTAGATTTTGGTCTGGTGAAGGAGATTTTAGTCTGATGAAGGAGATTTTGGTCTGGTGAAGGAGATTTGGTCTGGTGAAGTAGATTTTGGTCTGATGAAGGAGATTTTGGTCTGGTGAAGGAGATTTTGGTCTGGTGAAGGAGATTTTGGTCTGGTGAAGTAGATTTTGGTCTGGTGAAGTAGATTTTGGTCTGATGAAAGAGATTTTGGTCTGGTGAAGTAGATTTTGGTCTGATGAAGGAGATTTTGGTCTGGTGAAGGAGATTTTGGTCTGGTGAAGGAGATTTAGTTTGGTGAAGGAGATTTAGTTTGGTGAAGGAGATTTTAGGTTGGTGAAGGAGATTTAGTTTGGTGAAGGAGATTTTGGTCTGGTGAAGGAGATTTAGTTTGGTGAAGGAGATTTTAGGTTGGTGAAGGAGATTTAGTTTGGTGAAGTAGATTTTGGTCTGGTGAAGGAGATTTTATGTTGGTGAAGGAGATTTAGTTTGGTGAAGGAGATTTTGGTCTGGTGAAGGAGATTTTAGATTGGTGAAGGAGATTTAGTTTGGTGAAGGGGATTTTGGTCTGGTGAAGGAGATTTTAGGTTGGTGAAGGAGATTTAGTTTGGTGAAGTAGATTTTGGTCTGGTGAAGGAGATTTTAGGTTGGTGAAGGAGATTTAGTTTGGCGAAGGAGATTTTGGTCTGGTGAAGGAGATTTTAGGTTGGTGAAGGAGATTTAGTTTGGTGAAGTAGATTTTAGGTTGGTGAAGGAGATTTTAGGTTGGTGAAGGAGATTTAGTTTGGTGAAGGAGATTTTGGTCTGGTGAAGGAGATTTTAGGTTGGTGAAGGAGATTTAGTTTGGTGAAGGAGATTTTGGTCTGGTGAAGGAGATTTAGTTTGGTGAAGGAGATTTTGGTCTGGTGAAGGAGATTTTAGGTTGGTGAAGGAGATTTAGTTTGGTGAAGTAGATTTTGGTCTGGTGAAGGAGATTTTAGGTTGGTGAAGGAGATTTAGTTTGGTGAAGAAGATTTTGGTCTGGTGAAGGAGATTTTAGGTTGGTGAAGGAGATTTAGTTTGGTGAAGGAGATTTTGGTCTGGTGAAGGAGATTTTAGGTTGGTGAAGGAGATTTAGTTTGGTGAAGTAGATTTTGGTCTGGTGAAGGAGATTTTAGGTTGGTGAAGGAGATTTAGTTTGGTGAAGTAGATTTTGGTCTGGTGAAGGAGATTTTAGGTTGGTGAAGGAGATTTAGTTTGGCGAAGGAGATTTTGGTCTGGTGAAGGAGATTTTAGGTTGGTGAAGGAGATTTAGTTTGGTGAAGAAGATTTTGGTCTGGTGAAGGAGATTTTAGGTTGGTGAAGTAGATTTTGGTCTGGTGAAGTAGATTTTGGTCTGATGAAGTAGATTTTGGTCTGGTGAAGTAGATTTTGGTCTGATGAAGTAGATTTTGGTCTGGTGAAGGAGATTTTGGTCTGGTGAAGTAGATTTTGGTTTGGTGAAGTAGATTTTGGTCTGGTGAAGTAGATTTTGGTCTGGTGAAGTAGATTTTGGTCTAGTGAAGTAGATTTTGGTCTGGTGAAGTAGATTTTGGTCTGATGAAGTAGATTTTGGTCTGGTGAAGTAGATTTTGGTCTGGTGAAGTAGATTTTGGTCTGGTGAAGGAAATTTTAGTTTGGTGAAGTAGATTTTGGTCTGATGAAGTAGATTTTGGTCTGATGAAGTAGATTTTGGTCTGATGAAGTAGATTTTGGTCTGGTGAAGTAGATTTTGGTCTGGTGAAGTAGATTTTGGTCTGGTGAAGTAGATTTTGGTCTGGTGAAGTAGATCTTGGTCTGGTGAAGGAAATTTTAGTTTGGTGAAGTAGATTTTGGTCTGATGAAGTAGATTTTGGTCTGATGAAGTAGATTTTGGTCTGATGAAGTAGATTTTGGTCTGGTGAAGTAGATTTTGGTCTGGTGAAGTAGATTTTGGTTTGGTGAAGTAGATTTTGGTCTGGTGAAGTAGATTTTGGTCTGGTGAAGTAGATTTTGGTCTGGTGAAATAGATTTAGGTCTGGTGAAGGAAATTTTAGTTTGGTGAAGTAGATTTTGGTCTGGTGAAGTAGATTTTGGTCTGGTGAAGTAGATTTTGGTCTGATGAAGTAGATTTTGGTCTGGTGAAGGAGATTTTGGTCTGGTGAAGTAGATTTTGGTTTGGTGAAGGGAATTTTAGTTTGGTGAAGTAGATTTTGGTCTGGTGAAGTAGATTTTGGTCTGGTGAAGGAGATTTTGGTCTGATGAAGTAGATTTTGGTCTGATGAAGTAGATTTTGGTCTGATGAAGTAGATTTTGGTCTGGTGAAGTAGATTTTGGTATGGTGAAGTAGATTTTGGTCTGGTGAAGTAGATTTTAGTTTGGTGAAGTAGATTTTGGTTTGGTGAAGTAGATTTTGGTCTGGTGAAGTAGATTTTGGTCTGGTGAAGGAGATTTTGGTCTGGTGAAGTAGATTTTGGTCTGGTGAAGTAGATTTTGGTCTGGTGAAGTAGATTTTGGTTTGGTGAAGGAGATTTTGGTCTGGTGAAGGAGATTTTGGTCTGGTGAAGTAGATTTTAGTTTAGTGAAGTAGATTTTGGTCTGGTGAAGTAGATTTTGGTCTGGTGAAGTAGATTTTGGTCTGATGAAGTAGATTTTGGTTTGGTGAAGTAGATTTAGTTTGGTGAAGTAGATTTTGGTCTGGTGAAGTAGATTTTGGTCTGGTGAAGTAGATTTTGGTCTGGTGAAGTAGATTTTGGTCTGGTGAAGTAGATTTTGGTCTGGTGAAGTAGATTTTGGTCTGGTGAAGTAGATTTTGGTCTGGTGAAGTAGATTTTGGTCTGGTGAAGTAGATTTTGGTCTGGTGAAGTAGATTTTGGTCTGGTGAAGGAAATTTTAGTTTGGTGAAGTAGATTTTGGTCTGGTGAAGTAGATTTTGGTCTGGTGAAGGAGATTTTGGTCTGGTGAAGTAGATTTTGGTCTGGTGAAGGAAATTTTAGTTTGGTGAAGTAGATTTTGGTCTGGTGAAGTAGATTTTGGTCTGGTGAAGGAGATTTTAGTCTGATGAAGGAGATTTTGGTCTGGTGAAGGAGATTTGGTCTGGTGAAGTAGATTTTGGTCTGATGAAGGAGATTTTGGTCTGGTGAAGGAGATTTTGGTCTGGTGAAGGAGATTTTGGTCTGGTGAAGTAGATTTTGGTCTGGTGAAGTAGATTTTGGTCTGATGAAAGAGATTTTGGTCTGGTGAAGTAGATTTTGGTCTGATGAAGGAGATTTTGGTCTGGTGAAGGAGATTTTGGTCTGGTGAAGGAGATTTAGTTTGGTGAAGGAGATTTAGTTTGGTGAAGGAGATTTTAGGTTGGTGAAGGAGATTTAGTTTGGTGAAGGAGATTTTGGTCTGGTGAAGGAGATTTAGTTTGGTGAAGGAGATTTTAGGTTGGTGAAGGAGATTTAGTTTGGTGAAGTAGATTTTGGTCTGGTGAAGGAGATTTTATGTTGGTGAAGGAGATTTAGTTTGGTGAAGGAGATTTTGGTCTGGTGAAGGAGATTTTAGATTGGTGAAGGAGATTTAGTTTGGTGAAGGGGATTTTGGTCTGGTGAAGGAGATTTTAGGTTGGTGAAGGAGATTTAGTTTGGTGAAGTAGATTTTGGTCTGGTGAAGGAGATTTTAGGTTGGTGAAGGAGATTTAGTTTGGCGAAGGAGATTTTGGTCTGGTGAAGGAGATTTTAGGTTGGTGAAGGAGATTTAGTTTGGTGAAGTAGATTTTAGGTTGGTGAAGGAGATTTTAGGTTGGTGAAGGAGATTTAGTTTGGTGAAGGAGATTTTGGTCTGGTGAAGGAGATTTTAGGTTGGTGAAGGAGATTTAGTTTGGTGAAGGAGATTTTGGTCTGGTGAAGGAGATTTAGTTTGGTGAAGGAGATTTTGGTCTGGTGAAGGAGATTTTAGGTTGGTGAAGGAGATTTAGTTTGGTGAAGTAGATTTTGGTCTGGTGAAGGAGATTTTAGGTTGGTGAAGGAGATTTAGTTTGGTGAAGAAGATTTTGGTCTGGTGAAGGAGATTTTAGGTTGGTGAAGGAGATTTAGTTTGGTGAAGGAGATTTTGGTCTGGTGAAGGAGATTTTAGGTTGGTGAAGGAGATTTAGTTTGGTGAAGTAGATTTTGGTCTGGTGAAGGAGATTTTAGGTTGGTGAAGGAGATTTAGTTTGGTGAAGTAGATTTTGGTCTGGTGAAGGAGATTTTAGGTTGGTGAAGGAGATTTAGTTTGGCGAAGGAGATTTTGGTCTGGTGAAGGAGATTTTAGGTTGGTGAAGGAGATTTAGTTTGGTGAAGAAGATTTTGGTCTGGTGAAGGAGATTTTAGGTTGGTGAAGGAGATTTTAGGTTGGTGAAGGAGATTTTAGATTGGTGAAGGAGAGTTTGGTTTGATGAAGTTTGGTGAAGGTGATTTTGGTTTGGAAAATGAGATTTTGGTTTGGAAAATGAGATTTTGGTTTGGTGAAGGAGATTTTGAATGCTGACAAGACTCTTTAGCACATGTTGGCCATTGTTTCTGTCTGGGGATTATTCCATAGCCTTTCCTTCTGCTGGTAGCAACTACTCGGCAGCAGTTGTTTGTTTTCCTGGGTGTCCTTTCCAATATCTTTGAATGCAGCTTTTAATTACAACTTCTAACCTTTATTGGGCAAATTAATTTTTCTTTTTTCTAGTGGTGTAACATTTTCGTCTCTCAACCCAACGTCTTGTTGTTGAGAGAAGCCTATCTCCCTGGTTACTTAACTTGATGTCATACCTTCTTATTTTTCAACAAATTAATTTTCTTTTATACTTTTCTTTTATATCCCATAAGTCTGGGGGACTGGTTGGTCTCAAGGCAAGATGCTGGCTTGAGGTTGAGGGTCCAAATCCCGGCTACACGGTAGGATCTTTATTTATGATTTCTCTCTGCGGCAACCACCCCTGGTCTCAGCAGTGACGCCCAGCTTGAAACACCAATTATTCATCGACGGAAAAATACGAGTACCTCCGAAGTTAGAGTTATCTGCCTGTGCGGCGAGGGACCCCTGTGCACACGGCTGCCAGGGAAAAATGGATTAACACGCAAAATTCAGTTCCTAGTCTCTAGGCACTTCGTCAAAGGTAAAAGCTGTTGAACAAACAAAAAAAATGTTATGCCACATTCTCTTCCTGTATGGCTCCTTATTCATATTTCCATTACATCAATTGTTAAGTATTTCCCTTGTTTTTTATTTAGGAGATTCTTGTGATCATCCTCCTGAAGGCACTAATGCAAATTTCACGATCACCGGAACTTCTTATGGAGACAGTGTCACATATTCATGCCTGCCTGAGTACATCCATATTTATGGTGACATGACCTTGACCTGTGACACTTCTGGAAACTGGGTTGGAGTTCCAATTAATTGTCAAAGTAGGTCATACTGGCTGAAGTCAATTTAAATGTAAAATTATATATTCCTATCACAATAAATGTTATCAAAGTCTTCTCATTATTTATTATTATCATTGTTAAATGTTACCAAAGTAATTTATATTGTAGATTGTTGTTTGTATAACTTATGCTTAAAGCTGTTATTAAATTCTTTTTATTGTAAATTGTAATTTTTATCATAATCATTACTGCTGTAGATATTTATCTTCAAAAGTGAACAGTGTTACTGAAAAGTTAAAAAATTGATCATTTTATCAAGTAGGTGTAGTTTTGACTCTGTAGCATTAATGGGTTTTTTTGTTGGGGATAAAATAAAATCCAAAAGCCTGTTCTGATGACCTCTCCCATAATCTTTCTATCTATCTATTGTCCTTTCGAGCCGAAGACGGCACATAGGGCAGAACCACAATCTCAAAAACAGAAACCTTGCGTGCCAAAATGGCACATCTTGCAGAGATCACTGCTCTAAAATCTATGGCGCTGTTTCCATACCAATACTTTTTACAATGACAGCTTGTCAAGCCATCGATCAACCTCAGAACATAATGATCAGCTGTGTTACAGTTATGATTACATGGCTGAGCCTTAGAAAAAAGTCGCACAACTGGCAAACGATTGGTGGTCTGGAATAAATACAGTTAACCCTGCCTTGGCTACAGTTTGCTGGTTGCTAACTTATGTTGTACATTGAAGTTGTATATTGATGTTGTACATTGATGTTGCAGCCTTTTTTCTATCTCCAGATCTTGTGGGCAGAAAATCCACAGGCTTCTCAGAAAAGAAAATGTCACTATATGAGATATGACATACCTGCTACTTCATCAACAAGCAGAAAATTCATCATCTGCCATACCGGTTGGCGTAGGTGATCATGTCCTTCCACAATCTTCTATCTACAGTGCATCGTACCAGTTCTGTTGTTGAATGTTTTCCATGCCATGACACCAAGTTATCCAGTATTTTCTTTCTTTGTAATTTGCCAGTTGTTACCAAGTATTCCAACTTTCTTCTTCAAGTTATGTGCTCAAAAAATTTTTCTTTCTGATGTTTTTTTAGGAGCTCCATTTTGTGTTGACCTCTTTGAGAATTTCCTCATTTGTCTTTTTAGTTGTCCAGGGCACTTGCAACATTCTGAGAAATCTCATCTCTGTGACATCTAATCATCTTTTCATTTGTTTGTCTACTGTCCATGATTCACTTCTATAGGGCAGAATTGGTTCTATATAGCACCGATGAACACTCTTTCTCACTTCTATTGACCTAGATTTCTTGCATAAGATATTTTTCATTTTCTTAAATGCTATTTTGGCCTGAACTATTGTGCTTTTTATTTCTGTGGTGAATCTTGCACCTGATGTTATTACTTGTGTCCAAGTATTTAACGCGTTGCCCTTGTTTCAGATTTGTCCTGTTTATTTTTATCTGCATATTGGTGATGATTGTTTCTTCAATATGACCATTACTACTCTTTTCTTACTATTCAGACTGCAACCTTTCTTGTTGCTTTCTTTTACTATTATGTCTATCATTTCTTGTGGTTCTGCCTCTCTGTCTCTGCTATTAAGACTGCAGCAGAAAACTAACAAATCAAAATGATCTGACATTATATCAGTAAAGATCAAGTACGAGACTTGAATCGGCATCTTAGCACACGAGTTTTCACCCATATGTGCTCAACCACTTATCCAGAAGTGTTCGGAGACTTCTGGATAGTGTCACTTCAAGCATTGAAACTCACAATGCAAGGCGACATTCCTCACCTTCCCAGAGTAATACTCTGGTACCCATTTCTGCCAATGGCTGAGTCGACCGTGGGAGTATTTTTTCCCAACTACGAGCACAACTCACACTGCTCCCAGCGGGAATCGAACACGGGTTGTCCGAACGTCAGTAGTCCAGTCGGGTGGTTTTCCCAACTAAGCTACCGAGGTCCCCCAAATTTTACATCTGTGTCTAAAAAAAATCATACCAATGCAATAATTAATAATGAATATATAAATTATGATATCAACACACACGTTTTCTGTCCACAGTAAAGAGTCCCAAAGAAACAGAACATATACATAGCTTCTTAGATGTTCCTGCAACCTGGGCATTAGGAGTGTCTATTTTTTTTATCATCATTACTCTTATAGTGCTCTGTGTTGTTCTAGACTTTAAAGCCCTGAAAAGACATTTCCAGTACAAGCGGAAAAATTTCAGGAATTTAAGGTATGAATCAAGGTTGATATTTGTTTCAGCAATTCAGCTAAAAATAAGACGCTAATTTGTCTTTTTAATAGATAAAAGTGGTTAGACAAACAATTTGGCTTATTGACAATAGCAGATAATGTTTCTTTTAAATCTTAAATGCAACAATGAACTAAATGAAGACACTGTGAGAGAAATCAGCAGACTTAAATCAATAATCTCAGATGGAAACTCAAATTACTTCAACCATTCTAATATTATGCAAATTCATCATCATCATCAAGTACCATGCATGCTGGCTTAGGTGATCATGTCTCTTCACAACTCTTGATCTCAACAGTAATTTATGATTACTGTCGTTGACCTTCTGCCAACCCATTCTCTTAAGCTGTCTGGTATCTTTTCTCTTTGCTTCCCTCTACCTCTTCGTCCTTCCATTTTCCCATTTGTCACAATATGTTCCAGCTGTTCTCTTCTCATTACGTGGCCAAAAAAATTATGATTGTTTCTTCCTAATATTGAAAATTAGCTCTCTCTTTGCATTAGCCTCTTTCAGAACATTTTCATTACTCTTCTTAGCTGTCCATGGTCTTCTCAATATTCTTCTGTAAAACCACTATTATGCAAACTAACAAGGTATAAAGATAGTAAACATTTCGAACAGAATAAACTAAGAGAGAGGACTTCCTCAAAAAAAGACTGATAGACAAAATACTAGAAACATTCAGAGATGTGACAGAAAGAAATACCAACCAAAAGACAAAAGAGCTCAAATTACTTCTCTCTTCAATGCCAAAAGGCAAATGAGGAAGGAAAGAAGAAAAAGAATAAATTTGACTCACTTGAATAAGTAACAGACTCGTTAATCACTATTATAGCTATGATTTCACCTAAATTTTATTTTCTTTCTTGTAAAATATTAACATGACATTGATTTGTTTAGTGCTGGTTCATTGCACACTGTTCAAATTGAAATAAATTTACTATTTACTATTTTTATATTATTATATATTTACTTTTGTTTCTATTTATTTTTTCAGAAACAGGATGGCTGACTCATTGTCCAACTTCGGAGTCTGGGCCAGATGGAAACCTAATGTAATGAGGGGAGGTAAATTGGTTCCTGTATCAACTACAACATTACCAGGCTTATCTCCATCTGTTTCACGAAAGGCTTCAGACTTCCAAGATGGTAGCTCAATAAAAATGACTAGCAGGGTCAAGTCAAACTACTTGACTGTGTCCAGCAACTACCCAGACTTGCTGTCTGTGGACTCAGGACTTTCAACACCTCACAGCTCGTTATCCATTCCTGAATCTCCAAGTGCTATAAGGTTAACATCATACTGTGAACCAACCAAACAAAACATGCTACCACATGTTGCATTTTAAAATGTTCAAAGAAGACACTTTGCCAAATGTTGAATTTAAAATGTTCAACAAGATACATTGTTAATGTTTAATTTTGAGATGTTCAAACAAGAAACATTGTCAATGTTTAATTTTGAGATGTTCAAACAAGACACATTGTCAATGTTCAGACAACACACATTGTCAATGTTTAATTTTGAGATGTTCAACAAGATACATCGTTACTGTTTAATTTTGAGATGTTCAAACAAGACACATTGTCAATGTTCAGACAACACACATTGTCAATGTTTAATTTTGAGATGTTCAACAAGACACATTGTCAATGTTTAATTTTGAGATGTTCAACTAGACACATTGTTAATGTTTCATTTTGAGATGTTCAAACACGACACATTGTCAATGTTTCATTTTGAGATGTTCAACAAGACACATTGTCAATGTTTAATTTTGAGATGTTCAAACAAGACACATTGTCAATGTTTAATTTTGAGATGTTCAAACAAGACACATTGTCAATGTTTAATTTTGAGATGTTCAACAAGACACATTGTTAATGTTTCATTTTGAGATGTTCAACAAGACACATTGTCAATGTTTAATTTTGAGATGTTCAACAACACACATTGTTAATGTTTCATTTTGAGATGTTCAACTAGACACATTGTTAATGTTTCATTTTGAGACGTTCAAACACGACACATTGTCAATGTTTCATTTTGAGATATTCAACAAGACACATTGTTAATGTTTCATTTTGAGATGTTCAACAAGACACATTGTTAATGTTTCATTTTGAGATGTTCAACAAGACACATTGTTAATGTTTCATTTTGAGATGTTCAACAAGACACATTGTTAATGTTTCATTTTGAGATGTTCAACAAGACACATTGTCAATGTTTAATTTTGAGACGTTCAACAAGATACATTGTCAATGTTTCATTTTGAGATGTTCAACAAGACACATTGTCAATGTTTAATTTTGAGATGTTCAACTAGACACATTGTCAATGTTTAATTTTGAGATGTTCAAACAAGTCACATTGTCAATGTTTAATTTTGAGATGTTCAACAGGACACATTGTCAATGTTTAATTTTGAGATGTTCAACTAGACACATTGTCAATGTTTAATTTTGAGATGTTCAACTAGACACATTGTTACTGTTTAGTTTTGAGATGTTCAGACAAGACACATTGTCAATGTTTAATTTTGAGATGTTCAGCAAGACACATTGTCAATGTTTAATTTTGAGATGTTCAAACAAGACACATTGTCAATGTTTAATTTTGAGATGTTCAACTAGGCACATTGTCAATGTTTAATTTTGAGATGTTCAAACAAGACACATTGTCAATGTTTAATTTTGAGATGTTCAACAAGTCACATTGTTAATGTTGAATTTGAGATGTTTAAACAAGACACATCGTATGCTAGATTTAAAGTAGTGTAAGCAAGATAATTTGACAAAAGTTAAATCTATGATAATCTCAAGCAAAACTATTTGTCAAATTTTGAATTTGAGATCCTCAAGCAAGATAATTTGTCAAATGTTTGAATTTTTAAATGTTCAAGTGAGATAATATATCAAATATTGAAATGTACAAGAAAGATAATCTATCAAATATTGAAATGTTCAATAATCTATCAAATAATGAAATGTTCAAGTGAGATAATCTATCAAATATTGAAATGTTCAGGTGAGACAATCTATCAAATATTGAAATGTTCAAGCGAGATAATCTATCAAATATTGAAATGTTCAAGCAAGATAATCTATCAAATAATGAAATGTTCAGGTGAGATAATCTATCAAATATTGAAATGTTCAAGCAAGATAATCTATCAAATATTGAAATGTTAAAGCAAGATAATCTATCATATATTGAAATGTTCAAGCAAGATAATCTATCAAATAATGAAATGTTCAAGCAAGATAATCTATCAAATATTGAAATGTTCAAGCAAGATAATCTATCAAATAATGAAATGTTCAGGTGAGATAATCTATCAAATATTGAAATGTTCAAGCAAGATAATCTATCAAATAATGAAATGTTCAAGCAAGATAATCTATCAAATATTGAAATGTTCAAGCAAGATAATCTATCAAATATTGAAATGTTCAAGCAAGATAATCTATCAAATAATGAAATGTTCAAGCAAGATAATCTATCAAATAATGAAATGTTCAAGCAAGATAATCTATCAAATATTGAAATGTTAAAGCAAGATATTCTATCAAATATTGAAATGTTCAAGCAAGATAATCTATCAAATATTGAAATGTTCAAGTAAGATAATCTATCAAATATTGAAATCTTCAAGCAAGATAATCTATCAAATATTGAAATCTTCAAGCAAGATAATCTATCAAATGTTAATTTTGAAATGTTCAAGTAAGACAATTTGTCAAATGTTGAAATTGAGGCTAAGGAAAGCGAACCTGAATAAAATGCTGGCTGAAATCGGATGCACTGGGCCACTGGCGCAAAACACAGTGCAACATATTAACGGGTGTTCAGTCAGAGTGGATCTGGCAGACTCTAAATGTGATGTTCTGTCTGTGGGGACGATCAACACACTTAACCTGACAGCTGACTTCATGTGGGAGTCTGGAATCCTACTCTGATTGAGTCCTGATCGCAGAGAAAGAGAGAGAGAGAGATGTTCGAATGAGTCACATTGACAAATGTTAGGTTTTCAGAAGTTGAAGTAAGACACTTTACCAAAAGTTAGACTTAAGGTTTCTCTCACAAATATAAACCTAGATGATATTCTATAATGAAACTGTTTCTGGTTATTGAATAAGAAAATGTGGCGTCTACTCCCCTCCAGCTGATATGCACAGAGATTTCACGACAACTGTTTCAAAATCTTTCTGATTAGAAACACGACTTTAATTATCCTATCAAATCTTTCTGCTTTTTCTTGTGCCATGTCTGATTCCAGCTTCAGGTTGTTATGGAATGACGTTATGTAAATAATGATCAATCACTAAGTGACCATATCTTATATTGTCTAGATTCTTTCTTCTTCTTTAGCATTCAAGTCTTGTGATCGTGCGAACTTGACTATTTGACCTGTTTCATAATGGAGAGGTAAGAACAACTTCATGACACCAAGATGAGATGACACATGGTCGGTACTCGTACGTTTGTGTATATCCTAATTCTTCCCCTAAACCAGTGCCATTACTGATGCACTCCATCTTTGGCAGGCTGGATCTTGGTTTGATATAGAAGCTTTCTAATTCTTCCTCATGGGGTGGATGCCAGTCAGGACTGCTGGACCCACCCTGCTCATATTGTCCATCATGGTGAGATAACTCAGGAAAAAGTTAGAGATCAGCCCACACAGTAGTATATATATATATATATATAAAATAACAACAAATTGAATGGACTGGTCACATGACAAGACAGAAAGGACTAACCATGATCTACACAACTATCAATAAAAGCTATAAAAACAAAATTCTTTTTTACAAATAAATCAACTAATAACAAATAAAGAAATTTATTTAAAGAAATAATGTGGGAAACAACAGATAAGAGGAAAAGAGGCCGACCCAGAGAGAGACACTGAGAAGAACATTGATCAGAGAGGCAAGAGCAGCAGGAATCGGCTCCCTCAATGAGATAGAGTTGCTTGCACAGAACAGAGACAAATGGTGAGAAAGATCTTTAAAAGGCCTGAAAACTGCTAGAGTAAAAATTTAGATAAGAGAAAGAGTATCTGGGTCTATGCCCTAAGGGTCGGCTACGGCTATAAAGGTCAATAGATAGAAATAAAGAGATATTTATTGGTGAGAAAAATTGCAGGTTGAGAGAGACAAAGTAAAATAATTCCTTTTTTTTTCTTATTTTTGTTTGTCAGCTCTGACGAAGTCCCTAAAGACTAGGAACTGAATTTTGCGTGTTAATCCATTTTTTCCAGGCAGCTGTGTGCACAGGGGTCCCTTGCCGCACAGGCACATAACTCCAAAGGTACTCATATTTTTTCTGATCCGTCGATGAGTAATTCGGCCTTCCTGCTGAGACCAGGGGTGGTTGCCGCAGAGAGAAATCATAAATAAAAATTCCAACTGGCGTAGTCAGGATTTGAACCCACAACCTCTTTGTCTCAAGGCTTGCCTCGAGACCAACCAGTCCCCCCTGTAGTAAAATATAATACAGTGTTGTTAAATTTCCTATGTGATTTATGTTTTTTTCTTATTAAAATTGGCTATGTCCACTTTCAGTAAAATGATCATTATTCTGACCTACTATATCACCATGAATGTTTAAATCGCGTGATACCGACCGCATCACCCAAAAATCTGCCATGGTCATAGAAAAATATGGTCACTAACCTATTCCCCATACGCCTGGCAAGGCAGGGGAGAGAACCTTTACTTTTTTACATATTTAAATCTATCTACCTATTTCTAACAAAGAAGAAATGAACAATACAACAGACAAGAAAATCACTGGAGGTTGTAGAAATGTGGTTTTACAGAAGAATGTTGAAAATACCATGGACAGCTAAGAAGAGTAATGAAAACATTCTAAAAGAGGCCAAAGCAAAAAGAGAGCTAATTTTCAATATTAAGAAGAAACAATCATCATTTTTTGGTCATGTAATGAGAAGAGAACAACTGGAATATATTGTAACAACTGGAAAAATTGAGGGATGAAGAGATAGAGGGAAGCAAAGACAAAATATACCAGACAGCTTAAGAGAATGGCTTGGTAGGTCAACAACAGAAATGATAAATAACTGTCGAGATCGAAAGTTGTGGACAGACATGATCACCTACGCCAGCAGGCCCGGTACTTAATGATGATGATCTATCTATTGTCCTTTCGAGCCAAAGACGACACATAGGACAGAACCACAATCTCTAAAACAGAAACCTTGCATGCCAAAAGAGCATATATTGCAGAGATCACTGCTCCTATTTAAATGCTTGTAGAATAATAATTAAACTTTATATTTCAAACAAAAGTAGCAATAACATTTAGCAAAGTAACTTAAATTTTGAAACTGGCTATCGTGGGCACACAGAGAACAATTCTGCCACACAAACATTATCAGTGACAAATGTTAAAACTCCATCACTAAAAAAAAATTCTAGAAATGATTGGATACAATTAGCAAAAAGATGTTTTCTATGGTCTTGCCCGACACTTGAAGAGAGAATTATGAAATACAATCTTCAGACTTCAACAACACATCATAAACTAAATGTTAAGGGAGACCAGGTTGGGTAGAAATAAAATGTTGGCCTCTGGACTGGAAGCTCCTGGATTCTAATTCTGCCCCAGGTGATGCAAATTTTACTCTTGAATTTGTGGTTTCTTTGTGTCTTTTCCCTCCCTGGATAGTGAGATCCAATGTCCAGCCCTTTTGATAACAGTGAAAAATAGGTTACATGTGCATTCACAAAATGTTAACAATTCCTTGGCAATTAAAATTCACAAAAAATAGGCCAAAAATTGTTGCTGCCAGGGAACTTCTAAGTCCTTTTCACTGATACCTAAAAGGTGTCGTGGTTTATATCATTTGTCGTTCTTGAGCTGCTCGAACTGTCTGAATTAGTGATTTTCCTTTGTTGTTACATGTCACTGCATCTATCCATCTTTTTCTGGGTCTTCCTCTTGGTCTTTTTCCATGCATTCTCGTGAAGAACGCCCTTGATGGTGATTGGTGTGGATTCATTCTGACCAGGTGGCCAAATCATTTAAGTTGTTGTTCTATATATTCTTGGCAGGGTTTTGTTCCTACCATTTTTCTTATGGTTTCATTTGGTATTCTATCTCTTCTTATGTTGTTTGTTACTTTTCTCAAGCATCGCATCTCACATGTATTGATCTTTCTTAACTGTGATTTAGAAAGGGTCCATGTTTGACTTTCATAGCACAAAGTTGGTATGAAGATACTATTTATCATTTGTTGTTTAGCTGGCATAGAAATGTTTGGATGTCTTATCAATGGTGAAAGCTGGTATGTGACAGCAATTGCTTTTTGTATTCTCATGTCAATTTCTCTGTCTAGTTTTCCATCTTCTGTGAACATTGTGCCCAAATACTTGAATTCCTCTACTTGTTTTATTTCTCTATCTTTGATATTAATGTTTAATGGGTGTTTTAATTTGCTTATTCTCATAGCCACTGTTTTTGCTGTGTTTTGCTGCCAGGGGACAAAATGGTCACATTTTAAATACATCCAATGTGTCAGGTCGAATGGCATAGAAATTGTGGCTTGCGACAACTGGCATAAAGTATCCACACCCACTTTATGGGTTGACACTAAGAAGAGAAAGTAAATACTCCCATCCACAGACAGCAAGCTATCCCCACCCCATATTGTATGGTCCGACTAGTATTTTTTTCATTCGCCAACTTTCACCTCTAGGCAAAGTCCTTAGAGTCTAGGAACTGAATTTTGCATGTTAATCCATTTTTCCCTGGCAGCTGCATGCATAGGGGCTCCTTGCCGCACAGGCAGATAAATCCAACTTCGGAGGTACACATATTTTTTTCCTTCGATGAGTAATTGACATTTCAAGCCAGATCTCACTGCTGAGACCAGGGAGTGGTTGCTGCAGAGAAAAATCATAAATAAAATCCCCAGCTGGTGCAGCTGGGATTTGAACTTACAACCACTCTGTCTTGAGACCGGTGTCTTCCCTCAAGATCAACCAGTCTCCCCCCCCCCCCCCCCCCCCCCAACTCAACTAGTCTTCATATTTCAAACATTTAATGTAAACATGCGCACTCATCACTCATACAGAGAGTTAATCCCAGAAATCTGGCACCACAAAAAAATAGGTGGCGAACAAGCTATGAGGCACCAGTGAAGACCTCCTACTGAATCATGGAGACAATTCATTTCTCTGTGCACTAACTATAAGAAATTAGCCTCTGCAAATGAAGAAATTTTACAAAATTTGTTTTGTATCTTACAAACTACGCATTCCCGTATGCATTTGATTATTAAAAATTTTGTTATTCATTAATTTAGATAATCAAGTAATTAAAGATCTAAGTAGTATAACACAGTGCCCAAAAATGTTATGCGTTAGACCGAAAGGTGCAGATATCATGGCTTGTTGCAAATAGCAGCATGACACATCAACACTCACTCGTGTTCTTTTTTGAGGTGAAGGATGAAGATAGTCGTCAGATGAACTCAAAGAAAGATCTTGGCAGGAAAAATATATTGAAATCCTTTAGTGATTAATGAGGGTGTGGTTATTCGGGTCTAATGTCCTTTTGACCCAAAACAGCACGTAGGGAAAAAAATTCTAGAATTTATGTCTGATAACCTTTGTTATCAAGTATCAAACCTTGCACAGGATCCGCATTGTATTTCACCACACATCCCTGTTCTTGGTATCATTCTTCATTCTCGGTGGGGAAGCTGATGCCTGCTGTTGTTGACTCTGACCTCAGTGTTCTTTCTAGTGTTTCTCTAGGTCAGCTTCTTTTTCTTTTACCCTCTGGTTCCAATTTGAGGGCCTGTTTTGAGATTCTCTTGTTATCTCCTCTCATCACATGGCCAACATATGACCACCTTCTTTTGATTATAGATATTTTCAAATGCTTTGTCTTTTCTCTTAAAACTCATGCTATACGAGCTTCTCAGCACATCTCAATTTACTAAAACGATACTTTTCACTCATTCATTTCTCATCCATCAAATAACAACAACATAGAATCATGTTATAATATTTGACTGTAAATGAATACAACAACTCAGTTCATCTTGCCACCACAATGGTTTATTAGACTAAGCTTTCATCACTGTTGCCATACTGACTCAGAGAAATCTGCCCAGATACAACATTTTAAATTACGGCTAGAAAGTAACAATTTAAGTAATAATTTAATCATTTTAAAAAAATTAATAATCTATTTCTAACCAGTTTCAAACAATATATTTAACCTGTGCTACTTTATGCATATGAATCATGAACAATTAATATTTAACTGCCAAAGAATGGAGCATGTTAATTTCAACAAGGCAGTCAATCAACAACTGTTATCTTTGCCTCTCTTGTCTGTTTTCTTCTGTGTCTCTTAAGGTCAGCTTCTATTTAATTTTTCTGCTGTTTTCCATTTGAGGACTTGCTTTATGATCCTTTCATAATTTTGTTCTCATTCTATGACAAGTATCATCTTTTTAATTATTGATGAAACTGCTGGTTGCGTGACCATACTATACAGTTAGGCACTAAATAATTAATTGTTTCATGTATAGTTTCAGAGATATTGCTGCAGAAGTAATGACAGTGAGAAAATGGCATTTAATTTCAAACACTGACACAGATCAAGTGTGATAGTCTACAAGTATTGGCACAGATCCTCAATTATTAACAGATATAAATAAAATATATTTTTTTTTAAACATAATAACATCAGATGGAAGATGCACACACAGAAATAAAAAGCAGAATAGCTCAGGCCAAAATAGCATTTCAGAAAATGGAAAACATCTTATGCAACAAATCTATGTCAATAGAAGTGAGAAAGAGAGTTCATCAGTGCTATATAGAACCAATTCTGACCTACACAAGCGAATCATGGACAGTAAACAAATGATAAGATGATTAGAGACCACAGATGGGATTTCTCAGAAGAATGTTGAAAGTTCCCTGGACAACTAAAAAGACCAATGAGGAAATTCTTTCTCAAAGAGGCCAACATAAAAAGGGAGCTCCTAAAAACATCAGAAATAAACAATCAACATTTTTCAGGCACATCATGAGAAAAGGAATATTGGAATACTTGGTTACAACTGGCAAAATACAGGGAAAAAGATATCATGGATGTCAAAGACAGAAAATACTAGATAGCTTGGTGTCATGGCATGAAAAAAAACAGTCAACAACGGAATTGATACGATGCACTGTGGATAGAGGGAGCCATGATAGCTCAGTGGTTAGTGAACTGGACTACAAAGAACAAGGGGTAGGGTTCGATCCCAACCGACGGCTTCCGGGTTCACCAAGCCTTAAATGGGTACTGGATTTTTTCTGGTAAAGTAAAGCGGCATGGGTGTAACACCGACCACATTACCCTGAAAATCATGTGCTGAAGGTCTGTAAAATTTATTGTCACAAACACCATATTCCCTATACACTACTTGGCGTGACGGGGTTCTTTACTTTACTAGTCTTTACTGTGGACAGAAGATTGTGGAAAGACATGATCGCCTATGCCAACCGGTATGGCACATGATGATGATGATAAATAAAATAATCCTCAAGCACTCATCAACATAACAGTCCTGTCATAAAGACACAGAACAGTGTAGTAGTGCCCAAACATAGTTATATTTCTGTATCCCTAAGTGATTGAATAACAAAGTAAACCCTTTCATGTGGGAAACAACAGGTAGGAGGAAAAGAGACCGACCCAGAGTGACACTGAGAAGAGCTTGATCAGAGAGGCAAAGACAGTAGGAATTGGCTCCCTCAATAAAATTGAGATGCTTGCACAGAACAAAGACAAATGGTGAGATTTGATAAATGTTTTTTGCAAGGATTGAGAAAAGAGTATCTGGGTCTATGCCCTATGGGCTAGCCACGGCTCGTAAAGTCAATAGATAGAAGTGATTGATGCAATGTTAAGGGATGTTGTTTGCTATATTTAACCAGAAACTCCCTGAAGTTTATCATGAAATTACTGGACATGCCGTGCACAAAAATCCTCTAACTTCAACATTAACATTTTCAGTCCACAATGGCATGTACTTGTATCAATATCAATATAGTACAATGTTCAACATTAAATGTCCCTTTGCATAGATTAATTGGACCCTTTGATAATTTAAAATTATCTGTCATAACATTAAATGGACCCTTTGATAACATTAAATTATCTGTCATAACATTAAATGGGCCTTTGATAACATTAAATTATCTGTCATAACATTAAATGGGCCTTTGATAACATTAAATTATCTGTCATAACATTAAATTATCTGTTATAATATTAAATGGGCCCTTTGATAACATTAAATTATCTGTCATAACATTAAATGGAATCAGTGACAACATTAAATGGAACCTCTGGTAATATTAATGGGGTAAAAGCTAAGAAATGCGTATAAATGTAAAGCTGCAGTAAAGCTAATTGCAAGGAGAAATGAAACCAAAATAAATTTTTTTTAAAGCGGTGTGGTTAAAGTTTTACGTAATAATTGCATGACACAAAGTGTCGTTTCGGCTCAATAGTAGCAGGAAACTCTTTGTACAGAGCTTCGCAGCAGGAGGCAATCTGATCATCAGAAGAAGACCCCGTCGAGCAAATGTTTCGGCCCTTTAGCTTCTTGACACTCTAGGGGAGGTGGCTCTGTCTGGGTCATGACTCCCAGGGGTTGACCTCCAGCTGCATTGCCTCTAAGGCTTACACTATATACCCGGCACAAGATAACTACACTTAATACACAACACTCAAAAATAGTTAAACTTACCTGTCTTGCTACTCTAGCAAGTTGCTGTGCTTTTTAGTCGAAATGAAGTGACCACTGCAGCAGCAACGTCCTTCAGCAGGAACAAAACATACAACACACAGACACATATATATATATATTTAAAACAATAAATAATAAAAAAAATAATAATAATTTTGACCTAGAATAAGAAATAAAAATAAGAAAAAAAAGTTCTTCCCTGCAAGTAGAAACAACAAACATGATCATGTTCTGAACCTTCTGTCCACAGCACAGTTTGCAGGGAAGACTTTTTATTCTTATTTTTATTTCTCATTCTAGGTCGAAATTATTATTTGTTTTAAATACATATCTGTGTGTGTGTTGTATGTTTGTTCCGATAAAGGTCCATTGGGCTGAAACATTGTTCTAATTTGTGTTGCCCAATTATTACATAAAGCTTAAACCATACTGTTTGTTGTTTTTTTTTACATATTTTTTTTCATTTCTCCGTAAAATTAATGGGCCTCACTCTAATAAAGTTACAGCCATCATTGAAACTTAAGATGAAACTAAAAAACATAAAAGATGCTAGATAATGTTCTAAGCATGTAGAACTAGAAATATATAAGTTAGCTCTGACTGCCTCAACCAAGACCGATTAGATCTGACACCATGCAACATTATAACTCAATAGGTGTTCTATTATAAAATGAAGTTTTATGCATTAAAACTTTACCAGTAGAACATCTGTACAAATTTCTTCCCCTGATGTGTCTCCACAACATAGTGGTGCCTAGTGATAGCAATGCTATCAAAGGAATCACTCAGCTGGACCGATCAAAAGACTGTGGTCAGGTAAAGCAAGACACAAAAATGATGAAATTTGATACACTGGGCTACACGCCTAACATAACAGTGCAACATAACTCTAAGCATGAATAACCTGTAATAGCAACATACAAACCACATTTTCTACTTCAACTCGGCAAATTTACAAATTTTGAACGATAATTCATTACAAAAATGGGATACTCATTTATTTTAATACAAGAAAGATGGCAAATGAAGACACTATAGATAAAAAAAAATATGTATACAAATTGAGGGTCAGTATACTCCAATTAACTAGGGACTCACTCAAGCAATTGCTTTCTATTTACATTCCACATACCTAGTTATAACATTAAGTCTAACCTTAACACAAGTACGCTAATGCTAAAAAAATAAAAGGGATAACAAAATAAAAGTAGAGATGCCATAACATTAAGTGGAGTTTTTTGTTTTAATATTAACAGTAGCCCTTAAAACATTAACTACAACTGAGATATAATTAATGCAAAAAAGTTTTAAAAAAGAAGTGGAGATAATATTTCAAGAATAAAGAAATGAAGAATAAGTAGAATATATCCATCAGAGATGAAGATCCAGCAACATTGGAATAGAGTATACATCTCATGTTTGAATATAAGTAAAGTTTAAATTGGAAAAATATGTTTTGTGAAATATGAGTAGATACAAAGGTTTAATGTCACCATGTACAAGTAAAGAATTCAATAATTCACTATCATATGAACACGTCACAGTTAATAAATTAACTCAAGTGTATATTACTTGTTATAATAAAAACCGAATTAGAGATAAACTATAAGTTAACTGCCCCTTGATTTGATAAATTGGATACAATTTTGAGTGCACAATATCTGTAATCTTGTAACCATAGAGACAAGGTGATGTGTAGATAAGACTTATCAGATTGGTGGAATGTTTGGCAATATACACAATTAAACAACATCAGATATTTGCTGAATTCCATTTTTTTTATTTTACAGATTAGCTCAAACTATTGGTCTGTATACAATTTTGTGATGTTCACCTCAAGTTTCAACTTGTGGTAAAAATCATGAAGCAGGTGTAAATCTGACAAAATGTTAAGTTCACAGGTGGGCTACAAAAAAAGCCAAACCCTTTGTTATTTGTTCTCAAGTCAAAATCATTTAAACAATTATGCCATGTTTTGAGAAAATATGCTTAATCAATTAAAGAAAAAGAAATACTGTCTAGAGTATAGTCAAACAGTTACCAAGCTGCAAATACAAAAAGATCATCTCAATTTCAAAATATTACTTCTACTTCTTGAAGTGTAAATCAGAGGCATTTCAGCAGTAAAACTTTTCGTTTACAATAAGGCACTTTTGTGAGGAAAACATGGACATATGTATGCATCACATGATTATGTATATATATATATATACACATATATTTCACATATAGAGAGTATATACTTTAGCGTATATGCTTTAGAGTACAAGTTATGATTATGCAAGTGAATAGGCACTTCAGCTTAATGCTGTTTTTTTTTTTTTTTTTCAGATCCAATGTAAAACCTCAAAAAGGGTCAAGGCAAAGAAATGCATAAAAATGCAAATGGGTGATAAAATGATAATTAAAACCTGCAGCTCCAATGTTAACAAAAAGTAAATTTAAAAATATCTGCTGACAAACAGTGAAAACTGTAAACATTTATTACTTAAAACAAAGAAGAGCTCTCGCTATATAGAAGTGTAATGCACTTATAAAATAATTGCTAAAATCATACATACATTTATATAAAATTTATCAAAAACAACAGCACTTTCGTTGTTTGTCGTCAATGAAAATTTAAAGAGTTCAGCATTACAAGCACATTTTTTAAATATTAAGACTGAATTCAATGAATTCAAATGTAATTTCTCTGTTGAAATGCTCAACACTCTCATACCTTCCACATTTTTTTTAAAGAAAGCTTGTATATCATTGACCAAAAAATCCCTTATGATACCAAAATAAAATTCTTAAATATAAATGTATACGATTTTAAAGTGTTATTATTTCTAATACTGTTTAACAGCATGATATAGTCATGTGATTATTAATAAATTAGTCATAAAAATACATATCTAGACAATTTCCATATTTTAAAACACTTATCCAAAGATTTTTTTTTACTTTTCTGGCACAAAAATGCATGTTTACCTCAAGGCATTAAAAGCTATTTGCACAAAATTTATAAAATAAAAGAGTTGTAGATTTAATTTTAAAAGAAAGGAAAAAAAAAAAATCATACAAACGGTCTGTAATTTTCTTACAAATGCTTGTAAGGACATACATGTACATACAAGTTCATTTTTTGGGAAACTCCTTACAAGTTAATTCATTTCCTACAAAAAGGAAGGTGTGCACTTATCTTTTCACTTACTGTTATTAGATTTACTGCAGTAGAAGTTTTTAAAAAATAGATTCTGGCAAGAAGGTGCAGAATATGTGTGGCAAGTGTTCATAAAACAAAGGAGGATTATTAACCTCTTCAAGTTCTAAAATAAGTTGTGTCGAGTCACAAGAAGAAGTCTATCAAGTAAAAGTGAAATCAATAAAAAAATATACAATTAGTTTTCAAAGATTAAAACTTTTTAAAATGAAGTAAACCAAGCACAAGGAAACTAGCAAGCTTATTTTTTTTCTTATGTACATTCCTCTTATAATTGGCCAATCTGCCTGCAGAATTATGGGAGTCTTCAAAGTAGCCATCATTCTTGTTTATTACATCATTAACTGTGATATGATCCTGCAGACCAACATAAAAGGTAGTTCAGCAAATGTGATTTCAACTGTCTGTGAACATGGAAGATAAAAAAAAAACAAATTGCATTATTTTGTTTTTAATAAAAAAAAACAAATTGTATTTAAAAAAAAAAAAATAATAAATAAATTCTTTAAAAAAAAAAAAAAAAAGAACAGGAGGGAACAAAATTTTCATGATATGACCAATAAAGTGAACAATGAAACATGAGCTTAACATAAATATATTCACATTCTTCTGGTGTTCACCCGATGACTACTAGAGAACGGAATAATACTTTTCACTATTCACCCTTAAATGAATGTTAAAGGGGCCAAGATGTATTATGTTTTGCAGAGAGATTGTGATATTTGCGCCTTTCGGTCCAACACATCCTGACTTCAGCATGAGCCACATCTGAAAGCTTTCTCTTTAAAACATCTACTTTAGTTTCACATCGTTGTGACGTTAAGCACAGAATTCCCTGCAGTGAAGTCTGACTGGAATGTTTATCTAGCCACCAGTGTCGGAAAAATTATACCTGGGACTATACATTTTATATTACGATCTGCTTAATTCATGACATTTAATCTCTCATATTAACATTTTGAATCTAAATTTGTTTAAGTTATTAATTAGTGCAGTTTACTAATTTCTGTAAATAAAAGTGAAAGTCATAATTTTTTTTGACCGCTTCAATTTTGTTAAACATGTACCTGGAGATAATCTATGTTTGTGTGCTCTGGGTGCCGGTGTTCATAAGTGATAATAATATCATGATCCACTTAATTCACTACATTTAGTCTCTCATATTAATATTTTGAATTTATGTTTGTTTAACAAGCAATACAATTTAATAATTTCGGTGAGTTAAAGTGAAAGTCTAAGGGGTAGGGTTTGATCCCAACCGACGGCTTCCGGGTTCACCCAGCCTTAAATGGGTACCAGATTTTTTCCTGGGAAAGTAAAGCAGCACAGGCGTAATACCGACGACATTACCCCAAAAATCATGTGCTGAAGGTCTGTAAAATATAGGGTCACTAACACCATATTTCCCTATACGCCACTTGGCATGACGGGAGTACTTTACTAAAGTGAAAGTCAGTATTTTTTTTTACCACTTAAATTTTGTTAAATTTGCTGCATTTGAAGTTGAAACATATTTTTGTGCTCGCGGCGTCGGTAAAAGTGAAAGTCAACATTGGACCGTTAGGCAATGTGCTCTTTCCATCTCTCCATTTGTTCCCTTATATTACTAAGCAGATTTCCTTTCTTATCTTTAATAAAGGCATTGATCTGTTTGTATTTTCCACCTAATTTCTTTGTGCTGTTGTACAGTTCTTTCATATTCCCTTTATTTGCTGCTTCTTCTGCCTCTTTAGCTAGTTCATCTATATATTTCCTCTTATCCCTTTTAATGCATCTTCTCACTTCTTTGTTCACCTCTGTGTAAGCTTCCTGTGTCTTGTCTTTATTACTTCTTGTTTTGCTTTTATTTATGTCTGCTTTCTTGTTCTTTCTTTCTTTAATTTTATCCAGGGTCTCTGCTGTCATCCATGCCTTATTCTGGTGTTCTCTTTTCCCCAGTGTTTCTTCGCATGTCTCTTTCCATATTTTTTACCTCTTTCCAATGATCTTTTATATTTATTGTATTTTCTAGTTGTTGGAGGACTTGGTATTTGTTTGATATTGTGACTGCGAATTTATCTTTAATTCCTTGTTCTTTAAGAAACCCCACATTGAAATACTTTCTACCCTTATTCGTTGAAGTATACCTTTTTAATTTAATTTTAAGTTTGGCTATCAGAAGATGATGATCAGAAGCTACATCTGTCCCTCTATATACTTTTACATCCTGTAAGGATGACTTAAACTTATTATTAATACATATGTGATCAATTTGATTTTCCGTTCTATGATCTGGTGACCACCCATGTAGCTTTGTGTATTCTTTTATGTTGGAATATTGTTCCTCCTAGGCTCATTTGATTACGGGCGCAGAAATTCACAAATATCTCTCCATTTTCGTTTATATCTCCAAGTCCATGTTTTCCCATAATCCCTTCGAAGCCTCCGTTGTCTGATCCTACCTTAGCATTTAGGTCTCCCATCAAGATTATAATATCCTTGACTCGTCTTGCATCCATCTGACATTGTAGCTGTTTATAGAAATCATCTTTAACTGAATCATCCTTATCGTTGGTTGGTGCATAGCATTGTACAGGGTGTTTTTAAAGTTGCAGTGCAGTGAATTTATACTCTCTAAAGAAAAAACGTCACCAGAAATGCGGTTAACTAATGCGTCACACAAATTGTAAAATAAATGGTATTATTCAAATATACTTGGCTGCTATCGGCGAGCTTATAATGGGTAATGTTGGTATTAACACAATAAAGTTGTGCCTAAAGCATATGTTGAAAATGTCCACCACGGGCCTCAAGACATGTCGTGATTCGTCTTTCCATATTTGCGAAAACCTTCAGAATAATGTCTGGTGATATTTGTTTAATCTTGTCTACTATTTCAGTCTTTAGGTCATTAATTGTCTGCGGATTATTTTCATAAACTTTCCCCTTCAATGCCCCCCACAGATAATAATCTGGGGGTGTTAGATCTGGTGAACGAGCAGGCCAGATTCCACGTGAAATAATGCGATTTACAAATATGCTTTCTAAATAATTGAGTGTTGTTGTGGCTGTGTGTGCTGTTGCCCCATCCTGCTGAAACCAGGATTCCATAATTTCCCGTTCTGTAAGGTGTGCTATGAACGGTTCCAGAATTAAAGTACGGTAACGTTCTGCATTTATTGTTTCATTAAAAAATATAGGTCCTATTATCCGCATACGACTTATAGCGCACCACACTCCGACTTTTTGATCGTAAAGCGGCACTTGATGAAATTCATGGGGGTTTTCACTGCTCCACAACCGATTGTTCTGACTGTTCACATAACCGGATAAATGAAACCAGGCCTCATCAGTGAAAAAAGTGACGTCAAGGATGGCAGCGCCATGTTCATAAATAAAATTCTGAAACCACATGCAGTAGTTTAAACGGGATTCATAATCTCTTTCTTGGAGTTGAGACACTTCAGTTAATTTGTATGGACGATAGTGTAGTTCACTTCTTAAAACCTTGTGAACAGAACTCTTAGATATTTGCACCTGTTGAGACAAGTGGTTTAAAGATGCATTTGGACTCATTGTAATTCTGTCTTGGAGTTCCATAATTTGGTCTTGTGAAATTGAAGGTCTTCCAGATCGGTATGCATCTACCACACTACCGGTTTCACGAAACTTTTTGATCAATTTTGTAACAGAATTTCAGTGAGGGACTTGTGAGTCTGGAAATTTCCTCACGAATTGTCTAATGACCTCATCCGTATATTTACCGCCATTACGGAAGACATGCTCAACCAGAAATACCCTGTTTTCAATCGTCAACACCATTTCCTTCAAGCAATGAGACAGTGAAAGTAGCGTAGTGCCCGTCCTTTACATAAATAAAACCTTAAAGGAAGCAGCGGTTTGTTCATAAATGTGGTTTACAAAATTGTGGTACGTAGATGATGATTACGTAATTTACTGAATATTAGAAATATTCACTGCACTGCAACTTTAAAAACACCCTGTATAATGTGTAATTTTATTTTGTTTTTGGTTGTTTTAAATGTTGCTCTCACCAGTCTTGGTCCCACTGCCTCCCATTCTATTAGTGTCTTCTGTGCATTCTTTGATAGCATTATAGCTACCCCTTCACTATGTTGTGCTCCTGGTTCCTGGTGTCCTGATGATAAAATCATCTCCCCTGTATTCAGTTGTATTCTCTCCGCTCCCAGCCATCTTGTTTCACACATTCCCAGAATATCTATCTTGTAGTTAGTCATTTCTGCTGCCACTTGTGCAGCTTTTCCCTGTTCGTTAAGGGTACGAACATTCCAGGTGCCAATTATGGAGGATTTCCTGGTAGACAAAGGGTGAGTCGGCAACCCGGACTCCTTACGGCTTTCTCCGGATTGCGTCATACGTCTCTTAGACAGAGAGCCCTTCTCTTTCCTGGTTGACGGATTAACTTTATCTCTCTTTGACTTGTCCATGTTTGTGAAGTTTTTTGGGCTTATTTTTTTACAGTATGGGATAGCCAGTCCCATGCCTAACCCTCCTTTCTCGCCTCTTACGAACATGCCTGGTAGGGTACAGCGCCGCTATTCTTTACTCCCCTTTTGGGCCCCGGCAGCGCACGGGCAAAGGGACTCATTTGGTTCATATTATTAAGGGTCTAATTTGCAATAACATGACTTAGGTCATTTCAGTTTAAAAACTTGACCTGAACAGACGCGACAGTATGTTTGCTCAATAATTTTGTCAATGCAGCAGCCATTTTGGCTTACTCTTTTTGATTTAAAACTGCCAAGGATTTTTCAATCTGCACAAGTGACCACCTACTTTTTTGCCATTATACGAGAGGGTTAACCATTGGATCTCACTACCAGAGACCATGGATTCAAATTGAAAATTCCCACAGCCTGTGGTTGGGTTTGAATCAGGATTTTCACATCCAGAAGCCAACAACCTACCTCTAGACCATCCAGCACCCAACTCTAATCACCTAATATTGTGTACAATTTACATATAATGACAATTTCACAGATTGTATGTATAAATTTGCAATTCCATAACTGTTATATATCAAGATTTCGTCATTCACATGTTAACATATAAAATCATGCTCCTTTCACAGTTTTGTTTTTTATGTGGCATGCAGCTTTCCAAACATATTGTTTTTTAAATTAACATGTCTATATATAAAAACAGACACACATACAATTTACCATTAAGCAATACTGAAGTACATCTGAATGCAGTTGACAGGTTGGGACCCATATGTTAACTGAACTTGTGCATAGTAGTCCCCATTTGGAACACTTACTTGGATGCTAAAGCTGGAGGTTGGAAGTGTGTATCTACCCTGTGTCACAAGTAGATCATGTAAGAATATGACAATGCTTTTAACTTTACACCAGCAGTGAAATCACTCTGATTAATCCACACAACTAAACAAGTGTAATTGATTTGTATAACTAGATAAAAATTAATTTGATTGGTTCATTCATCTAATGTGTGAATAATTCATGAAATATGTTAGACAAATGACAGGAAACATTTCCTGTCTCTCTTATCCCTGAGAGATAAGATCAGAAATGAAGAACTGAGAAAAAAGCTACAAATAACCCCTGCCACAGAGTATATAAAGAAACAGATAAAATGGTTTGGCCATGTGACAAGACAGAAAGATCAAAACACAACAAGCCTTCAATAAACATTGCAAGAACACCAGACCCAAGAGCTAACCACGAAAAAGATGATTGACAGAATGTTAGAAGTACTAGGAGACATACCAGCAGCAGAGGTGATCAGAAGAGCAAAAGACTGCAAATTATATCTCCCCTTGACGCTGAAAGGCAATTGAGGAATGAAAGACAGAAGAAGAACTCATCAAATAAAAAATAATTTCGATTAATCCAAACAGTTGAACAAAAATCACTTTGGTTGGTCTGTACACCTTCTTATCAAGCACCCATTAAATCTGCATGGACATGTGTCACTAATTTACAACAAAGCTGCAACATATCCATCATCTGCATGGGTAATTTGTTGAACAATGTTGCCCTGGCAGAGGCTATCATAGCTCATGGCTTGCATATATAAACTTTTAACTGCTGGATGTTTTTGTTTGGAGTGTGCAAGTGCACACGAGACCTCTTCTTCGCCTTCATCTGAGAGGGCTAGACATTAAATCTCACTGCCCTGAAACCAGAGGAGGGTAAAGCTACGAAGAGACCATGGATTGAAAGGGATACAAACTGGTGGCGGGTTACAAACTCACACCCTTTCTGTCCAGAGGCCAATGTGATATCTTATATAAAGACCACCCAGGGTCCATACACCTGAACTAAAATCACTTTCAATGGGTCTACTAAACTAAGCTAAAATACTGCAACTAGAAGACTTTAAATAGAAGTCTGGAAGTAACATAGCATCAAGCTTCAAATAAAAGTCTGGAATGAACATAGCACCAAGCTTCAAATAGAAGTATGGAAGTAACATAGCATCAAGCTTCAAATAGAAGTATGGAAGTAACATAGCATCAAGCTTCAAATAGAAGTATGGAAGTAACATAGCATCAAGCTTCAAATAAAAGTCTGGAATGAACATAGCATCAAGCTTCAAATAAAAGTCTGGAATGAACATAGCATCAAGCTTCAAATAGAAGTATGGAAGTACCATAGCATCAAGCTTCAAATAAAAGTCTGGAATGAACATAGCACCAAGCTTCAAATAGAAGTATGGAAGTAACATAGCACCAAGCTTCAAATAGAAGTTTGGAAGTAACATAGCATCAAGCTTCAAATAGAAGTTTGGAAGTAACATAGCATCAAGCTTCAAATAGAAGTTTGGAAGGAACATAGCATCAAGCTTCAAATAGAAGTTTGGAAGGAACATAGCATCAAGCTTCAAATAGAAGTTTGGAAGTAACATAGCATCAAGCTTCAAATAGAAGTTTGGAAGGAACATAGCATCAAGCTTCAAATAGAAGTTTGGAAGGAACATAGTATCAAGCTTCAAATAGAAGTTTGGAAGGAACATAGCATCAAGCTTCAAATAGAAGTTTGGAAGGAACATAGCATCAAGCTTCAAATAGAAGTTTAGAAGGAACATAGTATCAAGCTTCAAATAGAAGTTTGGAAGGAACATAGCATCAAGCTTCAAATAGAAGTTTGGAAGGAACATAGCATCAAGCTTCAAATAGAAGTCTGGAAGAAACATAGCATCAAGCTTCAAATAGAAGTTTGGTAGGAACATAGCATCAAGCTTCAAATAGACGTTTGGAAGTAACATAGCATCACTTCTAATAGAAGTCTGGAAGAAACATAGCATCACTTCTAATAGAAGTCTGGAAGAAACATAGCATCACTTCTAATAGAAGTCTGGAAGTAACATAGCATCACTTCTAATAGAAGTCTGGAAGAAACATAGCATCACTTCTAATAGAAGTCTGGAAGAAACATAGCATCACTTCTAATAGAAGTCTGAAAGAAACATAGCATCACTTCAAATAGAAGTTTGGAAGAAACATAGCATCAAGCTTCAAATAAAAGTCTTAAAGAAACATAGCATCACTTCAACTAGAAGTCTGAAAGAAACATAGCATCACTTTTAATAGAAGTCTGGAAGAAACATAGCATCAAGCTTCAAATAGAAGTCTGGAACAAACATAGCATCATGCTTCAAATAGAAGTCTGAAAGAAACATAGCATCACTTCAAATAGAAGTCTGAAAGAAACATAGCATCACTTCAAATAGAAGTCTGGAACAAACATAGCATCAAGCTTCAAATAGAAGTCTGAAAGAAACATAGCATCACTTCAAATAGAAGTCTGAAAGAAACATAGCATCACTTCAAATAGAAGTCTGGAACAAACATAGCATCATGCTTCAAATAGAAGTCTGAAAGAAACATAGCATCACTTCAAATAGAAGTCTGGAACAAACATAGCATCAAGCTTCAAATCAAATAAAAAGTTTACACTAAAGTTGTTCTGCTTAAATAAATGTAATCTTCATCAGGTGCCATGCCAGTTGGCGTAGGTGATCATCCCATTCCACATCTCTGTCATTTCATGCATGTCATAATTTCAGTCACTGATCTTTTATCATGCTATTTGTATAAACTGTTCAATATTGTTTCTCTTCGTTTTCCTCTGCTCTTTTATTCACTTATTCTGCCTGTATTATTCCTTTCTTTTCACATCACAAGTCCAAAAAATGTGGATTGTCTTTTTCTTATGATTCTAATGGTATTTCTGGTTTCTCTTGCTCTTTCTAAATATTCTTTATTAGTAATTTTGCCATCCATGGATCTCATAAGATTCTTCTGACTAATCTTATTAAAACTGTCTTCAATATTCTATGTGTTATCTTGCTTATCATCCATGACACACCTTCATACAGTAAAATAGGTTCTATGTAACACTTTAGGAAACATTTTATATCAAAATGATTGCTCTTGGGATTTAAGACAGTGGTTTCCAGTTGCCTTCTGTCAGTTTGTATACAGACTCTCCGAAAGCCTTTGGATTTATTTCCAACCCATAAGGCAGAGGGAGTAGTTTTCAATGGTTCTTCAATGCCCAATGTTAACAAAGTTAACCAAGTCCATTTGCATTGATTACAGTAGAATAAAATTCTTCCACAACAAAACAGAATTACCTTACCTGCACCCAAAAAAAAGGTAGATAATGTCTTAAAGGATTTTAACACAGTCCTTGAGAAATAAATTAGCGATTATAAAGCATGCATTTCCAATACACTCAAATGTTGAAGAAAAGCCCCAATCCAAACATGTGTCTGTAAAACCAGAAATATTTTGTTGTGATATTATGAAACACTGTTGGTGAAAAATGATGAAGATAAGATGGTAGGATATAGTGCCAGACACAGATATACTGACACTATTTGAGAGGGCTAGACATCGGAACTCTCTAACCAGAGATTGGTGGCGACATCATGAATATATCTCTTGTCACATGATATCTTGAATGATATAGATTTACATTTTCTACTTTTGGTTGACTAAATATAAACAAATGAAATAATGTTTGATGGAATAATATACCTGATTGAATGGGCATTTACAGGGAATCTTCCTATCATCAAATGGTTTTGGACAAGTCAATCCAGCCAATTGCTGACAGATGTTATTGTAAGTGCATGATCCCATGTCATTGATGCATGGAACATGGACCCAGAAGAAGGCTTCATGTATTTTTAATTCCACCGAAACCTGACAAGGAAGAAAATAAATAGCAATTTAAATATGCAACACAAATCAAAGCTGACCATTGACAAATGCTTATTTTACACAGAACGCTATATATTTTTGGTACAAAAGAGAAATATGAAAAGCTGTACACAGCATTTAACAACTGAAGTAGGTGTACAAAGAAAAGTATATGGGAATAGGCATAAATAAGTGTGACAGTAGCCTTTCTAATGATCTTAAGAAATTGGCAACAAAATGGAGGGAAAGTTTTTGTTGAAGACCTGCACTCCTACGTTCCACAGAGAGTGTGGAAGGAAGAAGATAATCATCATCAAGCACCATGCCTGCTGGCATAGATAATTATGTCTCCACAACTTTCGATCTCGACAGTTATTTATCATTTCTGTTGTTGACCTTCTGCCAAGCCATTCTCTTAAGCTGTCTAGTATCTTTTCTCTTTGCTTCCCTCTATCTCTTCGTCCCTCAATTTTCCCAGTTGTTACAATATATTCCAGCTGTTCTCTTCTCATTACATGGCCAAAAAATGATGATTGTTTTTTCCTAATACTGGAAATTAGCTCTCTTTTTGCTTTGGCCTCTTTCAGAACATTTTCATTACTCTTCTTAGCTATCCATGGTATTTTCAACATTCTTCTGTAAAACCACATTTCTACAGACTCCAGTGATTTTCTTGTCTGTTGTCCTATTGTCCATGATTCACATCCATATGTTAAGACTGGCTCTACATAACATTCAAGAACTCTTTTTCTTGTTTCTATTCTCAAAAATAGATTGCACAGTATCTTCCTCATTTTTTGGAAAGCTGCTTTTGCCTGAGCCATTCTGCATCTCACCTCTTTGTACATCTTCAGGTTAACAAAGTTTTAAATATTTAAATTCATTTACCTGTTTTAATATTGTTCCACTTGTTTTTATTTTGCACTGAGATGATGTTTTTTTTCTTTGTTGTTACCATTACTTCTGTCTTTTTGCTATTAAGGCTGAGTCCTTTATTTTTGCTTTCTTTCACTATAATGTCTAACATTTCTTGTAACTCATTTTCACTCTTAGCGATTAAGACTGTATCATCAGCATACCTTAGATTATTTATATTATGACCTCTGATTGTTATTCCAGGCATGCCCCTTATTGATCTTAAAATAATCTCACTATGCATATTAAACAAATCTGGCGACAGCACACAACCTTGTCTAACACACTGTTTTATTTGTTGAAACATTCCCAATTGGTTTCCAGTTCTTATGGCCTTTGTTTGTTGCCAGTACATTTTCTTTATTATTTTTAGATCTTTGCTGTCTACATTTACGCTTTCTAAACTTTTGATTATTTCTTGGTGCTTTACTTTGTCAAATGCTTTGGTATAATCTATGAAACATAGGTATAGACCTGTTTTCACCTCTATGGCTCTTTCTACTAAAGATCGTATGATGTATACGGCATTGCTCGTTCCTTTACCTCTAACAAAACCACACTGTTCGTCACTAATTTCGCCATACATATATTAAAAGAGGAGATAGAAGATCTTATGGCAAACCAAGAATGAGATGTACTAACAACATCCATGAAAAACAACAATGACACCAATTAATAATGTCTGAGGATGCCAGAAGAGTGAGAACTAGAACTTTGAATCTCCTTTTTTAACTTTAGAGGGGAGAGAGAGAAAGAGAGGAGAAAGAGATAGCACTAAGAAAACAGCATTTAATAAACTTGTACCTTCAACGGAGCTTGAAAAGTCTCCCGAATGGTCACATCAAACTGGAGATTAACAGTGCCAGGTGCTCTCAGGGGGTCTGGGGTCAAGGTCAGACTATTAATGACCAGCAGGTCTGACCCACCTCCACAGTTTTTCCAGCTGAATGAATGGACCATGGGATTTCTGCTTATGTTCTGAAAGCAAATATTTAAAACATCATGCTTACAACAAATCTAGAAAGTTGGGAACTAATGCATTAAAATCATCATACTAACAACAAATCTAGAAAGTTGGGAACTAATGCATTAAAATAATCATACTTACAACAAATCTAGAAAGTTGGGAACTAATGCATTAAAATCATCATACTAACAACAAATCTAGAAAGTTGGGAACTAATGCATTAAAATCATCATACTTACAACAAATCTAGAAAGTTGGGAATTAATGCATTAAAATCATCATACTTATAACAAATCTAGAAAGTTGGGAATTAATGCATTAAAATCATCATACTAACAACAAATCTATAAAGTTGGGAATTAATGCATTAAAATCATCATACTTATAACAAATCTAGAAAGTTGGGAATTAATGCATTAAAATCATCATACTAACAACAAATCTAGAAAGTTGGGAATTAATGCATTAAAATCATCATACTTATAACAAATCTAGAAAGTTGGGAATTAATGCATTAAAATCATCATACTAACAACAAATCTAGAAAGTTGGGAATTAATGCATTAAAATCATCATACTTATAACAAATCTAGAAAGTTGGGAATTAATGCATTAAAATCATCATACTAACAACAAATCTAGAAAGTTGGGAACTAATGCATTAAAATCATCATACTAACAACAAATCTAGAAAGTTGGGAACTAATGCATTAAAATCATCATACTTATAACAAATCTAGAAAGTTGGGAACTAATGCATTAAAATCATCATACTTATAACAAATCTAGAAAGTTGGGAACTAATGCATTAAAATCATCATACTTACAACAAATCTAGAAAGTTGGGAACTAATGCATTAAAATCATCATACTTACAACAAATCTAGAAAGTTGGGAACTAATGCATTAAAATCATCATACTTACAACAAATCTAGAAAGTTGGGAACTAATGCATTAAAATCATCATACTTACAACAAATCTAGAAAGTTGGGAACTAATGCATTAAAATCATCATACTTACAACAAATCTAGAAAGTTGGGAACTAATGCATTAAAATCATCATACTTACAACAAATCTAGAAAGTTGGGAACTAATGCATTAGAAACAATAAAGTAGTTCATTAATTAAATTAATTAAAATCTGTGCCAGTAGCACAGATGGCATTCATGCCAGTAGCACAGATGTCACTCATGCCAGTAGCACAGATGTCAATTAAGCCAGTAGCACAGATGACATTCATGCCAGTAGCACAGATGATATTCATGCCAGTAGCACAGATGTCAGAATGCCAGGGAAGAGAAATGGACTGCCACAGGAGTGCCAGATTGAAAATTGTCACTTAAACATCTACCTGTTTCACCAATGTAAGTCCTCCTGCAGTCTACACTTTTTTTTTAAATGTGTTTCTTGATTCTAAAATATTTTGTTTAAAGTTTCATTTTCTATTAAATCTATATTGGTTTAATTTACATATTTTTTCATCAAAAGGTAAGTGTTTGTAAGAAAAGATACCAGACTTAAGAGAATGGCTTGGCAGAAGGTCAACAACAGAAATGATAAATAACTGTCGTGATCGAAATTTGTGGAGAGACATGATCACCTATGCCAGCAGGCCAGGTTACTTGATAATGCTGAAGTGTCTGTTTTGCATTTATTTAGCTGTGTAATTCAGTGGGCATGTTGATGTGGCCTTTTATCTACATTCAGCTTTGCTATACAACTCCTCCCTCTCTTTCTTTGTATGGGCATGTGTGTGTTTACTTTGTGTGTGAATGTTTTCATAACAATTCACTCCTTGTCCATCTTCAAGACTGTTAAACAAATCATTCCGACACAATTTCAAAATAATAAAAATTATACTCAATACAGTATGGTTAAAACTGGCATTACAAAATGTCAAGTGGGCATCATTCTTGATCCCAGGCACATTCAGTTTACTAATTAACTTTGTATGCATGTCAAACACTTAAGATAATTAAATGAGATGTCTGCTGCATAATAACTGGGTCAAGTGCATTACAGTGAGCTTTAGCCAACCACGGCCCAAGCTGTCCAACTGAAGGGGTTAAGGCAAAGAAATGCAAATGAATGCATAAAAATGTGAAGCTGCAGTAAAGCTGAATGTGAGGGAAAAATTGAAAAAAAATTTTTTTTAATTTCTTTTACCATACCATTTTTTCTTTTTTTTTTTTCAATTTTCCCTGCCCAACTGAAGCCTACCATCATCATCATTCGCTATGCTTGTTTGGGTTCATGAACATTGGTCATCATGACCCTCTGCATATTTTTGTTTCTAGCATTCCTTATAATTTCTAGAGTTAATCTTAAACTGTTAAGGAGTCAAACACTGTCTGCAGTATCTTCTTCTGTCTTTCTTTTCTTCTATTTTGTCAGTCAATACTTATCCAAGGTTTCTTCTGTCTTTATTATCTCTCTCCCCAATGACATGACTAAAGAAGATACATTGTTGTTTTTTAATTCACTTCAAAAGTTTTCTCTGAGAACTTGCTTCACTCAAGTCGTCTTTTCTTTTAACTCTTTCCATATGTTTCGCCGCACCATGCGCCATGTCGATTTTGGTCACTTACGTTTCGCCGCATAGTGCGCCACTCTCAATTTGATTAGTGTGAACCGTCATCAAATCACATTCTTTTTACATGTCTTGTATCATCTTGGTAGTGATGAAATCTAATACCTTGTTCAATTATCTAAAAATTAATATATAATATGTTATATGTTAGATAAATATATATATATATATATATATATATATATATATATATATATATATATATATATATATATATATATATATATAAATATGTAGATTGATTTTTAATACCATGAAAAATTTGGTCTCTGAAATCTATTCCGTTGTATTAGTTGTTGTTGACGGATTGCCACGAGTTGATACGAGCTTGTTTGCCCTTTGACTCATAGAATGTGGCGGGTCGTAATGGCTTTCTTGACATTCCCGGCTCTTACTGGAGAGGTTGGAGGTCGTCTGTCCCAGGATACGCTGGGAAACTACTAGTCCAGCCCAGAGGTACTGCAATACTGGGTCCTCTATATCAGTAACAGCCACCACTACAGGGAACATGGCGATCCTAGCTTCTGTTAGCCAGTCTGTTTTGACGCAGACTGTTACCAGGGGTGACCACGAGGAGGTAGATATGCTAGGTCTTGGTCGGCTGATGGTGCGCCGACCCTGCTATTGCGACCGCAGGTCGCAGGCACTTGTGAACCCCCCGTTGTATTGGTAAAAAGCTTCCGTACAGAAAGAGTTCAGTTGTCTATCGTATTCTCAACATTCTTATGCAGAATCATATTTCTGTTACCTCCAAAGATACACCCACACTTTCATGTTTATTAATTTTCCATGTTCACTTCTGTATCACAAGACAGGATCTATGTAATATTGAACACATCTTTTTCTTACTTATTTTGACAAACTCTTGCTGTAAAAAAATATGTTTCATTTTGTGGAATAATGCCCTTGCCTGGACTAACTATTGTACATTTATTTCAGAGCCACATATCTGAAGTTATTGTGTAGTAACTAAAGGTTTCCTCCACACCTTACTAGGTATATAGATATATGGCCGGTGGCCCATGGATATCAATTTCAGTCCAGTCAGTGCCCAACTAAGCTCCAGACTACAGGGAATTGACTTATTTTCCTTTGTTGAGAGTCTAGCATATTATCGCCATGTGGTTAGATTACTGTGCATATCCTTATATATTTTTGTATTGTTGTTTGTTGTTACAGATGAAGGTCTTCTTGATCAAAACGTCGTTCTACTTTTGTGTTGTTTCTCACCTACATAAAGCTCTTATCATACCGCTTTTCCCCTTTTTTACAACAAATTTTCACTATTATAAGCTTTACAGCAGCTTCGATTTTTCTATGCATCTTGATGCTTTTACCCATTTTCTGTAGAATCATGCTGAACAGAATAAAGGATACTGTAGATAATATTATGCTCAAAGAACAAGCATGATTCAGAAAGGGGAGAAGCTGTCTTGACCAAATATCCACTCTAAGGATAATACTACAAAAACAATCATTAATCTCCAATTTCATTTAATAAAAAAGTGTTTGACAGCAAATATAGATTGTTCTTGTGGAATATCTTGAAACAGTACAGAATACCACCACCAAACACTACCAACCCATTATAAAAGATGTATATGATGGCCATACTTGTGCAGTTCACACAGAGGAGGTAATGAGTGATGGGTTTTCTAATTGAAACAGGAGTCAAACAGGGATATATACTATCACAGTTGATATTTAGAATTACCATTGATTACATAATGAGTGAATGTCACAAAGGTAATAATGGCATTAAATGGTGCGGCTAGAATTACTTGGAAGATCTAGATTTTGCTGATGATATAGTGCTCCTGAGTGACAATATCAACAAGATGCAAAATATCACAGATATCTTATCATCAAAGACAGAAAAAAAATAGGGCTTGAAATAAACAGGGGTAATATAGAAATAATGAAAAATTATAATATAACAATATAATATTACAATAAAAATAACAATACCTCAGAAGGCAGCATATATCTCAATTGCCAGAAAGTGTAGACCATCACATATCATCATCATCAAGAACCAAGCCTGCTCGTGTAGGTGATCATGTCTCTCCATAACTTTCGATTTAGACAGTTATTTATCATTTCTGTTGTTGACCTTCTGCCAAGCCATTCTCTTAAGCTGTCTAGTATCTTTTCACTTTGCTTCCCTCTATCTCTTTGTCCCTCAATTTTCCCAGTTGTTCTCTTCTCATTACATGGCCAGAAAAAATGATGAATGTTTCTTCCTAATATTGGAAACTAGCTCTCTTTTAGGTTTGGCCTCTTTCAGAACGTTTTCATTACTCTTCTTAGCTGTCCATGGTATTCTCAACATTCTTCTGTAAAACCACATTTCTACAGACTCCAGTGATTTTCTTGTTTGTTGTCCTATTGTCCATGATTCGCATCCATATGTAAAGACTGGCTCTACATAACATTTAAGAACTCTTTTTCTTGTTTCTTTTGTCAAAATGGATTGCATAGTATCTTCCTCATTTTTTGGAAAGCTGCTTTTGCCTGAGCCATTCTGCATCTCACCTCTGTTTTACGCCTACCATCTGTGGTTAACATTGTTCCCAGGTATTTAAATTCATTTACCTGTTTTAATAATCATAATAAAGTTCCACTTGTTTTTATTGTGCATTGCGGTGAAGTCTTTTTCTTTGTTGCCACCATTATGTCTGTGACTATAAATATCTTGGTAGTAATATACATCAAGCAGGTGAAACGAAGAAAGAGATCAGAAGCAGGATAGCAAAAGCTGCAACAAATTTTATAAACTGAAAAAATGGAAATCAAAAATAATAAGCAAGAAAACCAAACTTTGAATATTCAACTCAAATGTTTTATCAAAACTTACCTATGCATGTAATAAAAGTTGGAAAACATCGAAAGAGATTAGGAAAAAAACTAAAGGCTTTTGTAGACAAATGCCAAAGAAAAATACTCTGTGTACAATGGAATGAATTCAAGACTAATATTGAAAAAAGAGAAAAAAAATGGCCATGTTACCAAAGACTTCACCTACAATTTAAGGAAAGAAGATGGACATGTCAGACATGTGCTGAGTAGAGACAACAAATTTCAAAACAGACTCTTCTATGGGAAACATGAGGATACAAAAAAAGAGAAAGACCTGAAGAGACAATAAAAAGGACATTTATAATAGAAGGGAGCCGCGATAGCTCAGTGGTTAGTGAACTGGACTACAAAGGACAAGAGGTAGGGTTCGATCCCAACCGACGACTTCCGGGTTCACCCAGCCTTAAATGGGTACCGGATTTTTTTCTGGGAAAGTAAAGCAGCACGGGCGTAATACTGACCACATTACCCCAAAAAATCATGTGCTGAAGGTCTGTAAAATATAGATACATAGTAGAAATACTAACACCATATTTCCCTATACGCCACTTGGCGTGACGGGGGTACTTTACTTTACTTTTATAATAGAAGCAGAATGTATGGCAGGCACAGATTCATTAGATACGATTCAACATCTCCTCCAGAAAAGAGATGGGTGGTGAATAACACTACAAGCCCTGTCCTATGTGAACAGGGTTGCCAGATATATTTTTGGATTTTAGACCAAAAAGTGTTGAAAAAAAGCCAAATTAGGCCAAATAGTCAATTAAAAAGCCAAAAAAAAAGGCCAAACATTTCTGCTATACTCACATCACATGAAACTCTCCAGATCAAGATTATTAACGTCATCCGCATCAGAGCTACCTGATTCTACAGCATACAAATTCTCTGATGTAAATTCTTTGAGCATTTTTGCTGATGGGATGAAGTCTTTACAACATTTGTTTGAAAGCAACAGTTCTGCTCTAATCCTGACAATAGAGTCAAGCAAATGCAGTTGCATCTTATTCCTTGCTTTTGTCTTCACTGACGTTACAATGGAGAAAATTCTTTCAACTATGGCATTGCTGCATGGGGTGATCAGACAAGTTAGGGCAAAGTTGGCTAACTCTTTGAATGACTGATGCTGATGTATGCCAATCCAAAACTGTTCACTGTCAGTAGGAAGTCCATCTTTCTTAAACATGGTATCTTCTTTCCAATCAATCAATATAATTTTTCTGTATTGTTCTTCAATAGTGCTGATGTTACTTCCTGCTAGGTGTAAGAAGGGTAAGTCTGAAAACGTTGCTCTCGAAGCTTGATTTAAAATAATCCGTGGACTCAGCTTTGATAGATTTTGAAATATATTACTCGCCGAAGGAAGTCTACATGTTATTTGATTGAGAGCTTCCTCTAGCATACACATACATCTTTCTTTGACATTTTTAATTTCGTGATGAGCGTCAGTGTTGTTGTTCTTTTGTAGGAACGTATTACATTCTGTTAAAAATTTGATACCAAAATCAACTTGATTTATATCCTTTCTTTGTCCATTTGTATCATACAATCTGTTCTGAAGACTTGCCTTTTGTAAAAATAATTCTTGACACAGTTCATGAGGATCAGCTTTAGTTTGTTGAAAAGGCCATTGAGTCTTTCAAATTCCTGCACAACGGGTGTTGCGAAAACAAAGAACAAGTAATTGTTATAATCTAACATCATGTCCTTTAACAATCGTGCTTTGTATTTTGTGTCAAACTTTGACTGGGCTAATTCAGTACTCATGAAATAAGCCTTTAGCTCTTCCCAATTCATCAGAATATTAAACATAACTTTTCCTCGCACAAGCCATCGAGTAGCTGATGGTTTCTCAAAAGGCAGTGGAGCAGTTCTGGTTGACTCATATTCTGTAGGTGTATTCATCACTGTAAATAATTCTTTGTAGGCTTCTCGTCTTAGGCTACTGTGGGAAAACCATTGCGGTATTTCTGATAGTAAAAATCCTATATTTGACGGTAGCTTAGCTACTGCATAATAAATGCAAAGTGCCAAAGAATGACAAATACATTTCAGCTGTACACATGAAGGAGATACATTTCTTAATCTAGACCACACTGAGTTGTTACAGCCAACCATGTTTGACGCTCCATCTGATGCAAATCCAATGCAATTTGTGAGACTCTGGCCACATTTTTTTATTTCACCATCAATCAAATTAAATATGTTTTCTCCTGTTGCTTCTTGCACGGGAATTAGCCCAAGATACCCTGTTAGAATTTCCTGTTTTCTTTCACTGAAAAACCGAATTAAGATACACAAGTATTTTTGTGTGGAGACATCTGTAGATTCATCTAAAATGATGGCGTATTTCTTGACCTGAAAGTCATGGATGAGATCCGTTTTTAGTGCTGGCGATATTATATTTTTTATTAAGCATGAACATTTAGTTCTGTGCAATTTGATGTTTCCTAATGTACTGCCCTGGCCATGTGCTGTCATAATTTCACTCAGATGGTCAATTGTGCGAATTGCACAGTGGCAGGTCATGCTTACAGCAATTTGGAGCTCTGCTGTTTTAACTTTATCGTTATTTTGTCTAGGACTTTGAGTGACACTAAGTTGTGTCTGACTATTTGATGGAACTCTCATCATGTGCTTAGATGATTTCTCATGATTTGAGATGTTTCCTCTTTTTGGTACAATCGTACACCGGCAGAGTTTACAATATGCTGCCTCTGATCCATCAGAAGCTTTCATGAGCCATGGGTATGTTTCTTCCCAAATACTATTGTACTTACGATTGCTATCATAAGATGCTTTCCATTTCTTTGATGAAGAAGCCATGAGTAACACAAGTAATATCTTTATCAAACACAGCGTAGACTAATGTAAATAATTAGTCGACTTGTTAAGCGCACGTCCTAGGCACACTCCTGTACGACGACTCACGACTCACGACTAGTCACGACACGTTCGTTTTGTTTCAATTTTGAAAATGAACTATTTTGAAGAATATTCCTAGAATGAAACATTAAGAATTAAGACCTATGGATTCTGAAAGTGAAAGTAATTTGCAAAAGTGCGCCAAATTCTTATTAAAGTCAGATGATTTGATGCATTTTTGGAGCAAAATAATTATATTTTTAAAGAACTTTTACTGAAATTGTGGTTTATACTTTTTTTTTTACTACTGGTTTAGAAAAAAAAGCCAGGAATAAGCCAAAAAAGCCAAAGAATTTCTTTAGGCCAAACAAAAACCAAAAAGCCAGATTTGTGGAATTTGGCCTAAAAAAAGCCAAATTGGCAACCCTGTATGTGAAGTCTAACGGCGCGGGAAGGATCAAGACTATTATTTGTCAAAGTAAGTATTGTTATTTATTTATAATTCTCCGAATAAAATAAATATTTCCAACTACCAGCCACTGCACTATGCGGCTACACCGTCAACCGCAGTTACTGAGAGTGAGTTACAATTTAAAAACAATATTTATATATAATAATATAATAAATATAAAATAATAAGACATTTTATTTTGGAAAACCTGCCCTGAATCAATGTCAGAAATCGAGAAATCACTTATTGAGACTGCACAAATGTGACTAAACAACTATTTTTTTTAAAGTATACTTACAGTAGACGGTTGCCTAGATTGGAATAGGTTAAACCACCGACTGTTAAAGGAGGCATTCTCATCATTCTGATTCTCAGAAGACTCCACTACTACAGTTTCCGTTTCAGCAGCGGCGGCAACCTGCATCTTCTCAACTACGACATTGTTATTGTTGTCTCTTCTTCTTGAGCCAGACACGACGACGCAACAACAGAGCACAGCTGCAATTACGTATTCTTTAAACACAAGCATGGCTAAGACGTTTAGTTCCAAATCCTTCTTTGCTTTAAAGACAAACTGAAATGGATGATTCTGAGAACCTTAGCCCGTGTCTCTGCCTCACTGGCCCTACGGCTACAACAATCTTATATAGACAATGATCACATGATACAGTCATGTGACTGATCACGTGATCTTCATCCCATTGATATCATTTGACATTTTGTTAATTGAACTGAGACAAAATGTGTCAGGCGAATGACAGGAAACAGTCTGAGATATAAGATCAGAAATGAAGAACTGAGAAAAAAGCTAGGAATAGCCCCCGCCATAGAATATATAAGGAAACAAACGAGGAAGGTTTAAAACAACTAAAAATGAAGAAAGAACTACTAAACACAAAGCAAGACAAATGAAATTTTTGGTCATGTTAAAAGACACAACAGTATAATAAAAGTAATATTAGAAGGGAAAATACAAGGTAAAAGAGGCAGACCAAGACTAACATGGACGAGTAACATCAAAAGATGGACAAGTCAGCCTATGGCAATCTGCACCATCAAAGCAAGAAACAGAGTGGAATGACGCTCCATGGTAGCCAACCTTCGATGCGGAGACGGCACTCACTGATGATGATGATGATAATAGAATATATAAGGAAACAACAGATAAAATTGTTTGGCCACGTGACAAGGCAGAAGGAACAAAACACAACACAACGAGCCTTCAACAAACGTTGTGAGAACACCAGACCCAAGGGTCAACCACGAAAAAGATGGATCGATGGAATATTAGAAGCACTAGGAAACATAACAGCAGCAGAGGCGAACAGAAGAGCAAAAGACTGCAAATTATATCTCCCCTCGACCCTGAAAGGCAGATGAGGAAGGAAAGAAGAAGAAGAAGAAGTTAATTGAACTTTCAGGTTCCTTGAAACTTTTACATACGCAAAGGGACTTTTTTTTTACTTCCGTTTTTATTTGTTTCTGTTAGATTTAACTTCTGGTTTGGTTTCTTTTTTTTTTTTTTTTTAACGTGGTTGCAATGTTCGTCAAGTCAAAAAGAGTGAAGACAGTAGAATTGTGTGTCGTCCATTAATTATGTAAAAGCTTTAACCATACCATTTGTAATTGTGTTCTTCTTGTCATGTTACAGTCAGCTTTACTACAACTTCGCATTTTTATGCATTTCTTTGCCTTGACCCCTTACTAGTACAATACCGCTGCTACTCTATGTTTGTATATCGCCCTACTTGTTTTTATCTGTGTGTGTTTTGTTGTATCTGATGAAGGCCTATTGAGCCGAAACGTCGTTTAAATTGGTGTCATCCATTAATTGCATAAAGCTTTCTATCTATCTATTGTCCTTTCGAGCCGAAGACGGCACATAGGGCAGAACCACAATCTCAAAAACAGAAACCTTGCATGCCAAAATGGCACATATTGCAGAGATCACTGCTCTAAAATATATGGCGCTGTTTCCATAACAATACTTTTTACAATGACAGCTTGTCAAGCCATCGATCAACCTCCTTAGTCGCCTCTTACGACATGCCTGGAAGGTCACAGTGTCACTATTCTTTACTTCCCTCATAATGAGGCCCCGGTAACAAACGGAAACATAAAGCTTTAACCATGCCATATTTTTTTTTCTTTATATTCATTTCTCCTAGACAGTAGACACCTCCCTACATTTTTAAGCATCATTTTTATTCTTCTTTCCTTCCTCGTCTGCCCTTTCAGCGTCGAGGGGAGATATAATTTGCGGTCTTTTGCTCTGCTGTTGGCCTCTGCTGTTGTTATGTTTCCTAGTGTTTCTAATATTACGTCAATCCATCGTTTTCGTGGTCAGCAGCTGGTCTTGGTGTTCTTGCAACGTCTATTTACAGAAGGCTCGTTTAGCATTATGATCGTTGTTAACGTCAAGTCACGAATATAATATCTCATTGTAGTTACGTCTATATTTCCATACAATATAATTCTACCCAGACTGATTTTACTTGTTGACTCTAGACATAGCCGTTGAAGTGCAATGGTTGGTGGACTGTTCCTACGAGTGGGCCTATACGAGCCATTTTGACCCGATTAAGTCTCAAAAGTTAAATTCATAAATTGCGGATCTCACAGAAAAACTCCAGAACTTATCCTACAGGACTGCGGCATTCTCAATTCCCTAACAAACACAAATATGGTCCACAGAAACAACCCAGCACGGCATGGGGTAAAGGCCTAAAAAAATGCATCAAGGTGCAGACAAATGCGAAGCTGCTGTAAAGTTGATGAAGAAGAACGAAAATTAAAAAAAAAAAAAAAGGAAAAAGTGGTATGGTTACAGCTTTACGTGGTTGATGAACAAAACAAAAGCAAAACGATATTTCGGCTCATTAGGCCTTCAGCTGGAACAATAAACACAACATAAACATATATTCAGACGCACACAGAAAAGTAAATACATGGCGATAATATGGTAGACGATCTAAAATGAAAACAAGTTACTTCCCTGTAGGGAATAATAGAACAAATAAGTATGTGTTAGCACTCGGAAAACAGACAAACAACAACAGAAAAATACGAAGAACAATATATGGTACGAAGTGGGATCGAACCCGTACTCCCTGGCACCCTAGCCGAACGCTTGGCACACTGCCACTCAGCCAACTAAAAAATTGGCTATTGTAGTAGTGTCTTCCACGAAAGGGGCTCTCAATGACTATAGCATAGGGTAACGATCACAGACCGGAAATAAATTGTATATTTGTACTTTCCTATTAATGCAAGTATCTCCCAGTAGGGCTGAATACGTGTGTTGTAGACAAACATTTATAGGACGAAACAGCACGAATAGTAGTTTCCAGTGGTTATATACTGGTAACAAATAATAATACATAAATATTATTATATGGGAAACTTCCGAGGCGATAATAGGGAATAATAGAACAAATAAGTATGTGTTAGCACTCGGAAAAATTAACAGACAAACAACAACAGAAAAAAACGAAGAACAATATATGGTCCGAAGTGGGATCGAACCCGTACTACGTGTCATATCTTTGCGTGTATGTCTGTGTTAGGCATATCTCATATCTTGATGTGTGTCAGTGTTAGTCATGCCTCGTATCGCTGTGTGCATGTCTGTGTTAGTCCCATCTCATATCTTTGTGTGTGCATGTCTGTGTTAGTCCCATCTCATATCTTTGTGTGTGCATGTCTGTGTTAGTCACATCTCATATCTTTGTGTGTGCATGTCTGTGTTAGTCACATCTCATATCTTTGTGTGTGCGTGTCTGTGTTAGTCACCTCTAGTAACTCGGGCAGATGGTGCTCGTAAACCTGGGAGGGCCGACCAACTAAGGGCAGAATCCCCCTACAGAAAAGACAACCTGCTGCCTTGCAGGAAGATTGGGGACAATCAAAGGCTAAGGAAAGCAAACCTGAATAAAATGCTGGCTGAAATCGGATGCACTGGGCCACTGGCGCAGAACACAGTGCAACGTTTTAACGGGTGTTCAATCAGAGTGGATCTGGCAGACTAATTGTGATGTTCTGTCTGTGGGGGCGATCAACACACTTAACCTGACAGCTGACTTCATGTGCGAATCTGGAATCCTACTCTGATTGAGTCCTGATCGCAGAGAGAGAGAGAGAGAGAGAGAGAGACTTGTCTCCAGTAGTAGCTTAATACTAGTCTACAACTGGCAAAATAAAAGGAAAGAGAGATCGCGGACGACAAAGAGAGAAAATACTGGATAGCTTGGTGTCATGGCATGGAAAACGGTCAACAACAGAATTGAAACGATGCACTGTAGATAGAAGATTGTGGAAGGACATGATCGCCTACGCCAACTGGTATGGCACATGATGATGATGGTGGTGGTGATGATGATGATGATGAGTAGCTTAGTCTTGGTGCCAGTTCCCACCTCCACATATTTTTAGAATCCTTCTCACATATTTTATACCTGCGTCCGCTTTTTTACCTGACCTTTTTTTTTTTTTTTTTTTTATTTCAGTCACGTCGGTATTTGACCAAACTCTGGACAACAGGGAAGTGCTGACTTATTTGTCTGCGTGACAAGTTTTGGGGAACCTGTGAAGACCTCAAACGCACCGTCTTGTACCTGACCCATGCTGGTCTAAATGTCTTAAAGCATAGCAGTTGATGATCGCTGAAGTAGAAGAAGTAGAGAATGTAGTTGAGATATTATTTTTGTGTACACTTTCATGATAGTGGTAAATAACTTTAACCACTGTTTAGATCTCTTATAATTTGTAAACATTTGTATTCTCTCTTGTTTGTGTCTGTCTCGGTTTAAGACCTTCCGGTCGAAACGTTGTTTTTTTTTTTTTGTTCTAATTTTTCTCTCTTTTTTGGGTCTTGTTCGTTATTGAGACATGATCGCCTACGCCAGTAGGCATGGTGCTTAATGATGATAATATCATGAATCAATAACTGAAAAGAACAAAATGTCGCGCTGTATTAAACACAGCTTTAAATATGGCAAACTTAACAGTCCAGATAGTTCTTGTTTCATATTTACAGACTGTAAATAAATGTGTATGAGACAGGCCACGATAGTTCATTCTGCAGTTGGTGCGTCTGTTGTGTTGAAATAGAATAACTTCGCTGAAAGTAGAATTCACACATACACAGTGGGTGTTCACACCTACAACAGGTGTGCAATTTGTTTAAATCAGACAGGCTATCAGCCTTGAAGTTCAAGACAAAATAGGTTTCGATAATCAGGTCAGAGGCTGGCTGACAGACTGCCGTTTATATTTTTCCCTAAGAAACAAACGATGAGGGGAGACTTAAGCGGTTAGGTCATTGCACAGCTATAAGAGAAATTGAGTGAGAGAGAGAAAGAGAAAGAGAGAGAAAGAAAACAGTATGATCTACCACTTTATACCGGCTTGTTGCAGAAGCTACTGAGTTAAGTGCTCTGTGCACACTGTGAGCTGTGCGTTTCATCCGTTTTGATCGTGTTTCGATATTCTGATTGCTCTTGATAAATGAAGATATTGTATGACGGAGAACAGATGGCTGTGTTCATTTTCTATGCGGTTTCGCCTTGTCTTTTGGCGTGTGCTGAGACTGCTATGATGGGACTACAGCTACCTTTCTTTGTTTGGGAGATGAGATAGTAATTTGGATGATTCCACTGGCACGGGTGGTTGAGAAATTCTGGATTTTAATTCGTTTGCAGTGATACCGGGGCCTTCCATAACCACAACCATGTCCATTTGGTTGCGGTTGTTTTTGATAGTGGTAGAAGTGTATAGACTTCATTGGATAGAATGACCATAACTTTATAGTGGTATATATAAATATATTATTTAGCAATTTAGTAGTGAGACCAGGCTAGAAGCAAAATGATAGGGTGTATGTTACTTATTAGAATATTGAGACCGTGAAATGAGAGAGAAGATAAATAGAATAGTGCGATTATAGGCTGTCTGTCTGTCTGTCTGTCTGTCTGTCTGTCTGTCTGTCTGTCTGTCTGTCTGTCTGTCTGTCTGTCTGTCTGTCTGTCTGTCTGTCTGTCTGTCTGTCTGTCTGTCTGTCTATCTATCTATTGTCCTTTCGAGCCCAAGACGGCACATAGGGCAGAACCACAATCTCAAATACAGAAACTTTGCGTGCCAAAGTGGCACATATTGCAGAGATCACTGCTTCTAAAATCTATTACCCTGTTTCCATAACAATACTTTTTACAATGACAGCTTGTCAAGCCATCGATCAACCTCCTTAGTCGCCTTTTACGACATGCCTGGAAGGTCACAGTGTCACTATTCGTTACTTCCCTCATAATGAGGCCCCGGTAACACACAGGAGACTGGTGGTAGGTTATTATAGACTGGTGGTCGGTTATTATAGACTGGTGGTAGGTTATTATAGACTGGTGGTAGGTTATTATAGACTGGTGGTAGGTTATTATAGACTGGTGGTAGGTTATTATAGACTGGTGGTAGGTTATTATAGACTCGTGGTAGGTTATTATAGACTGGTGGTAGGTTATTATAGACTGGTGGTAGGTTATTATAGACTGGTGGTAGGTGGTGAGTTAGCAGTCAGAAGATTTTCATCATCATCATCATGTGCCATACCGGTTGGCGTAGGTGATCATGTCCCTCCACAATCTTCTATCTACAGTGCATCGTATCAGTTCTGTTGTTGACTGTTTTCCACGCCATGACACCACGCTATCCAGTATTTTCTCTCTTTGTCGTCCGCGATCTCTCTTTCCTTTTATTTTGCCAGTTGTAACCAAGCATTCCAACTTTCCTCTTCTCATGATGTGCCAAAAAATGTTGATTGCTTTTTTCTTATGTGTTTTAAGAGCTCCCTTTTTGTGTTGGCCTCTTTGAGAACTTCCTCATTGGTCTGTTTAGCTGTCCAGGGAACTTTCAACATTCTTCTGAGAAATCCCATCTCTGTGGCCTCTAATCGTCTTTTCATTTGTGTGTCTACTGTCCATGATTCGCTTCTATAGGTCAGAATTGGTTCTATATAGCACCGATGAACTCTCTTTCTCATTTTTATTGAAATAGATTTGTCGCATAAGATATTTTTCATTTTCTGAAATGCTATTTTGGCCTGAGCTATTCTGCTTTTTATTTCTGTGGTGCATCTCCCATCTGATGTTATTATTGTGCCCAAGTATTTGAAACGTTGCACTTGTTTCATATGTGTCTCGTTTATTTTTATGCTGCATGATGGTGGTGAACCATTACTTGATTACAGATGATTTTAGCAGTCAGAAATTCATGTCACGTTCAGTAGACAAGAGCTGACCAATATCAAAGAGTACCTTCACGTGGCTAACCAGAATATATATATATATATATATATATATATATATATATATATATATATATATTAATGGTTAAAACAAACTCGATCCTTAAAATATGTCACGATGAAATCGGATGCACTGGGGTGAAAAGCACAGGCAATAAAACATCGAATTGTGTCAGTAAACTGTGATATGACGTTACAAATGCTTCTTTCGAGTGGTACGAAAAAAGAAAGAAAAATGAATAATGACAGTTGTAGAAGAATGGAGAAAGGGAAAATAAGGATGAATAAAAGAATAATATAATGAAAGTGGGAAATACCTTGTGATAATATGATGAAGGGGATTAAGTGGTCTAGAGGTAAGGCGTCGGCCTCTGCGCATGCGCGGAAGGTTCCGGGTTCATATCCCGCCACAAGTGGTGGGAATTTTACAAAATTGAATCCGTGGTTTCTTCGTGGTTTTACCCACTCAGGTTTGTTCATGGCTTTACCAACCCTGGTTTATTTATGGCTTTACCCACATTGGTTTATTTATGGCTTTACCCACTCTGGTTTGTTTGTGGCTTTACCCACCCTGGTTTATTTGTGGCTTTACCCACTCTGGTTTGTTTGTGGCTTTACCCACACTGGTTTCTTCGTGGCTTCACCCACCCTGGTTTGTTCGTGGCTTCACCCAGCCTGGTTTGTTCGTGGCTTTACCCACACTGGTTTGTTCGTGGCTTTACACACCCTGGTTTGTTTTGGCTTCACACAGCCTGGTTTGTTCGTGGCTTTACCCACCCTGGTTTGTTCGTGGCTATACCCACCCTGGTTTGTTTGTGGCTTTACTCACTCTGGTTTGTTCGTGTCTTTACCCACCCTGGTTTATTTGTGTCTTTATCCACCTTGGTTTAATTGTGTCTTTACCCACCCTAGTTTGTTCGTGTCTTTACCCACCCTAGTTTGTTCGTGTCTTTACCCACTCTGGTTTGTTTGTGTCTTTACCCACCCTGGTTTATTTGTGTCTTTACCCACCCTGGTTTGTTTGTGGCTTTACCCACCCTGGTTTGTTCGTGTCTTTAACCACCCTGGTTTATTTGTGTCTTTACCCACCCTGGTTTGTTTGTGGCTTTACCCACCCTGGTTTGTTTGTGTCCTTACCCACCCTGGTTTGTTCGTGTCTTTACCCACCCTGGCTTGTTTGTGTCTTTACACACCCTGGTTTGTTCGTGGCTTTACCCACTCTGGTTTGTTCGTGGCTTTACCAACCCTGGTTTCTTCGTGTCTTTACCCACCCAGGTTTGTTCGTGGCTTTACCAAACTTGATTTCTTCGTAGCTTTACCCACTCTGGTTTATTCGTGGCTTTACCCATACTGGTTTGTTTGTGGCTTTACCCACTCTGGTTTGTTCGTGGCTTTACCCACCTTGGTTTGTTTGTGACTTTACCCACCCTGGTTTGTTCGTGGCTTTACCCACCCTGGTTTGTTCGTGGCTTTACCCACACTGGTTTGTTCGTGGCTTTACCCACCCTGGTTTGTTTGTGGCTTTACCCACGATGGTTTGCTCGTAGCTTTACCCACCCTGGTTTCTTCGTGGCTTTACCCACCCTGGTTTGTTTGTGGCTTTACCCACCTGGTTTCTTCGTGGCTTCGCCCACTCTGGTTTCTTCGTTGCTTTACCCACTCTGGTTTCTTCGCGGCTTTATCCATCCTGGTTTGTTCGTGGCTTTACCCACCCTGGTTTCTTTGCTGCTTTACCCATCCTGGTTTGTTCGTGGCTTTACCCACCCTGGTTTCTTCGTGGCTTTACCCACCTTGGTTTGTTTGTGGCTTTACCCACTCTGGTTTTTTCGTGGCTTTCCCCACCCTGGTTTCTTCGTGGCTTTACCCACCCTGGTTTGTTTGTGGCTTTACCCACCCTGGTTTCTTCGTGGCTTTACCCACCCTGGTTTGTTCGTGTCTTTACACACCCTGGTTTGTTCGTGGCTTTACCCACCCTGGTTTGTTTGTGACTTTACCCACCCTGGTTTCTTCGTGGCTTTACCCATCCTGGTTTGTTTGTGGCTTTACCCACCCTGGTCTGTTTGTGGCTTTACCCACTCTGGTTTGTTCGTGGCTTTATCCACCCTGGTTTGTTCATGGCTTTACCCACCTTGGTTTGTTTGTGGCTTTACCCACCCTGGTTTGTTTGTGGCTTTATCCACCCTGGTTTGTTTGTGGCTTTATCCACCCTGGTTTGTTTGTGGCTTTACCCACCTTGGTTTGTTTGCGGCTTTACCCACCCTTGTTTGTTTGTGGCTTTACCCACCCTGGTTTCTTCGGGTCTTTACCTGCCATGGTTTCTTCGTGGCTTTACCAACCCTGGCTTGTTTGTGGCTTTACCCACTCTGGTTTGTTTGTGGCTTTACCCACCCTGGTTTGTTTGTGGCTTTACCCACCCTGGTTTCTTCGTGGCTTTACCCACTCTGGTTTGTTTGTGGCTTTACCCACCCTGGTCTGTTTGTGGCTTTACCCACCCTGGTTTCTTCGTGGCTTTACCCACCCCGGTTTGTTTGTGGCTTTATCCACCCTGGTTTGTTCGTGGCTTTACCCACCCTGGTTTCTTTGTGGCTTTACACACCCTGGTTTGTTCGTGGCTTTACCCACTCTGGTTTCTTCGTGGCTTTACCCACCCTGGTTTGTTTGTGGCTTTACCCACCATGGTTTGTTCGTGGCTTTACCCACCCTGGTTTCTTCGTGTCTTTACCCACCTTGGTTTGTTTGTGGCTTTACCCACTATGGTTTTTTCGTGGCTTTCCCCACCCTGGTTTCTTCGTGGCTTTACCCACCATGGTTTGTTTGTGGCTTTACCCACCCTGGTTTCTTCGTGGCTTTACCCACCCTGGTTTCTTCGTGTCTTTACACACCCTGGTTGGTTCGTGGCTTTACCCACCCTGGTTTGTTTGTGACTTTACCCACCCTGGTTTCTTCGTGGCTTTACCCATCCTGGTTTGTTTGTGGCTTTACCCACCCTGGTCTGTTTGTGGCTTTACCCACTCTGGTTTGTTCGTGGCTTTATCCACCCTGGTTTGTTCATGGCTTTACCCACCCTGGTTTGTTTGTGGCTTTACCCACCCTGGTCTGTTTGTAGCTTTATCCACCCTGGTTTGTTTGTGGCTTTATCCACCCTGGTTTGTTTGTGGCTTTACCCACCTTGGTTTGTTTGCGGCTTTACCCACCCTTGTTTGTTTGTGGCTTTACCCACCCTGGTTTCTTCGGGTCTTTACCTGCCATGGTTTCTTCGTGGCTTTACCAACCCTGGTTTGTTTGTGGCTTTACCCACTCTGGTTTGTTTGTGGATTTACCCACCCTGGTTTGTTTGTGGCTTTACCTACTCTGGTTTGTTTGTGACTTTACCCACCCTGGTTTGTTTGTGGCTTTACCCACCCTGGTTTCTTCGTGGCTTTACCCACTCTGCTTTGTTTGTGGCTTTACCCACCATGGTTTCTTCGTTGCTTTACCCACTCTGGTTTGTTGTGGCTTTACCCACCCTGGTTTGTTTGTGGCTTTACCCACCCTGGTTTCTTCGTGGCTTTACCCACCCTGGTTTGTTTGTGGCTTTATCCACCCTGGTTTGTTCGTGGCTTTACCCACCCTGGTTTCTTTGTGGCTTTACCCACCCTGGTTTGTTCGTGGCTTTACCCACTCTGGTTTCTTCGTGGCTTTACCCACCCTGGTTTGTTTGTGGCTTTACCCACCATGGTTTGTTCGTGGCTTTACCCACCCTGGTTTCTTCGTGTCTTTACCCACCTTGGTTTGTTTGTGGCTTTACCCACTATGGTTTTTTCGTGGCTTTCCCCACCCTGGTTTCTTCGTGGCTTTACCCACCATGGTTTGTTTATGGCTTTACCCACCCTGGTTTCTTCGTGGCTTTACCCACCCTGGTTTCTTCGTGTCTTTACACACCCCGGTTTGTTCGTGGCTTTACCCACCCTGGTTTGTTTGTGACTTTACCCACCCTGGTTTCTTCGTGACTTTACCCACCCTGGTTTGTTTGTGGCTTTACCCACCCTGGTCTGTTTGTGGCTTTACCCACTCTGGTTTGTTCGTGGCTTTTTCCACCCTGGTTTGTTCATGGCTTTACCCACCCTGGTTTGTTTGTGGCTTTACCCACCCTGGTCTGTTTGTAGCTTTATCCACCCTGGTTTGTTTGTGGCTTTATCCACCCTGGTTTGTTTGTGGCTTTACCCACCTTGGTTTGTTTGCGGCTTTACCCACCCTTGTTTGTTTGTGGCTTTACCCACCCTGGTTTCTTCGGGTCTTTACCTGCCATGGTTTCTTCGTGGCTTTACCAACCCTGGCTTGTTTGTGGCTTTACCCACTCTGGTTTGTTTGTGGCTTTACCCACCCTGGTTTGTTTGTGGCTTTACCTACTCTGGTTTGTTTATGACTTTACCCACCCTGGTTTGTTTGTGGCTTTACCCACCCTGGTTTCTTCGTGGCTTTACCCACTCTGGTTTGTTTGTGGCTTTACCCACCATGGTTTCTTCGTTGCTTTACCCACTCTGGTTTGTTTGTGGCTTTACCCACCCTGGTTTGTTTGTGGCTTTACCCACCCTGGTTTCTTCGTGGCTTCGCCCACTCTGGTTTCTTCGTCGCTTTACCCACTCTGGTTTCTTCGCGGCTTTATCCATCCTGGTTTGTTCGTGGCTTTACCCACCCTGGTTTCTTTGCTGCTTTACCCATCCTGGTTTGTTCGTAGCTTTACCCACCCTGGTTTCTTCGTGGCTTTGCCCTCCCTGGTTTCTTCGTGGCTTTACCCACCCTGATTTCTTCATGGCTTTACCCACCCTGATTTTTTCGTGGCTTTACCCACCCTGGTTTCTTCGTGGCTTTGTTCACTCTGGTTTGTTCGTGGCTTTACCCACTCTGGTTTGTTCGTGGTTTTGCCCACTCTGGTTTCTTCGTGGCTTTACCCACCCTGGTTTCTTCGTGGCTTTACCCACTCTGGTTTGTTCGTGGCTTTATCCACTCTGGTTTCTTCATGGCTTTACCCACCCTGGTTTCTTCGTAGCTTTACCCACTCTGGTTTCTTCGTGGCTTTACCCACTCTGGTTTCTTCGTGACTTTACCCACCCTGGTTTGTTCGTGGCTTTACCCTCCCCAGACGGACGTGTTAAGCTGAAAGGCGCAAATATCGCTACAAACTAGCGATATAACGCATCCACACTCTCTCTTAACACATGAAAGCTAAGATGTTGAAGAACTGTAAGAAATGCACTTTAAATCTACCATGTACCCTGTAAGCCCAGTTCTCTGAATATAAGATGTTACCCGTCACGTCTAAACCAACTTTTTCCACAGCTGGAACCCAAGTTGCAGGTAGCAGGTTGTTTTGTATGAATTTAAAATGCAGAAAGGGTTAACATTTTTTAAAAGTATTTTATCCACTTCTGGAAAACAAAAATGAAATATGCGCCTACCAAGATATGGTTCAAAACACAAGCCTGCAATGTCACATCCATTATGCGAGTATGCCAGGTTGGATAATTTAATCATAACAAAACTTGTATGATATGTCAGTGTAGAAGTTCATACATTTAAAGATCATCAAGCACTCTACATTTTTTAAAATATGACCATCATCATATTCAAGAGGACGTGAACTCCCGGTATATGGTGGATAGGCGGCGGGAACAATTGAAGGCTATGCATGAAAAGTGTTCCTTGTTGCAGTTTCCTCATATTCCAAGTCCGGCTTGTTGCAGGAGCTACTGAGTTAAGTGCTCTGTGCACACCGTGAGCTGTGTGTCTCGTCCGTTTTGATCATGTTTCGATATTCCAATTGCTTTCGATGAATGATGATATCGTATGACGGGGAACAGCTGGCTGTGTCCACTTTCTGCGCGGTTTCGCATTATGTCTTTTGGCGTATGCTGAGACTGCAATGATGGGGACTACAGCTACCTTGTTTTGTTTGGGAGATGAGATTCGGATGATTACGCTGGCACGGGCGGTTGAGCTAATATGGATTTTAATTCGTTTGCAGTGATACCGGGGCCTTCCATAACCAAATAACATTTAAAGATATATACTCTTTAGATTTACTGATCTTCCTCCTGGAACTTCAGTAGTGTAATTATAGCGCACTGGATTGGTGGAACGAGCTGACTTAGTTAGAGAGGGATCAAAATAAATTTGAGGCTCTCCAATCGAATCAGCTAAAATAAAAGAATTGATACCTGACTCGGGGGTTGGGGGGGGGGGGGGGGGACTAGGTGCTCTAGTTATAAGACGTCGGCCTGTGGGGTAGGTGTCCCGTATGTTGTTATGGCTACGGTTAGTCGAAGGCCCCGGTATCACTGCAAGCGAATTAAAATCCATAATTGCTTAACCGCCCGTGCCAGTGGAATCATCCAAATTAAAGCGCATCTCACTGAAAGATCCAAACAATGAAAGGCAGCTGCAGTCTCAATTATAGCAGTCACAGCACAAGCTAAAAGATAAAAGGCCAAGCGGAACCGAAATTGAACGCAGCTGAACCGTCCTTCGTCATACGATATCATCATTTATCGTAAGCAATTGGAATGTCGAAACACGATCCGGATGAAAAACGCAGCTCACGATGTGCATGGAACACTAAACTCAGCAGTTCCAGCAGCAAGAGGAATATGAGGAAACTGCAACAAGGAACACTTTTCAGACTAAGCCTCAGTCATGCCGCCTATCCGCCATATTGACCGGAAGTCCGTATGTTGTATTTACAGGGATGATTACACATACGACGACGATACTGAGACTACACAATGATCCTGACATACAACAGTCAATATTAATTCAAATTATCACTGACCAAGATGTAGTGACCAACAAAAATTCAGATAGGAGAAGGTGTATCTTGGTCTACGTCCTATGGGCCGGCTACGGCTCGAAAGGTCAATAGATAGATAGAAGATGTAGTATAAATTAAGTGTATTAATTCGTCACCTTAGTCTTCACAAGGGGAGCCACGATAGCTCAGTGGTTAGTGAACTGGACTACAAAGGACAAGAGGTAGGGTTCGATCCCGATCGACGGCTTCCGGTTCACCCAGCCTTTAATTGGTACCTGATTTTTTCTGGGAAAGTAAAGCAGCGCGGGCGTAATACCGACCACATTACCCCAAAAATCCTGTGCCGAAGGTCTGTACAAATTTTGGTCATTAACACCATATTCCCTATACGCCACTTGGCGTGATGGGGGTACTTTACTTTTTTTTTAGTCTTCACAAACGCTTTATTATTCACCATTCGATTCATATTATACTTCATATTCTAAAGTCTATTAACATTATTGCTTGCTTGCTTGCGTTCGCCCGGAGACTAAATGAGTAGTATACCTCTTCATCATCCGCCCTTAATAGAACGTTAAGTGGGCGTGTCTGTGTTGTGTTGTGGTTTGCAGTATAACTGTGATATTTGCGTCTTTCGGCCCAACACATCCGACTTCAGCATGGCATTTTGAGTAGGCAATAATAGAACAAAGAAGTATGTGCTAGCACTCGGAAAAATTGACAGACAAACAACAATATAAAAAAACGAAGAACAATATATGGTCCGAAGTGGGATCGAACCCGTACTCAGTGGCACCGCGCCTTGCCACGAGAAGCCGAACGCTTGGCACACTGTTTTTCTAGGCGCGGTGCCACTGAGTACGGGTTCGATCCCACTTCGGACCATATATTGTTCTTCGTTTTTTTCTATTGTTGTTTGTCTGTCAATTTTTCCGAGTACTAACACATACTTCTTTGTTCTATTATTCCCTATTATCGCCTCGGAAGTTCCCCATATAATAATATTTATGAATTATTATTTGTACCCATTTTTGAGTACCGAGTTGTCTTCACTCTTCGATCCCTATTTTCTTGGCCAGACTAGACAGGTTAGTCTGTTACTAGAGGCACCTCGGAGAGGTGGAGCAGGGTCTGGATGGTTTTGATTCACCGATCCTGGTGCAAGCCATCAGCTGTGGGTCGCTGACAAATTCCAGCTCTGGTGCTGTGAGGCGCACCTTCACCTTCATATAATTATTAAAGTAATTTATTTTGAGGCTCTCATTTTGGTTTGACACCCATGTTTATTTGAGACCTCTTCATCATTCCTCAGGCAATAACTATTTTGAAGTTCAATCTTTTGTTAGCATTTCTACTTCAGCTAGTGACTACACGCCAAGCCTCAGTTAATCTATGACTCGGCTTGAGTTATTTTAGATGAACTATTCTGTCTAACTTATCTTCGTGAAACATAATCATTGGAGTCACTGAACTATATATTTCTCTAACTTAAATACAAAACGTCTACGTGTAACTTTAATACACTTCTAAACTGAACTGTCTATGTCTTCATGACTGTTATCACTACCTAACTTAAGAGGACTGTTGTCATTAACTAACTTGAGAGAACTGTTATCAACATCTAACATGAAAGGACTGTTATCATTAACTAACTTGAGAGAACTGTTATCAACATCTAACATGAAAGGACTGTTATCATTACCTAACGTGAGACGACTTTTATCACTACTTAAACTGAGACGACTGTTATCACTACATAACTTAAGAGGACTGTTGTCATTAACTAACTTGAGAGAACTGTTATAATTAACTAACTTGAGACGACTGTTATCATTAACTAACTTGAGAGGACTGTTATCAACATCTAACTTGAAAGGACTGTTATCACTACCTAACTTGAGACGACTTTTATCACTACTTAAACTGAGACGACTGTTATCACTAACTAACCATACAACTAATCAACCAACCAACTAAAGAACCCATCAAGCAACCAACTAATCAACAAAGCAACTAGTCAAATAACTAACCAAATAAGAGACTAATGAATGAGCCAACTAAATAATCAATCAATTAATCAATCAACCAATCAGCCAACCAACCAACCAATCAACAAGATAATCAACAAACAAACTAATCAACAAACCATTTAATCAAACAACCAACCAAATAAGGAACTAATTAATGAGCCAACTACATAATCAATCAACTAATCAGCCAACAAACTAGATAATCAACAAACCAACCAGTCAATCAACCAACTAACCAACCAGTCAATGAACCAACCAATCTTTCAGTCAATCAACCAATTAAATAACCAGCAAGCTAATCAAATAATTAAATAACCAACTAACCAACCAACTAATAAACCAACCAACCAAAGCAACCAACTAATCAACCAACCAGCTAATGAACTAATCCACCAATAACTAACCAGGTAAGTAACCAGATAATCAATCAACAATTTACCATTTATAAGCCATTAGGTCTACAGCCAACGTTTCTGGACAATCATGTCAACAATCAATCCAGGCCCAAATGCTGAGCATCAACCATAGATTGATAGTTGATTGTCTGGACTAGGATTAGTGAATCAGATGTGATCAAAGGCGTTCACACCCTTGCGGAAGTTCTTCAGTCTGGCTAAATGAGTAGGGATCGAAGGGGTGGCAATTCGCTACCAAATAAAATATCGAAATGTTTTCATTTCTTGAAAAGATCTAGTGATGTCAGAAAATATCGAGGACAAGAGAAACCAAGGAAGGTAGGCAGGACAGTTCTTGGATGAAAATGGAAAGTTGTTGAAGAGAATGGAGATGTAAGTAAATGATTAATTTGATGGAACATCATTTAGTTAATGAATGGATTAATTGCCAATTCCATGACACGACACATGATGATTAATAGCTCATTACCATGTGATATCAAGTACTCTGGGACTCTTCTCTATCGGGACACATACACATGTTATAGTAGACACTTTAGTAGCAATTTCCCCTTCCTCCAACTTAAACAACTTCCTTGTTTTTTATGTTAGTTAGCTCTCAAAATAATGGTATACAACTAGTAATTTCATCTAAAAATAAAAAATAAAAAACAGATTAATTTATATTAAGGGGTTAAGGCAAAGAAATGGAAATGAATGCATAAAAATGCGAAGCTGCAGAAAAGCTGAATGTGAGGAAAAATTAAAAAAAATAGAAAAAAATGGTATGTTAGAAGCTTTACGTGATTAGTGGACGACACAGATTAAACGACGTTTCGGCCCAATAGGCCTTCTGCAGGAACAAAAAAAAAAACACACACACACGGATATGTAAGTAAAACTAATAACGAAACATCCAAAACAAAAATAATCGAAATATGTTAAAGAAAATAAAAATGTCTTCCCTCTGTGTCAAACCGAGGTCAAAATGAAAAGGAAATGGTAACCTGAGTGTGGCTGTCGTGAATGTGCAGAAATGTGCGCAAATGCACACAGAACCAGAGGAGTTCACACAGGGGTCAGTGTGCAAACACAAAGGAGAAAGAATAGAAGAGTAGACTATCAGGTGCTCAAAAGGCGGTAAGAGTGAGATGTCTGAGAGTGAGGTACAATAAAAATAAATGAGGGGTAAGGAGCACAGAAAAAAGGTATAGAGGAGAACACCGAAGTGTCTCATTAATTTATATTACTGTGTAATTCCTTTCTTAATGTTGCACATATTTTTATTGTTACGCATTTATCCATATCTGTTAATCTGTTAACATTGTTTCAGTGGACAGCTGTATCATCAATTCATTTATTATGTTGTCATTTTTGGGACGTGTGAAGAGACACAATACCCTTCTAGAAGTCGTCTTGGAAGGGAAGGTACAGGGTAGAAAAGACAGATGCAGACCAAGACTAAAGTGAACTGATAACATCAAAAAGTGGACGGGGAACTGGTTGGTCTCGGGCAAGACGCCAGTCTCGAGGCAGAGAGGTTGTGAGTTCAAATCCCGCCTTCACTAGTTACAATTTTTATTTGTGATTTCTCTCTGCGGCAACTGCCTCTGGTCTCAGTAGCGAGGCCCAGCTTGAAACGTCAATTACTCATCGACGGAAGAAATATGAGTACCTCCGAAGTCGGAACTATCTGCCTGTGCGACGAGGGACCCCTGTACACACGGCTGCCAGGGAAAAACGTATTAACACGCAAATTTCAGTTCCTAGTCTCTAGGAATTTCGCCATATTAAACATATATCGCCGGGTACCTCTGCTGCGTCCGAAACATGTTTGAACGTCATTCATTTCATGTTCTAACTTCCTACCCATTTTTTGGGCATGTTTTATTATTGCACAGGTTTGGTATGTCGATAAACAACTTTACATTTTCTTCTGAGCGAGAATGTTCACTGATCTTTGTCCAGGCTTTTGGTTACACTCCTGCAGATCTTCATACAATGTTCATGGCAAGTACAAAAACGCGTCTCCCTCTCGATTGAATAAATTCAGCTGGTTATGTTATAACATCCTGGTAACTTTCACTACTTCAGATTTGTGATTATAGGACACACCTTTAATATAGGCTCTGTAACGTTATCCCACACGTAACTAACATAGGAGGAAGGAATAACTAACCCACAACGAGGAAGATACTATGCAATCCATTTTTGACAATTGAAACAAGAAAAAGAGTTCGTAAATGTTATGTAGAGCCAGTCTTAACATATGGATGTAAATCATGGACAATAGGACAACAAACAAGAAAATCACTGGAGTCTGTAGAAATGTAGTTTTACAGAAGAATGCTGGGAATACCATGGACTGCTAAGAAGAGTAATGAAAATGTTCTGAAACAGGCCAAAGCAAAAAGAGAGCTAATTTCCAATATTAGAAAGAAACAATCATCATTTTTTTGGGCCATGTAATGAGAAGAGAACAACTGGAATATACTGTAACAACTGGAAAAATTGAGGGACGAAGAGATAGAGGGAAGCAAAGAGAAAAAATACCAGACAGTTTAAGAGAATGGCTTTGACAGAAGGTCAACTACAGAAATGATAAACAACTGTCGAGACCGAAAATTGTGGAGAGACATGATCACCTACGCCAGCAGGCCCGGTACTTGATGAACTAACATAGGTTGTATAGCATTATCCTGAACTTCAGCTAGCGTAGGCTCTAAAACATTATCCCAATAAACAAATGAAAGCTTTTGAAAATTAACATGTTTGTGTGTGCATGTCTATGTCAGTCATATCTCATATCTTTATGTGCATGTCTATGTTAGTCATGTGTCATATATCTTGATGTGTGTCAGTGTTAGTCATGCCTCGTATCACTGTGTGGATGTCTATGTTATTCACATCTCATATCTTTGGGTGTGCATGTCTGTGTTAGTCACCTCTAGTGACTCAGGCAGATGGTGCTCGTAAACCTGGGAGGGCCTACCATCTAAGGGCAGAATCCCCCTACAGAAAAGATCATCTGCTGCCTTGCATGAAGATTGGGGACAATCAAAGGCTAAGGAATGCAAACCTGAATAAAATGCTGGCTGAAATCGGATGCACTGGGCCACTGGCGCAGAACACAGTGCAACGTTTTAACGGGTGTTCAATCAGAGTGGATCTGGCAGACTAATTGTGATGTTCTGTCTGTGGGGGCGATCAACACACTTAACCTGACAGCTGACTTCATGTGAGAGTCTGGAATCCTACTCTGATTGAGTCCTGATCGCAGAGAGAGAGATAGATAGATAGATAGATAGATAGAGAGAGAGAGAGAGAGAGAGAAAGTTAACATTTCAACCGCTAATAAATGTGACCACTTTTGGTGAGATACTGCACTTCTAGCCTACATATTCCATGAAATCAGTCCACAATCTTTAAAAGAATACATCTCACGGGATGGCGACAAGGAAACTGAGGATAACCCACTCGTCAAAAGTATGTTGAACGAGGCGCCACGAGGGGAGAAAGCAGCAAAAGCTCCTCAGTGTTAAAGAACGAAATTTAAAAACAAAATATGACCTGAACATCTCGTGGCTACTGTAACGTGAACCTTTTCCAACACGTGCAATGAATACAGCAACTGCATGCAAACTAGTTTTATCACCAAAGACATGTTTTCATTGATCTGATGTCTGTCACTTTATCTTTCAATTATTTATATGGTGCAATTAAAATCACTATGTTCGTATTTTTCTGCTTTCTGCACATACACATATTTTGATTTTAAGTGTAACGATGTGCTTGAAATTAACTTTGGTAGAATTGCCAAATTATATTTCTGATTCTGCGTGCATTTCCTTAAATGAGAAACAGCTACCAGTGTCTCCATAAAAAGGCAAAGTGTTAACTTGAAAGTAGGTCTCCCCGCCCCCTTTTTCAAGAAGTAATCCTGCAGCCAACGAAGTTAGATCTGCCCCGTTCTTGTGTAAATGCTCACAAGTCATCCTGATTGACCCATAACATTTCTTAATGATGTGAATGGTGTTATGATGACAGCTAGTATACATCTGCAGCCTCTGCAATTCTCAGCATATGATCTTCTAACATTTTTTTTACTGTCACGGAGAACTGTTTCTCGTTGTGTAGATTGGTGGAACAGCTTATTTATGTCTATGACTACATTTTACAAAAAAATAATTTAAAAAAAAAACTGTTTACGTAGTGTGACTGATCTCTTACACTTGTCACTGCAAGTGACAATACATGAGCGCTACAATGTATTTAGGGAATAGTCCTTCCTGGTGTATCTGACATCCTTCTGTGAACTCAGGAGATGCTGCCTGACAAAATAAAACCTCCATCAAATCCACGAGCAATAAGATGAGCAAATGACTTGCCTCGTTTATTTATTTCACTTTCAATACAGTTTGTGATAGTTTCAATCTGTTGTATTTGTAAGTGGAATTATGCACACAAATGTATCTGTCATTTCTCCACAGTCTGTCACACATTTAGACAGTTCAGATTTGTTGGCAGTGTTTGTGCATTCATCCACCGTTAAAGCAAATGGTTTCCTCTTCATTTCAGCACCAAACTCTTCATCAAGTGCTTCTCTCATGTAACGTTTCACAAGCTGTGTCTTGACCTCAATATGTAGCTCGTTCTCTGTTTCTGAAGCTAGTCACTTAACACAACGTCCTATCACATTTCTTACAATCTGTTCATATTTGGTTATGTGAGTTACCTCCTCTTTAATTATGAAATATAAACTGAACATCAAAATATTAGGACATTCCTATTTTCTTCAAAATCAGCTTTGTATTGTTGATGTAGGATAACGTGAATACGTCTATTTTCATGCAAATAACGGATATTTTCTTTCTCGATTGCATTTTAATGATATTCAGAGGAAACACGTTTTTGTTTTTGTTTTCTTTGTAATTTCCCTGTAGTCTCTGTTGCTTTCTTATAATGAGTGAAAGTTACATATTAACATATATTCAGTTAATATTAACTTCCAATAATATTACTTGTTGTCATGTTGATCATTATACATATTATTGTTTTATAATTAGTTATATAAATTTAATTCTTACATTTCTATAATTTTCCGCAGGAGAGGGGAAGAGGGGTATAAATTCGAAAAAGGGAGGGGGAAAAAGGGGGGGGGGGTATTATACCCACGACCATTGTTATCTCTACACAAGACAAAGTTTCGCCATGTAATAACTGGCGAGATGAAATGTGTCCGACGAATGGCAGAAAACAGTCTGAGAGATAAGAATAATAAGATCAGAAATCAAGAACTGAGGAAAAAAAGGCTAGGAATAATTCCCATCATAGGATACATAAAGAAACTAAAGTTAAATGGTTTTGCCACGTCATAAGACAAGACAAACTAAAACACAATTAAACGAGTCTTTAATAAATGGTTCGAGAACACCAAACTCACGGGCCGACTACGAAAATAGTGGATTAATGGAATACTAGAAACATTCGGAAACATAACAGTAGCAAAGGCCAACAGAATAGCAAAACCGCAAATTATATTTCCCCCTCGACGCTGAAAGGCTAAAGGAAAGAATGAAGAGAGATGAAAGATGTTCTGTAGCATATAACCTTGTGGAGAAATTGCTGTTCTTAATTCAGTGAGGCAGCTACCCCTCTTGCTTGGAATCCTGGAGTTTTGCCTACTTCTTGACGAGGCAAGATAAGTTCAACTTCAGACTAAATTTTCCAGGTTCATGTAGACCGTATTTGCCAATATTTGCCATCGAAAAATGAAAGTGAAAATAACTTTGGGTTGTAGCCCCAATGAGCGGATGACTATAAATTATATTGATTAAATTATATATATTTTATAAATGTCGCCGTGGAGTTTGCGAGTAATTTTGTAACCCCACGATTGATTATCGGATCGTTGAATGCCAAGCTGTCTCCTAACTGTGAATCACTAGAAAAATCACAAACAATCGACAACAGAGAAAAAAAAAGAACAAAATACAGCCCGAAGCAGGATCGAACCCGTACTCCTCGGCACAGAACCTTGCCATGAGAACCAAATACTAGAGCACACGGTCAAAGCAACAACATAAAAAAGATAGCTATAATTGGCGATGTCTTTCGCGGCTTCACGTATGTGTACTCATGACTATAGCATAGGATTACGGACACAACTCAGGAATAAATTGTGTATCTGTATTTTCTTATTAAGACAAGTATCTCCCGGATAGGGTAGGGCTGAGTAGTATTAAGTGAATACTTGCGTTGCAGACAAACAGTTATAGGACGAAACAGCACCAATAGTAGTTTCCAGTGGTTTAGACTGGAGACAAATAATAATAAATGAAAAATGAATACTGTATTATTATAGAGGGAAACTACTGTGGTGGGTGATAGATCCGTGAATCATTTCTCTGTACTGTGCCACTTTTACTGTTACTGGCGGTAACTTGCGTTGTTAACCGTAAATCAACGAAAGTCACATGATATCTTATCAACAAAATGGAGGAGGTGGATCGTATTATTGTCCATTCTTTGAGGATCATTGGGTGGTATGTTCAAAGTATTGAAAGTTATGACCTCTTACCTAACGCTTGTACACATGTTAATTTGTCACCACTTTGCTTAATTTTGTACATTAATTTTGTTTTGCATTTTTATCTTAAGTTTTCCGGTGTGTCGGGTTTGTTATCAGTTATCATTAATTTTTGTTTAACAGTTTAGTTTAAGTTTAACTTAAATATACAATACAATACTATTAATATTAACTATTATATTATATATTTAATATATTATAATTATATAATATATTTATATATATATATATATATATATATATATATATATATATATATATAATATAAATATACCTATCCTATAGTACATAACGATAAGATAACATAGTACATAAGAGAACCATACTAAAATACTTAACTAAGTATAATTATAATATAATATATAAATTTAATAATAATATTTCAATCTTATTAAATTACAATTTTTTTTTTTAAATTAAATTTAAAATTGACTAGAATGTAAGAATGACGAATCAGAATAATTGGCATGGAGAGAAATAGAAAAAAAAATTAAAAAGCATTAATGAATTAATGGGTCATTGGGTGAACAATGATTTCCTGACTGGGCGGAGGGTTAAGTCCTAGTTTAGCGTCTTTATGCCAAACGAGTGATCCCCCCCCCCCCCCCCGATTGACCGTACATATTTAAATGTATCAGCTGCTTCTAGTTTTTGTGCATTTAATTTTTTTTTTTTTTAAAGAAGATTTGGGGTTAAGTTTAGGGTACTCCTAACCCCAAGTGTCTTCTAATGACAGATTAAAGATAAAGTGCAAGGTAATGTTACTCAGAGCAGAAAAACACTAAATTAGGACTTTACTGGGCTGGGTGGAATCCAAAAATACCTTATTCATGTCTGTACGCATCATTAAAAAGTTGTGAATATTAACTCCTCTACCAAAGAAAACCTAGGTCTGTGTGTACCAAAGCAAGGATCTAAAGAATTTTTTTTTTTAATGTTCTCACTGGTCGTATCCCATGTTGTCTTTATAAGTAAATCCATTCAGAAATAATAATTTTGGACACACAAACCATTTTTCTTCACAATTATCATAAAAATATCTCCACTGAAACTAAAATGTATGCTTATATTTATATTTTTACACATGACATGGTCATGTGCTATGAAATCATAGTATTTTCAACATAATTTTGATCGCCGAGGGTCCCACGACATTTTATAAAGTGTTACAATACTTTACTATATCAAATATTATAAAAACTTTGTACTATTATTAGTTACAAACCGAATCATTTCTAAAATTGTTTGAGATAAATAGTTTGATGTAAATCATCTTGTGAAATAATGCGAACTTTGTGGGTGTTGCCAATAAAGTGAAAAAGACAAATAATCTTGCAATATCTTTGATTTTTACAACTAAGTAATCAAACCTGGTTGCCTAACAATGGATTCTTTAAAATTAAACTTCTATTGCTAGAGATTTCCACATGTTGACATTTAAAAATGTGAATTAGATCAGAAATGAAGAAATTAATTAGTAACCATCAGCTGGATGATTCTTTGACCAACTGTAGGATCTAAAAGAGAGCTCAGGTGCATCAATCAACCGGCTGTAGGGAAATAGTGGTTAAGAGCATTGATTGTTATGATAACATGAAAATGATTAGGGTATTTTATAAACACCAGGTTTGCCTCCTTTCCTGCTATTTTAAAAACAATATTTAGTTCACGCCAACTCCATAAGACTCTGAGAATGAAAGGTTATGTCATAAGATAATGGCGTAATGCTATTTCAATGGGAGTTGGTGACTCATCATTCATTTCAAAGTCATAGAACTGCTGGTCAGATCACATTAAAATTTCACATAATTCTGAAAAAGTAAACAGTAAATAAAAATTACTATATTGCAGTAATGTTGGACATGTGATGGAAAGAGATAATAACCGAATAGCAAAGCAAGCCCTCATGTGGGAAACAACAGGTAAGAGGAAAAGAGGAAGACCCAGAGAGACACTGAGAAGAACATTGATGAGAGAGGCAAGAGCAGCAGGAATCGGCTCCCTCAATGAGATAGAGCTGCTTGCACAGAACAGAGACAAATGGCGAAATTTAATCAAATATCTTTAAAAGAATTTAAAACTGCTAGAATAAAAATTTAGATAAGAGAAGGAGTATCTTGGTCTATGCCCTATGGGCCGCCTATGGCCCGAAAAGTCAATAGATAGATAGATAGATATTGCATTAATTGAATAAAGCTATATTAATGACACCATGAGTTCATTCATGAATATTCAAAAAGTTGGTCAAAAGCACCTTAAGATGCCATTACAAGATTTTGGTCTTTTTTTCATAATTTAAACTGTTATAGAAAAATTCCAGCTGGTTAGATTTCTTTTAAATTTCATACACTTACACTTATGATGAGATGTATCTCGGAACATTGTTAACCTCAGATGGTAGATGTACAAAAGAGATGAGATGCAGAATGGCTCGGGCAAAAACAGCGTTCCAAAAAATGAGGAAGATACTATTCAGTCCATTTTTGACAATAGAAACAAGAAAAAGAGTTCTTAAATGTTATGTAGAGCCAGTCTTAACATATGGATGCAAATCATGGACAATAGGACAATAGACAAGAAAATCACTGGAGTCTGTAGAAATGTGGTTTTACAGAAGAATGTTGAGAGTACCATAGACAGCTAAGAAGAGTAATGAAGATGTTCTGAGAGAGGTCAACGCAAAAAGAGAGCTAATTTCCAATATTAGGAAGAAACAATCATAATTTTTTGGCCATGTAATGAGAACAGAACAAATGGAATATATTGTAACAACTGGAAAAATTGAGAGACGAAGAGATAGAGGGAAGCAAAGAGAAAAGATACCAGACAGCTTAAGAGAATGGCTTGGCAGAAGGTCAACAACAGAAATGATAGAGATTGAAAATTGTGCCGAGACATAATCACCAACGCCAGCAGGCCCGGTACTTGATGAGGATGAGTACAAGACAAATGTATTTCCAATACCTTCTTCTTATGTAGCTTGATTTGTATTCTTGTTTATATTCATCTTATATCAGTTTATTTGAAATGTATTCTCTCCAGCTTATATTAGAGGATCCTTCGAAGACATTTGTTTTCAAAGGCATTTCATTTGTTATGTAAAGTTTTGGTGGACTTCAACTTTCACATCTTTTTGTTAGCTCTTTGATTTTGATCCTTCCCACACCTGTTTCCTGTGTGTTACCGGGACCTCATTATGAGGGAAGCTAAGAATAGGGACACTGTGACTTTCCAGGCATGTCGTAAGAGGCGACTAAGAAGGTTGATTGATGGCTTGACAAGCTGTCATTGTAACAGGTATTATTATGGAAACAGAGCCATGGATTTTAGAAGCAGTGATCTCTGCAATATGTGTCATTTTGGCACGCAAGGTTTCTGTTTTTGAGATTGTGGTTCTGCCCTATGTGCCATCTTGGGCTCGAAAGGACAATAGATAGATAGACACATGTTAGATGTCACATAGGGCTTGTAGTGTTTTTGGCCACCATCTCTGTCCTGGGTGAGGTGTTCGATCTTATCTAATGAGTCTATGCCTGCACAACTTTGCTTCTCTTATAAGTGTTCTTTTTAGTGTCTCTTTAAGTCTTCCTTTTTTTCTTTATCCTGATGCTTCCCATAGAATAACCTGTTTTGGAATTCTCTTGTTGTCTCTTCTCAGCACATGTCTGACATATGTCCACCTTCTCTTCCTAATTGTAGATGAGATCTTTGGTTGCATGGCCATTTCTCTTATCTCTATGTTAGTCTTGAATTCATTCCATAGTACAAGGAGTATTTTTCTTAGGCATTTGTCTTCAAGAATGTTTAGTTTTTTCTCAATCTCTTTTGTTGTTTTCCAGCTTTACATAGGTAAGGTTTGTTAATACATTTGAGTTGAATAATCTAAGTTTAGTTTTCTTGCTTAGTATTTTTTATTTCCATGTATGGTCCAGTCCAGGTTTTTGAAATTTGCTGCTTTTACTTTCCTGCCTCTGATCTCTTTCTTTTTTTCACCTTCTTGATCTATTTTACTACCAAGATATATATAGTGGTCTACTCTTTCCAATGCCTGGCGATTGAGATATATATTGCCCTCTGTGGTATTGTTATTTTTTATTCTTTTTGTTCTATCCATGTTGATTTCAGCCATTCTTTTCAAGCTATTATTTCTGCCTTTGATGATAAGGCATCTGTGATGTTTTTCATTTTGTTGATATTAGCACTTAGGAGCACTATATATTAGCATATTATTTATTATGTTAGCATAACGCATTAAAATACCTATATTGACTTTATCTATCAAAAGTTGACCCAGCTGATAAAGAAATGGGTACCTGACTCACTGAGTTGTGGAAAAGCAATAGCATTGAGGAAGAGCACAGGCCCCCTCATGAAACCTGTCTTGAGTTAACTGGAAATGCTAACCTACTCGTTATTTTCAGAACTAGGTGCTAAGGATGATGTCTGCCTTATTCAGCAAGATGGGGCACCACTGCACTGACATCTCACTGTCCGTAAATTTCCCAAACTGATGGACAAAATAATCAGGAGTTCTGTAAGTAGCCTCCTGAGATCCATGGACCAAACTGTGACTTTTTCCTTTTGGGGTATGTAAAGGACAAAGTGTATCTACCTCCCCTACACACAGCCATGGATGATCAGCAAGAACGCATCACTGAGGGTGTCAGTTCGATCACTCTGGATATGCTGCAGAGAGACTGCTCTGAACTAGGTTATCGCATCTACATTTGCTGAGTAGGGGATGGAGCTCTATTTGAGTATGTTCAATACCAACAGATACCACACGAACCTTTATAAGTTGATGCAATTGTAGCCATCAGAGTGTTAGAATATTCCAATAAAATCACATTCTGTATCTGTTGAAAATCAAGGAGTGTTTTTGTGCTCCCTCTGTATTTCACTTCTTTACAATTTGAATATGTCTTAGGACTTTACTTTCAAAAATTTTGTATCACATTGCAATTGCTTAAAATCTAAAGACATGTTGCTTTATAAAATGTTGTAATCAAGTAACAGAGTGGACATTATTGATATCATTGACAGTGATCTTGAAGATGACATTCAAAGCCTGCGCCAGTTTAGCACAGAGATCATTGTTTCCACAATTGTGCGATGTCTTAAAGTCATCCTTGGAGATGTTGACCTCCCGTCAAGTCTTCCTCCAGGGATGTCTGCAAGGTTCCGATTGGGAGCAAGTCTTGCCAACCATATTCAGGTAGGGCAGAAAGTTGTTGACATTAATCTTTTTTTGTTTTCGTTTACTGGAGACTGAACAAATAGTAGCAATTAGGAAACAGTGATAGTGGAAATAAGTGTCAACAAGATAAGCACAGTTTATTCGTCATTTACTCAGTCTTGAAGATAAAAAACTGGTGACAGTGTAAAATATAGAGAGCAAGATAGGCATGGAAAGATCTGGCTTGATGCCTAACATCACCTGGGCTAAAAGTGGTCAGTTTTTATTTGATGTCCTTTTAAGGGTTGACTGTCTTATTAGCATTCACAGGTTAAATGGGCATGGATGCCTTGTGTCACTAGTTTACAGAAAGACAGAGATATCTGTATCTTTTAGCCAGACACATCCATTATCAGCCTGTGTAGATTTTTCCTAACAACTTTGCCTGGGCAGTGGCTTACTATTTTTGGCTTCTAATTGCCAAGAGTTCTTCAATGTGCACACAGGACCTCCTGTTTTTTGCTGTTATCTGTGGTGGCTAAATATCACGTCTCACCACCCAGAGACCAAGAAGGCTAAAGCTACGAAAAAGCCATGAATTTAAAGTGAAAAATACCCACTGCCTGTGGCTGGTTTCATACCTAGGACCTTTATGTCCAGAGGCTGATCGATGCCTTACCTCTAGACCACCTAGTCCCCCAAGTGCAGACAATGATTAAGAGATTAAAAAATCATTGGGTGAACACAAAAATTAAAATAAAAAAGATCTGGACTAAAATGATAAAGTTGTTGGGAAAGCAAAGCTTAGTGGAAGCCTTGAAATGATCAGTGGGTAAGATTGCTGTCAATGGAATTCATTACCAAACCACAAGGCTTGACTCATAGTGATGATATATTTGATGCTGTAAAATACATTGCCTGATATTTTTTTAATTTGGTTGACTAATGTCTTTCAAGTTCAGTTGTTGATGTTTGTCTGTCAAATTTGTTTGTGGTTTATTTTCAGGATTTGGGATACAAAGGTGGAGACTTGGGATATCAGACATTTCTGTACTCAAATGAAACTGAAATTCGGAAAATCTTTATGTTTCTAGTTGAAAAGCTGCCCAAAGAAACATCCCAGACTGCTGATGAACCAATGGGCAAGTTCAAATTAATCTTTCACACTGTAATTCTTAACAGAAATATAATATGTTTGCCTATATAGTTTATTTTAGACTGAATTGTTTTTCTTCTACTTTCCTGCATCATTGCCTTTAATTGTTTCACATACAACTGAGTACTGACCTTGTGACCAGGTTTCACATACAACTGAGTACTGACCTTGTGACCAGGTTTCACATACAACTGAGTACTGACCTTGTGACCAGGTTTCACATACAACTGAGTACTGACCTTGTGACCAGGTTTCACATACAACTGAGTACTGACCTTGTGACCAGGTTTCACATACAACTGAGTACTGACCTTGTGACCAGGTTTCACATACAACTGAGTACTGACCTTGTGACCAGGTTTCACATACAACTGAGTACTGACCTTGTGACCAGGTTTCACATACAACTGAGTACTGACCTTGTGACCAGGTTTCACATACAACTGAGTACTGACCTTGTGACCAGGTTTCACATACAACTGAGTACTGACCTTGTGACCAGCTCGTGTCGATCATGTGTCATGAAGTTCTTACCCCCTACATCATGAAACGGGATGGAATTAAGCTTGCATGCTCACAAGACTTGAATGCTGCAGAAGAAGAAGAAGAGGAGAAAGAGGAAGAAGAAGAATAGGAGGTGGAGGATCTGCAGTTACTCCTCTTTGTTGTTCACCCTTAAAGAATGTAAAGTGAGTGTGGTTGTGTCATGGCTTTCATTAAGATGTGATATCCATGCCTTTTGGCCCAAAATATCCAATTTCAGTGTAAAATTGTGAATTATCTTCTTCTACTTGACCATAACTAGCTGGCCAGACCGGTTCATTTTTCTCCAGGCGCAGGTGAAGTAGAATCTTGATCAGTTTTGTTTCATTGATCCTGATGTAAACAGTCAGCTATGAGTCCCTGATTGCTTTTAGCCCATGCACTGATAGCTTCTTGGCCCTACGAGATTGATAAAAGCCACTTCTATGAGATATTACTAACCTCTTTAACCCTAATGATTCCTATCTGTAAAGTAAGGAATGCTGCCTCGTGAGTTTTGATATTTGAAGCAACACTATCCAGAAGTCTTCCAATACCTCTGGATAGGTGAGCACATATGGGTGAAAACTTGTGTGCTAAGACACCAATTCAAGTCTCATACTTTACCTTTATGTTCCTCATAAGCCCTAAGCCCAATATTTCTCGAACTTCATAGTGTGTATATCACAACCATTAAAAAAAAAAAAAAAGTAAAGTACCCCCGTCACACCAAGTGGCGTATAGGGAATATGGTGTTAGTGACCATAAATTTTACAGACCTTCGGCACATGATTTTTGGGGTAATGTGGTCAGTATTACGCTCGTGCCGCTTTACTTTCCCAGAAAAAAATCCGGTACCCATTAAAGGCTGGGTGAACCCAGAAGCCGTCGGTTGGGATCGAACCCTACCTCATGTCCTTTGTAGTCCAGTTCACTAACCAATGAGCTATCGCTGCTCCCTATCACAACCATTATTTGACATTATTTTTATGTACTCTGACTATCTGGATCAACATGGTATTGACTTCCATTAACTGAGTTTTTCCAGAACCACCATAAAGGTGGTTATCTGGTTAGTTCCTCTGAGGCCAAAGAGAACACATTGGGCAGAAATCATAATTCTCCATACATGATGGTTGACTCTGATCACATGACCATTGTCCTTCCAGCATATTCTCCTTAAAATAGCTTGACACATGGTTTTTGTTGGTGCCTTCTCTTATAGTTTAGTTTCTAACATAAAGGGTTAATAATTAAAAAAAAAACATGGACATTGTTAGAATATACGTCCCATCTAGTCCAATTCTATCTATCTATCTATTGACCTTTCGAGCCGTACCGGCCCATAGAGCGTAGACCAAGATACTACTTCTCATTAACAAAATCGTTTTTACGATAGCGGCTTGTTAAACCTCTGATCAACGGTTCTATACCAAGCCGGAGAAAAATAATTTCTCCATCTTGGATACAACCGGAAAAAAATTGCAATTTCAGCGTGTCCAATTGCAGCGTGTTATTTATCCCACTAGCCGGACATTTCATGTTAATCATTGTGATTAATCAGAAGTAAAGATTTATTCTTCATGGTTTCACAGGAGCCTCCATTCTCCTTCATCATGCCATTTCAACAGAGCTGGGTTATCAGCTGAGCTTGGCCTGGCTCCCTCCATTTCTCAAGGACAGAGGCATTAGAAAGCGCACTAGGCCTCCAGGTTGGCAGAAAGAGGTAGGTGTGATTGTTGGTAGATCTGGCATTGTATGTAAGGAACCAAGGTCTTTGAAAGGTTAGGGTGTGAGAATGAACCTCGTCATACATTAGCACATTCCCTACTCAGGGGTTTAAGACAAGGTGGCATGGCTGATTTTCGCAAAAAAAAAAAAAAAATGAAATAACAGCGAGAAAATAAATGAAAATTGATCTGAGACACATCTTCTTCTTCTTCTTTCTTTTTAGCTCCCTGAGGAACATAGGTCTTCAACAAACACTTTCCAAGTCGTTCTGTTTTTTGCCGTTCTTTAAGACCATTCCATGCCTTCCCCATCATCTTCATCTCTGCTTCTATCTGTCTTCTCCAAGAATTCCTTGGTCTTCCTCTTTGTCTTTTCTCCTGGGGATTCCAAAAAGGGTCTGTTGTGTAATACTCTCAGTTGGCTTCCATAGTGTGTGTCCTATCCAGCACCATCATCTTCGCTGTATCTCTTTATCTACTGGTATTTGACTGGTACATTTCCATAATTCTATGTTAGTGATTTTGTCCTGCCATTTCCATCCTTTTATTCTGCTTAAGCATCCATTAATGAAAGTCTGTATCTTCGTGATTGTCAATTTTGTTGTTCTCCATGTTTCACAGCCATATAATAGGACCGACTTAACATTCGAGTTGAAAATTTTTGGTTAGACACATGGTTTGTTCGAACAATTTGCTCAGGAAGTCAGAAAAGAGGTTAAATAAGAGAATTTTGAGATTTTAGTGGGAAATAATGGCAGAAAACATCAATAAATTAAATGCTGCAAAAGTCTGAAATCTTATACTGACACCTTTCATACATTTTAATTTACTCTTGTATGGATTTGACTGTCCTTGACATTCAGTAGCCTGTGGCAGTGGAAGAGCAGACAGACTTTTTTTGCGGGTACTTGAGGTGTGGATTATAAATCTTGACAGGAAGATGTCCACCAAAACCTGGGCTGAAAATGGTCAGCTGTGATAGCTCAGTGCATTTTTTTCAAGATCGGCAAATAACAGTTGATCTAATCTTTATTCCTCCACCCAGGGGTACCCCAGAAAACAAGCTAACTAGTCTGGCAACCATGCAAGTAAAGATCTAAGTAGTACAGCAACACAGTGCCCCAGAAAACAAACTAACTAGTCTGACAACCATGCAAGTAAAGATCTAAGTTGTACAGCAACACAGTGCCCCAGAAAACAAACTAGTCTGACAACCATGCAAGTAAAGATCTAAGTAGTACAGCAGCACAGTGCCCCAGAAAACAAACTAGTCTGACAACCACGCAAGTAAAGATCTAAGTAGTACAGCAACACAGTGCCCCAGAAAACAAACTAGTCTGACAACCACGCAAGTAAAGATCTAAGTAGTACAGCAACACAGTGTCTCAGGAAACAAACAAGTCTGACAACTACGCAAGTAAAGATCTAAGTAGTACAGCAACACAGTGCCCCAGAAAACAAACTAGTCTGACAACTACGCAAGTAAAGATCTAAGTAGTACAGCAACACAGTGCCCCAGAAAACAAACTAGTCTGACAACTACGCAAGTAAAGATCTAAGTAGTACAGCAACACAGTGCCCCAGGAAACAAACAAACTAGTCTGACAACTACACAAGTAAAGATCTAAGTAGTACAACAACACAGTGCCCCAGAAAACAAACTAGTCTGACAACTACGCAAGTAAAGATCTAAGTAGTACAACAACACAGTGCCAAAAAATGCCATACATCTGGCTGAATCCTTTAAGGTGAAGGATGAAAAGGAGTATATACCAGGTGAATACAGAAAAAGAAGACCTTGACAGGAAAGATGTTGATATCCTTTGGTGACTAATGAAGGTGTAATTTTTAAACTCAGGTAGAAGTCAAAAATAGCTACACCTAGGATAGGATGACTGAGATGTGTGTAATCAGTGAGCTACAGAATCTAACAGGTTCCATAGTTTATGTAATCTCTTGGGAAAGATTGAAAGTTAAAGATTAATGTAATCAGTTCTTATAACACATTTGCTAGCAAGAGGCTTAACAGGCTGTGACTGTGCTGTTTTTCAGAGTTAAAAAAAAAATTGAAATAGTGAGAAAATAAATGAAAAATTTTGATCTAAAACACATTTTGTCGGGACAATTTGTTTATCAAGTTGGAAAAGCACCTAGTAAAAGAATTATAAAGTTTTATTAGAAATAACTGCAAACACATCAATAAATTAAAAGCAGCAAAATGCAATTTGTGTGCTCAGTGTGCTGGCTACTAGAGCCACATTTTGGGGCTCATGGTATGGTTGTGTTAAACCAGTAATCAGTATATTTAAGGATGATTCTAAACAGAATAGTTGAATTGTGCTCAAATGAACTAATAATTGTCAATACTTTTTTAAAAAATAATTTTTTTATATAATAAAAAATAATAAAGGTAATTTTTATTTCTTTTTCAGTATTAAAACAAATATACCAACTGATAACAATTGTTGGCCTCTCACATGTATTCATTTTATTTTTTGTAATCAGATTGGCATTTATTTCATGTTATTGAATAATAGCTTCTATTATCTCTGTCAAGGGAGCTTGCTGCCTTCAGCATTATCATGCCTGCCACATTTCTGCTCCTCATTCTTTGACAAATCTTGCAATTAAAATTCCTAAAGGTAAGTAGTATTAGTTTATTAAAACAGATTCATACCAGGCAATACTATGTTGTATAATATAGCACATACTATATCATACATTAGCACATTACATACAGTGTCTTTTACCAAATGGTATATAACAGTAACAGGAAACTCTTTATACAGATCTTCGCAGCAGCAGAAGGAAATCCTATCAAACGCACGTGTTTTGACCCTTTTACTGCTTGACACTCAAGGAGACACTGGGGGGGGGGGGCGTCTCGGTAACCTAGTTGTGAAAGCTACCACACTGGGCTACCGACGTTCGGACAACCCGCGTTCGATTTCCGCTGGAATCAGTGTGAGTTGTACTTGTAATTAGAAAATAAAACACTGCAGTCAAGCCAGCCGCTGGCAGAAATGTGTACCAGGGTATTACTCTGGGAAGGTGAGGAATGCTGCCTTGCATTGTGAGTTTTGATGCTTCAAGCAACACTATCCAGAAGTCTTCAAACACTTCTGGATTGGTGGCCAAGCACATATGGGTGAAAAACTTGCATGCTAAAATGCAGATTCCAGTCTCGTAATTTACCTTTACTCAAGGAGAGGTGGGTCTGCTTGGGTCATGACTCCCAGGCATCAGCCTCCTGCTACATTGAACTTGAAGGCTCTCACACTATATTTGGCAATGATATAACTAAGCTTATTGCTCTCAAATACTCTCATGGCTGCTTATCACTCGGCTTGGTGGGTGAGCTTTGTCACACCACATACTATGTCTTTTACCGAACTGTGTGATATTTTATGGTACTGGATTATGTTTGCCAAGTGATAACCGAATCAGTAACAGTTTCATCCTGAATGACCAAGTCAGAATTCTACAAAGTGTTTGTACGAGATTTGTTAAAATGTTTGGCATATATTTAAAATCATCATAATACGTTATTATTTTTATGTCATAGTTCACATTAAAGTTTTATAGTGATTTATGAGATTATTTTGGAGCCGCCATAGCTCAGTGGTTAGTGAACTGGACTACAAAGGACAAGAGGTAGGGTTCGATCCCTACCGATGGCTTCCAGGTTCACCCAGCCTTTAATGGGTACCGGTTTTTTTTTCTTGGAAAGTAAAGCAGCACGGGTGTAATACTGACCACATTACCCCAAAAATCATGTGCCGAAGGTCTGTAAAATATATGGTCACTAACACCATATTCCCTATACGCCACTTGGCATGACGGGGGCACTTTACTTTACTTTTATGACATTATTTTGACAAATATTGACTATTCTGAGATTTCAATGTTATATGATTTATAACATTATCATTTTATGGTATACAATATATGGTATTGTATGGTTTTTAATTTGATATCATACCATTTATAATTTGATATCATACCATTTATTATTTGGTTTCATACCATTTATAATTTGATATCATACCATTTATAATTTGATATACCATTTATAATTTGATATACCATTTATAATTTGGTATCATACCATTTATAATTTGATATCATACCATTTATAATTTGATCATCATCATTGAGTGCCGTCTCCGCAACGAAGGTTGGCTACCATGGAGCGCCATTTTGCTCTATCTCTTGCTTTGATGGTGCAGGTTGTCATCAGTTGATTTGTCCATCTTTTGATGTTACTCGTCCATGTTAATCTTGGTCTGCCTCTGCCTCTTTTACCTTGTATTTTCCCCTCCAGGATCACTTTCAGTAGGCTGTTGTGTCTTTTAACATGGCCTAAGAATCGCATTTGTCTTGTTCTAATTGTGTTCAGAAGTTCTCTTTTCATTTTTAGTTGTTTTAAGACTTTGTCATTTGTTTTCTTTTCCTTCCATCCAATTCTACCTATTCTTCTATATATCCACATTTCAAAGGCTTCAATTCTCTGTTCTGTTTTCTTGTCTAATGTCCATGTTTCAGCACCATATAGGAATATTGAGAAGATGTAACATTTTGCTATTCTTAGTTTTAGCTCTGGTGTTATTTGTTTTGATGTTAGTATGTCCTTCATGACATTAAAATTACTTTTTGCCATTCCTATTCTTTTGTTTATTTCAGTTGTACATTTTCCATCACTGGTTATAGTATGTCCAAGGTAGTTATAGTTCTGAACTGTCTCAAGGTCTATTCCTTCAATTTTGATATCCACTTTTGAAGGAATAGACCTTATAATAATTTGATATCATACTATTTATAATTTGATATCATACCATTTATAATATGGTATCATACCATTTATAATTTGATATACCATTTATAATTTGATATCATACCATTTATAATTTGGTATCATACCATTTATAATTTGATATCATACCATTTATAATTTGATATCATACCATTTATAATTTGATATACCATTTATAATTTGAAAACATACCGTTTATAATTTGGTATCATACCATTTATAATATGGTATCATACCATTTATAATTTGATATACCATTTATAATTTGATATCATACCATTTATAATATGGTATCATACCATTTATAATTTGATATCATACCATTTATAATTTGATATCATACCATTCAGATTGCCAGTACATCGAAGTAGATGGAAATAACCTAGAAATAATTGGACAAATTATAACAAGGGGTGGAAAATATAAGACAGAAATAAACAAAAGAATACGAATGGACAATAAGCAACTTTAACAACATGAAAAGTGTACTCACATCAATGCATATAACATCAGAACTAAAACTACAAATTGTAAAATGTTACATTTACTCGACATTCCTGTATGGTGCAGAAACATTGATATTGAATAAGAAAACAGAGCAGAAAATTGAAGCCTTTGAAGTGTGGATCTATAGGAAAATGGGGAGAATTGGGTTGAAGGAAAAGAAGACAAACAATAAGTTCTGGATCAGCTGAAAATGAAAAAAAATAACCACTTAACACAATTTGAAAAAAGACAACTGAAGTTTTTTGGACATGTGAAGAGTGATATTCCTATACTAAAAGTCATCTTGTAATGGAAGGTACAAGGCAGACCAAGATTAAAGTGGGCTGATATTATCAAAAGGTGGACAGGTGAACCTCTGACAACGTGCACCATCAAGACAAGAGACAGAGTATAATGGTGCCCCATGGTACACAACCTTCAATGTGGAGACAACACCCAATGAATGAATCATACCATTTATAATTTGATTTATAGTTTATAAGTAGTTTAATATTTTGAATAATTATATTGTTTTCTTCTGGCACTAAAGAAATCCGAGCATACTACAATACTCATCTACCTCACGTGACCAACCAAACGAACTTCCATCGTGACACAGCGCCCTCTGTGATGGAAGCTAACATACTAGAGGTTGCAACTCATCAGGATTGGGAAAATGAATGGAATCAAGCAGGACTAGCATCAAGACTGACACAGCAGGTCAGCTGATTTATTTTTTGGGTTGGGGGTAATTTAGTATAAATGTGAGAGGCTATTGGAAAGTTCCTGGACTGTAATTACCATAAGGTAACCACGTGACCTATTCGTAATAAAATCTGAATGTCAAGTTTTCTAAGTGTGCTGAGTCCATGTGTCAACTGACCTCATGCTGTCTTCACACAGTGAGTTTAACACACAGAAATTGCTGTTGTTGTTGTTGCAATCACCAGCTTTCAACTCTGACAAAGTCCCGAGAGACTAGGAACTGAATTTTGCGTGTTAATCCATTTTTCCCTGGCAGCCGTGTGCAAAAAAAAAAAAAATGGATTAACACGCAAAATTCAGTTCCTAATCTCTATATGATGATATAGAGAATAAAATTGAACATTATGAGAACATATGAAATGTGATGGAAAGGAGAAGGATTATTACACCGCGACAGCGGAAATGTAATTTACTCTGGGGGAACCACACATGAAAGAGGTGTAGGCATCATGTTAGATAGAGAAAGAAGCAAAACAGTGAAAGGATTTTGGCCAGTATCAGATAGAATTCTGCTAGTAAAATTGAGAGGTAGACCAATGGATATCAACATAATTCAAGCTTATGCACCAACAAGTAATAGTGAAGAAAAAGACATTGACACTTTTTACAATGAGCTATAGATGACCATGGAACAATGTAAATCCCAAGAAATAACTATTATATTAGGGAATTTCAATGCAAAGGTAGGAACAGCTAAAGTGCAAAATGTGACTGGGGGTCATGGCCTTGGAGAGACGAATGGCAGAGGGGATAGATTGATAGGTTGGGCAAAGACACATGAAATGATTATGGGTAACACCTGGTTCAAACAACACCCTAGGCAACTATGGACATGGCAAAGCCCAGACAAAAAAGTACACAAATTGATTTTATACTGGTACAGAGAAGATTCAGGAATGGGCTAACATCGGTTAAAACAAGGCCAGGAGCAGATTGTAACAGTGACTATGTACCAGTAGTTGGAAAGATAAGAATAAAACTGCGGAAGGCACAGAAATCACCAAGAAATATAAAATTAGAACTAGATATGCTAAGAGTAGATAAACAGATGAGTGATAAGTACAGCACGATAGTACAAAATAGATATAATGCTATTGAGAAAATACAGGACATCCAGGAGCAGTGGGAAATGCTCAAACAATTGATTCAACAAACATCAAAAGAAGTAATACCAGTGACCAAAAGAATCAACAAAAAGAAATGGATGACAGAAGAAATATTACAACTAATGGATGAAAGAAGAAAACGTAAGAAAGAAGAACGGACATACAAAATATTACACAAAGAGATCCAGAACAAATGCAGAGAAGCAAAGGAAGGATGGTTAAAACAGAAAAGTGAAGAAATGGAAAAACAACAAAAGAAAGACTCAAAATGTATGCACAATCAGTTAAATGAATTAACAGGAAGAAAAGAAATCAAAGTTTCAGGATGTGTTAAGTCAAAGGAAGGAAATATAATAATGGGACAGGAGAAGACAATAGAAAGATGGACAGAATATATCAGTCAACTCTATGATGATGAAAGACCAGAGTTAAACAATTCAAAGACACAGGACCACCAAATATGCAGCGTGAAGTGGACACAATTCAACACATGAAAAGAGGCAAAGCTTCAGGTCCCGACAATATAACAATCGAAGAGATAAATGCATTAGGAGAGCTGGGAGTACAAGTCATAACAAAACTACTCAATGACATATATAACACTGGACACATACCTGAAGATCTACTAAAATCTATCTTTGTAGCCATATCGAAGAAGTCGGGCGCCACTTATTGTGAAGACCATCGCACTATTAGTCTCAGGAGCCATATGACGAAAATATTACTAAGAATAATCATGAGACATGTAAGAAACAAAATAAAACCAGAAATAAGTGAGGAACAATGTAGATTTGTGGAAGGAAAGGGCACAAATAATGCAATATACATCTTAAGAACATTGATAGAAAGATCTATAGAGGTAAAGAAAGATCTATATATGTGCTTTATAGACTACACAAAAGCATTTGACAAAGTAAAGCATGTGGAAATAATCAATATGCTGGAGAAATTAAACATTGATGGCAAGGATCTGCAAATCATGAAAATCAGGTACTGGCAACAAAATTAACAACCAAACAGGACAATTTCAACTTATAAAACAAGGAGTCAGACAAGGCTGTGTTCTGTCGCAGGATTTGTTATCACTTTACAATGAACATATTATGAGATCAATAGTAGGCAAAAAAGGAATTGAAGTCAACATAAATAATTTGCGATATGCGGATGACACAGTCTTAATAGCAGAGACAGAGAATAAACTACAAGAAATGATTGACATAATAGTAAAAGAAAGCATCAAGAAAGGTATCAGTCTGAATAGTAAGAAAACAAAAGTAATGGTCATATCGAAGAAACAATCATCACCAGCATGCAGCATAAAAATAAACAGGACAAATTTGAAACAAGTGCAACGTGTCAAATATTTGGGCACAATAATAACATCGGATGGAAGATGCACCACGGAAATAACAAGCATGAATAGCTCAGGCCAAAATAGCATTTCAGAAAATGAAAAATATCTTATGCAACAAATCTATGTCAATAGAAGTGAGAAAGAGAGTTCATCTGGGCTATATAGAACCAATTCTGACCTATGGACGCGAGTCATGGACAGTAGACAAACAAATGAAAAGAAGATTGGGGGCCACAGAAATGGGATTTCTCAGAATAATGTTAAAAGTTCCCTAAACAGCTAAAAAGACCAATGAGGAAATTCTTAAAGAAGCCAACACAAAATGGGAACTCTTAAAAAACATCAGAAAGAAGCAATCAGCATTTTTTTGGTCACATCATGAGAAGAGGAAAGTTGGAATACTTGGTTACAACTGGCAAAATAAAAGGAAAGAGAGATTGCGGACAACAAAGAGAGAAAATACTGGATAGCTTGGTGTCATGGCATGGAAATCAGTCAACAACAGAACTGATACAATGCACTGTAGATAGAATATTGTGGAAGGACATGATTGCCATCGTCAACCGGTATGGCACATGATGATGATGAGTCTCTATATACACACAGAAATAGTCTCTATATACACACAGAAATAGTCTCTATATACACACAGAAATAGTCTCTATATACACACAGAAATGAAAATAACAAATAAAAGGGATGCTCTTCTTTCTCTTCTTCTTCTTTCCTTCCTTTCTCATCTGCCTTTCAGTGTCGAGGGGAGATATAATTTACGGTTGTTGTTGTTAACAAAATGACAATGACTTGCTTTGCTAGGCTTCCTTTATATTAGATTTCTTCCACAAGTATCTTCTTTTAATTAGTTCTCCAATCTGAATTTCAACATGTACTTGTTATGGCTTTAACATTATTACTAATTCTGCTACACATCTGAACACTTGCTTTTTAAAATATCTACTTTATTTTTAAGCAGTTGTGGTGTCAAATACAGAATTTCCTCCTGCAAAGTCTGACTGGAATGTTTGTCTAAGTCCACCACTCCCAGGAAAATTACACCATGACTATATATTTTATATTACGATCCACCTAATTCACGCCATTTTATCTCTCTTATTAACATTAAACACCTATATTTGTTTATACAGAAATTCAATTTCATAATTTCTGTGAGTAAAAGTGAAAGTCATATTTTTTTTTACCTTTTCATTTTTGTTATTTTTGTATTTGGATTAGAGCTATGATTTTGTGCTTAACGTGTCATGACCATAAGTGATTTAATAATATTTTATGATCCGCTTAATTCACGGCACTTAATCTCTCATATTAGCTGTGAACACCTATATTTATTTATATAATAATATAAATTTATACTTTCTCAGAGTAAAAGTGAAAGTAATTATTTTCATGACGGTTTCAATGTTTTGTAAATTTATCTTGGAAGTTTAACTATATTTCTGTGCTCATGATGCCAGTAAATGCTACAGTCACAACCACTGGACTATTAGGGCGCAATTGTTATTTTAGCAAATTTGTAATATGAACTGAAACAATAGACACTACAATGTTGGCAGTGTTACATAAACACTAACAATTTTTACAGCGGAAAGTTGGGAAAAGATAACAAAGGCTGTGTAGACAACAATCCTGAATGTAAGTTTGAAACATTGGAATTTTTATCAGGGTAAGGGCTACGTTGGTGTCATTTTAGGATCTCATTTGCATCATCGTGACTTAGGTCATTTCAGCTAAAGAACATGTTCCAAACATGTGTAACTAGATTCCTTCACTTAATGCACTCATGATGGCTTTGACATTATTAGTAATTCCACTAGATTTTTTCACTTCAACATGTACTCATGATGGCTTTGACATTATTAGTAATTGCACTAGATTTTTTCACTTCAACATGTACTCATGATGGCTTTGACATTATTAGTAATTCCACTAGATTTTTTCACTTCAACATGTACTCATGATGGCTTTGACATCTTTACTCTGTCAAGTAGATCCCTCTAAAATAGGTCCACACCTGTCTCTACCTACCACCTCCATAGCTTTGCTGTAGCTGCTTTGTTCCTGTACTGCCACTCTATTTCTCTTATGCTCCCCTGGTCTTCTACACATGTCAGAAACTTGTAGTACTTGTGTGGTAAGGATCTGCCTCCATGATTCCAGTCACAACCATTATTGGGCAGTTCCATTGCAGATGCCCTACCTGCAAAATGCCCATAAGTGTTTGTGACCTTCCCTTCGTACCATTTGAGGTGACAGAAAATCTCTTCAGCATGTCTCTTAATATTATCTTTACAATAGTCTGTCTACATCGGCAACACAGGAGAATGTTAATTTGATTTCTTCAGTGAACACTTTTATGACATTTCTCAGAACATTGGAACTTTAGTAGTTTCCAACTTCAACTTTCAGGACATGTTATACTTATGTTGCTGGTACATTTTGTATTCCTTTGTTGACCTTTGTTGGTGCAAAAACAAATAAATAACATCTTAGTGGTTATTTTTTCTTTTGGTATTTTTATTTCTCACTTTGTCAAGCTCTTCTTCTTTCTATTCATGCTTATGTGCCAAGATAAATATGATGTGTTTTTGTTCTACTTTAGGAGTACAAGCGTCGTAAGCATGAGCGTTTAATGAAGATGATCAAAGAAAGGCTACAACAGGACAGCCAGCAGCTTGCGAGGGGTGAAGGTCAGACCTCAGCCGGAGACCTGCAGCAGATACTTAGCAACATTGAAGCCCAAAACAAGTCTTCTAATGCTAAAATCAAAGGCTCTAGATTTGCTCACTCTGAGAAGCTGCAGCATTCTGCTGTAAGTTCTTGTGCAATGTTGGTCATGTTTATGTGAGTTAAGCTGCTGTTGTTGCATTTCAATTATATTTGTCATTGCTTATAAAGTAATGTCCTGGAAGCTCTGAATGGTTGGTGTGCTTGGTTCCTGATAAGAAGGATCTGAATTTTATTTCCAAAAGTGGTGAATTTTTTTTTCACCAACAAGGCTCCAGGGTTCACCAGCATCTTAAAGTGGGTACCAGAGATTTTCCTGTAAAGTAAAGATAGCCTGGCATGATATGACCACATTACTTAGAAGTGTGTCATGGTCAAGGAAAAATATGGTCACTAACACCATACGCCTAGCAAGACAGGGAAGGGAATCTTTACTTCGATAAAGTAAATATAGTAATTTTTTTAAATTGATTCATGACTGTTTCCTGTTGATAATTTAGTTGTCTTGTTCAATTAATGTAATCTGTTGGTGATTTTGGTACGAAACTTCTAAATTTAGTGGATAAAGTTATTCATTATTAGTGTTTGATGAATTGTACTTTCTGCAACAGTAAGTAATTATGTAGCACTTTGGAAATATATTGAGCATTGATATATCTAAAGTGGGGTTAGTTAATGATATATTTTGCTATTCCCTTACATTGTAGTATTTCCATCTGACACATCTGAGATATTTGTAATGTCATTTCTCTCCCTGTTTGATTTCATTTCTATTTAATAAAGTTGTCAATAATTAATAATAATATATATATATATATATATATATATATATATATATATATATATATATATATATATATATATATATATATATATATAGATGCAGAAAGAGCAAGAACAGTGAAAGGCTTTTACCCAATATCTAACAGAGTTCTTTTAGTGAAATTGAATGGAAATCCAATAAACATAAATCTTATACAAGTTTATGCACCAACAGCAGACAGTCTAGAGGAAACAATTGATAAATTTTACGAGTTAAATGAGGCACTTCATAAATGCAAACCACATGAAAACACCATAGTTCGTGGGGATTTTAATGCAAAAGTAGGAAAGGAAAGAGTTGAGGAAGTAGTTGTCATTATGGCTTAAGTGAGAGGAATGAAAGAGGTGAGAAACTTATTGACTGGGCAAGAACACACAACATGATGATAGGAAACACCTGGTTTAAGCAACATCCAAGATGTCTGTGGACATGGAAAAGCCCAGGGGACAATGCACATAATGAAATTGATTATATAATGATAGGCAATAGATTTAGAAACAGTCTGGTGTGTGTGAAAACTAGACCAGGGGCAGATTGCAATAGTGATCATGTACCAGTTGTGGGAAAGCTTAGAGTAAAATTAAAAACAACAAAACGAGCCTCAATTAACATCAAGTTAAATTTAGATTTACTCAAATCAGACAAGAAGTTGCAAGACAAATATAAAATCACAATTCATAACCGGTACAATGCAATAGAGAAGATACAAAGCATTGATGAACAGTGGGAAATGCTAAAAGAATCAATGCAACAAACATCAAAAGAGTTCATACCACCAGTGAGAAAATAAATAAAGAAAATAAAGATGAGTATAAGAGATTAAATAAAGAAATTGTAATAAAATGCAATGAAGCAAAAGAAGCATGGCTAAAAAAGAGATTGAAATGCAACAAAAAGGAGATGCCAAAGCTATATACAAACAGATTGAAGAATTAACAGGAAGAAAAACGCAATCAAAAACTGGATGTTTAAGATCAAAGGAAAGAGAACTGTTGATTGAATAAGAAAGCATAAGGAAACGATGGACAAAATACATTAAAGATCTTTATAATGATGAACAACCAGAAGTAAATATTAAGGATAATGGAGAAGGACCAGAAATACTCGGGAGCCGTGTATGCTCAGTGGTTAGTGAACTGGACTACAAAGGACAAGGGGTAGGGTTCGATCCCAACCGATGGCCTCCGGGTTCACCCAGCCTTTAATGGGTACCAGATTTTTTTCTGGGACAGTGAAGCGGCACGGGTGTAATGCCGACCACATTACCCCAAAAATCATGTGCCGAAGGTCTGTAAAATTTATGGTCACTAACACCATATTCCCTATACGCCGCTTGGCGTGACGGGGGTACTTTACTTTTTTTACCAGAAATACTCAGAGAAGAAGTGGAAGATGCCTTGCGCAATATGAAAGCAGGAAAAGCTCCTGGACCAGATAATATAACTAAAGAAGAGATTGAAGCCATAGTTGATTTTGGAATAGAAATAATTTAAAAAATATTGAATGATATCTACAACAGCGGATATATACCAGACGACATGCTCAAATCAATATCCATAGCTCTACCAAAGAAATCGGTTGCGATTGAATGCAATGATCTTTGCACAATAAGCCATATGAGTAATATGACTAAGATATTACTAAGAATCATCATGCGAAGAGTGTGAAACAAAATCAGTCCAGAAATTAGTGATGAACAGTGTGGTTTTGTTAGAGAGAAAGGAACAAGCAATGCCATATACATCATAAAATCTTTAGTGGAAAGAGCCATAGAGGTGAAAACAGATCTATACCTATGTTTCATAGATTATACCAAAGCATTTGACAAAGTAAAGCACCAAAAAATAATCACAATTTTAGAAAGCATAAACATAGACAGCAAAGATTTAAGAATAATAAAGAACATGTACTGGCAACAAACAGCGGCCATAAGAACTGGAAACTAATTGAGAATGTTTCAACAAATAAAACAGGGTGTTAGGCAAGGTTGTGTGCTGTCACCAAATTTAATATTTATAGTGAGATTATTTTAAGATCCACAAGGGGCATGCCTGGAATAACAATTGTAGGTCATAATATAAATAATCTAAGGTATGCTGATGATACAGTCTTAATCGCTAAGAGTGAAAATGAGTTACAAGAAATGTTGGACATTATAGTGAAAGAAAGCAAATATAAAGGACTCAGCCTTAATAGCAAAAAGACAGAACTGATGGTAACAACAAAGAAAAATACATCACCTCAGTGCAAAATAAAGACAAGTGGAACAATATTAAAACAGGTAAATGAATTTAAATATTTGAGAACTTTGTTAACCTCAGACAGAAGATGTATAACAGAGGTGAGATGCAGAATGGCTCAGGCAAAAGCAGCTTTCCAAAAAATGAGGAAGATACTATGCAATCCATTTTTGAAAATAGAAACAAGAAAAAAGAGTTCTTAAATGTTATGTAGAGCCAGTCTTAACATATGGATGTGAATCATGGACAATAGGACAACAGACAAGAAAATTACTGGAGTTTGTAGAAATGTGGTTTTACAGAAAAATGTTGAGAATACCATGGACATCTAAGAAGAGTAATGAAAATGTTCTGAAAGAGGCCAAAGCAAAAAGAGAGCTAATTTCCAATATTAGGAGGAAACAATCATCATTTTTTGGCCATGTAATGAGAAGAGATAAGCTGAAATATATTGTAATAACCGGGAAGAAATTGAGCGATGAAGAGATAGAGGGAAGCAAAGAGAAAAGATGCCAGACAGCTTAAGAGAATGGCTTGACAGAAGGTCAACAACAGAAATGATAAATAACTATTGTGATCGAAAGTTGTGGAGAGACATGATCACCAATGGTAGCAGGCTTGGTACTTGATGATAATGATATATATAGAAGAAAATCAATGTAGGAAGTTTATATATCTTGGAAGTTACATAGATCAAGAATGAGACATAAAGAAGGAAAATCAATGTAGGAAGTTTATATATCTTATATCTTGGAAGTTACATAGATCAAGAATGAGACATAAAGAAGGAAAATCAAAATAGTGAAGTCAGCAATGACTCGAAAACCATGAGAAAATATGGAAATCAAAACTTATAAGCACAGAAACAACACATTATGTTTTTCAAACCAGTTGCATTATCCACTCTTATTTAAGCAAGTAAGGAAAGAGTAGTGAAAGATCTAGAAATTAAATTGAATGTATTCAGAAACAGATGTCCCAGGTAAATAATTTGCATACCTTGGAATAAATTGGAAAAGACTAGTGAAAAATAAGAGAAATGGCCATGCAACTAACAACATATCTATATTAAAGAAAAGATGTCGGCAACATGATGAGAAGAGATAACAAGAAAATCATGAAGCAATCTCTCAAATGGAAACAGCAAACCAAAAAAAAAGGTTGATCTAGAGAGGTATTAAGAAAAACACTGATAAGAGAGGCAATGACTGCAGTCATCAGCTCCCTTGCTGAGATTGAGAAGCTCTCCAAGGAAAGAAATATAGGACAAGCCATGATACTCTGAGTTCTGTGCAAAGTCTGAGAATATTGGAAGCATAACAAAAAATGCCTCAGACCATGGAGAGTTTTTTTTTAAATTTCTACCCCATTGTCAAGTTTTGAAAAGAGTGAACAAACTATTCATGTAATCCATTGTGCTCCTGTATTTGTCTCTTTCTACTGATAAGATTTTATGGATTGAAACATTTGTTATTGAGTCCTGTTTTATAACTGTTAAAAGCTATAACATACAAATTGTATCTGATAAATTGTCCCTGTTTCCTTGACTTTCATATAAAGCTGTAATTTTGTTTCAGGATGAGGATAAGGCCATTGCTCAGATGGGAGCTAGTATCCCAACTAAAGACACAGAAGAGGTGAGAAGTGTAGTTGTTTTGATTGGACAGGTCACATGTCTGTAAATTAGATGCCCACCAGCAAATTAACTTACAGCAGTCGGTGGCCAACAGCCGAGCTGAGAGCAGTCTGTGCTGTGACCAAACAGCTTGAGGTGAGAGTGGTCAGTGGCCCACAACTTGAAGTGAAAGCGATCAGTGGCCTACAGTTAAATTGAGAATGATCAGTGGCCCACAGCTGTACTGAGAGTGATCAGTGGCCCACACCTTGAGGTGAGAGCGGTCAGTGACCCACAGTTAAATTGAGAGTGGTCAGTAGCTCATAGCTAAACTGAGAGTGGTCAATGGCCCACAGCCGAGCCGAGGGTTGTCAGTGGCCCACAGCTGAAATGAGAGCAGTCTGTAGCCCACAGCTGACTGCAAGCATCAGGATCAGCAAACAACAAAACTGATCAAGACCCTACTCCACCTCCAAGTTGTGTCGCTTAAAACAGACTAATAACTAGTCTGAGTTAAGCAAGTAGAGATCAAAGAAGGAAGGCAATGTATTACTCAAAAATGCCATGCTAAAGTCGGATGTGTTGGACTTAAGGTGCAAATATCACAGCCTAGCTACAAACCACAATACAACTCATTTACATCTTCTCAACATCCTACTAAAGGGTGTATGATGAAGAGACTATCCATTCCTTTAGTAGCCGTTCGGTGCATGCCAGAGAGAGAGAAAGTCTGTAAATTAATTATTAGACATGAGTACAAGTTTTCACTAAAAACTGTATCTTACAGTGTGTGCAATTGTAAAAAAGCTTTGTTTTGTTTGTATTCATTATTTTCATGTGCCATGCCTCTGTCATGTGTCATGCCTCTATCATGTGTCATGCCTCTGTCATGTGTCATGCCTCTGTCATATGCCATGCCTCTGCCATGTATCGGGCCACTGTCATGTGTCATGCCTCTGCCGTGTATCGGGCCACTGTCATGTGCCATGCCTCTGTCATGTGCCATATCTCTATCATGTGTCATAAATCTGTTATGTGTCACGTTTCTGTTGTGCAGCAGAACTATGAATAACTTTTAATCTCTGGAAGGATGGCTATCCATGAGTGAGTATTGGCTTTGGTTTATGCTAGGGTACAGTAAACAGGCGAATGGAGAGTAAAGAGAGAATAAAATATGCAAATAGAATGTATATTGTATGCTTACACGTTTCTTTGAGAAAATGATTTTATATGATGATTTCTAACAGTCAGCAAAAGGTTTTTAACTGGAGATACCCAAAAAAAAACTGAATTAACAAAATAATACAGTCAAAATTTTATGGGGGGAAAAACCCAATGATTTGGAAGAAAAGTATGAATTTAAAAACATAATAAATTATTTAATAACACAAAGTGAGTACCAGGAATCGTTATCTGATCCTAAGGACTCTGGGAAATGACCATCAAGCTGATGAGGTTGTCTGTCTGTGTACTAATCATATGCTGAGAGTTATTTCCTCTTTGACAGCAGTGCAGATCAGTAGAAGTGGTTAATCTGTTTAATCTGGGGAATGGCCCATATAGTGCTGTTTATTTATAGCTACTTTGGGAGCAGGTCTTGTCTTTCTTTCTTCAGGCCAGGACATTCAAGTAACATACATTCTACAGTTTATAAAGGATAAGGACAGTTTTATGCTTGCGGTGGATGATTTGAGTTTATTTTATTTAAGTATTTATTCAACCCAGTATGCCTAGTTCTTTTTCCCCCCAAAATTAAGAAGATATTGTGCAATCCATTTTTGACAATAGAAACAAGAAAAAGAGTTCTTAAATGTTATGTAGAGCCAGTCTTAACATATGGATGTGAATCGTGGACAATAGGACAACAGACAAGAAAATCACTGGAGGCTGTAGAATTGTGGTTTTACAGAAGAATGTTGAGAATACCATGGACAGCTAAAAAGAGTAATGAAAACGATCTGAAAGAGGCCAAAGCAAAAAGAGAGCTAATATTCAATATTAGGAAGAAACAATCATCATTTTTTGGCCATGTAATGAGAAGAGAACAACTCGAATATATTGTAACAACTGGGAAAATTGAGGGACGAAGAGAAAGAGGGAAGCAAAGAGAATGGCTTGGCAGAAGGTCAACAACAGAAATTATTAACAACTGTCAAGATTGAAAGTTGTGGAGAGACATGACCACCTACTTCAGCAGGCTTGGTACTTGATGATGATGCCCAGTTCTTAGCTAAAATACTGTGCGTTACCCTTTCCTTGTAGCAGGTTGATGTTATCATTAGGTCTTGGTGTATTTATTTCAGAATGAAGGATGACAGCTTATCTCCTGGTGTCCTTATCTTGAGACAGTTATTCTTAGAAATCAATTTGTGTACTTAATTAATTACTTCAGCATTAGACTTGATACATACATTGTTTACTTACACATATTTTCTTTTTTAATTTATAAACCCATAAGTGGTTTCATGGCAGTTGAATGTTATCCTGGTCATGTGCATTTATTTTGGGTCAATAAGAACAACAGACAATTACACAAGTTATGAGAAAATTATGAATGGACAGAGAGTGTTGAGGAAGGTAACAATATGAAATAGTTAATAGAAAGAACTAGTATTAGCCAAGATATCAATCAGCACTGGAGTTGGCAGTAATCAGTGACTTCTGACTGCTTGCGTCAGGATTAATGGCAACATCTGATCAAGGTCCTACTTCACTTCCTCACAGTGGCTCTGGTCAGTGAGTAGGAATCAAGGGGGATGGCTTCCCCATACCCAAAATGCCATGCTGATGTCAGATGTATTGGGTTGAGAAGTGTAAGTATAACAGGTTCCTGTAAACCATAATGCAACAATGCCAACTTAATATATTTTGAAAGAGGGATGATGTTACATTGTAAGGACCTGCAAGGGAATTTAGAAATACCTGCAAATTGATTTCTAGGAACAACTGTCTCAAGATAAGGACACCAGGAAATAACCTAATTGTCATCCTTAATTCTGAAATAAATACTCCAAGACCTAACGATAACATCAACCTGCTACACAGGAAATGGCAAAGCACAGTATTTCAACTGGGCATACTGGGTTGAATAAATACTTAAATAGAATAAACTCATTACATGGCATTGAACCCAAAGGGCATCAGCTCACAGATCGCTTGATCCATAACAACAACAACAAATGGATAATGAAGAGGATAAGTTGTTGAAGCAGAATGAAGGAATTAAGTTATTTGTGGGTTATTATCATTGCACATGTCATCTGAACATGTGCAAAGGTGCTCAGATCCCCTCCTTAGAATGCCCAGCAGTTGACGACTCAAGCTCTGTGTTGGTTGATAAGTCCTCTTATGCGCCCACTAAGTCTCTTGTTTCTGGATGTACCCATCTTTACTCCCATCTCTTTCATCTGAAGGAGTGACATGGACTCACGATTGTTAAAGTCCTGTTCCCTTCCTACATCTCAGATGGCATTAATGATGTCCGCCTGTTCCATTTATTGACCATCATCGGTGACAACGGCTAGCAAGCTTGTCCGCTCTTTCATTTCCCTGGACTCCCACATATCCAGGGATGTAGACAAAGGTAACTCTGTGTATCATTGACTTCTGCAATGACTTGACCCACTGCCAGCGTACAGAGTCCTGTCTGAACTTTTCTTATCACAAACCGTACAGGCATGGGTGTAGACTTGTGACTCCAACCAGATGAATGTCCCAGTCGCTGCCATCATTTCCATGGTCATAATCTACACACTGCTGTCTCCTTTAATTTTTCTGCCTGCAGAGCATACTGTAAATGTGCATGCACTCCTTTGGTATCATACCATGAATCCATCTGCATAAATGATCGCATCTATAGAAAGAAGATCTGTAGTATCCATATCATCATCATCAAGTACCAGGCCCGCTGGCGCAGGTGATCATGTCTCTCCACAACTTTTTGATCTCGAAAGTTATTTATTATTTCTTCTCTCTTCTTTCCTCAATTTTTCCGGTTGTTACATTATATTCCAGCTTATCTCTTCTCATTACATGGCCAAAAAAATTATGATTGTTTCTTCTTAATATTGGAAATTGGCTCTCTTTTTGCTTTGGCCTCTATCAGAACGTTTTCATTACTCTTCTTAGCTGTCCATGGTACTCTCAACATTCTTTAGCAAAACCAAATTTCTACAGACTCCAGTGATTTTCTTGTCTGTTGTCATATTGTCCATGATTCACACCAATATGTTAAGACATAACATTTAAGAACTCTTTTTTCTTGTTTCTATTGTCAAAAATGGATTGCATAGTATCTTCCTCATTTTTTGGAAAGCTGCTTTTGCCTGAGCTATTCTGCATCTCACTTCTGTTGTACATCTAGTATCCATACACAAAAGTAAATGATCATCTTTATTGATTTATCTAATCTATAAACAGGAACAGGAGAAGAAGCGCCAGCAAGAGTTGGAGCAGCTTAGAGCAGAACTGGCAAACATCACTTCTGATCTTGAGAAGCTGGACTTGGAAGTTAGGAAGTTTACAGCAGGCCGCCAGCAGATGGAAGAGGCCATTTCTGCAGAAGAGAAGAGTGCAGAGGATAAAAAAGAAGCATATGCTGTCAAAAAGAGGACCGTGGATTTGTTACCAGAAGCAGAGGCTAACATTGCAAAGCTACAGGTAAATGCTTCTCCTTGTGTTTTTTGAGAGGCTAACATTGCAATGCTACAGGTAAATGCTTGTCCTGGTGTTTTTTGAGAGGCTAACATTGTAATGCTACAGGTAAATGCTTGTCCTGGTGTTTTTTGAGAGGCTAACATTGCAATGCTACAGGTAAATGCTTGTCCTGGTGATTTTTGAGAGGCTAACATTGCAATGCTACAGGTAAATGCTTGTCCTAGTGTTTTTTGAGAGGCTAACATTGCAATGCTACAGGTAAGTACTTGTCCTAGTATGATTGACTATTCATATCATTCGGGGGTTGGGTGGTCCAGAGGTGAGATGTCAGCCTCTAGACAAGAAGGTCCTGGTTTTGATTCCCACCACAGGCAGTGGACAAGTAAAAAAAAAATTAATTAAATCGAATCTGTGGGTTTACCCTCCCCTGGTCTTTGGGATCCGTTGTCTAGCCCTCTTGGAAAATGGCAAAAAACAGGAGGTCCTGTGTGCACTCTGCGTATGTTAAGGAACCCTTGGCAGTTGAAAATTTAAAAGAGTAGGCCAAAAAATGACCGCAGCCCAGGTAAAATTAAAAGGAAAAATCCACCCAAAACATTTAAACTCTCAGTGATAAAAATATGAGAGTACCTTTGAAGACAGAGAATATCTGCCTGTAAGGTGGGGGACACCTTAGCACATGCCACTATAAAAAATATTTAAAAATTATATTCACCCAAAATTCAGTCTGTCAGGACTTCGCTAGAGAGAGCTGGTGAGCACAAACAAACAAACAGCAGCAAACATTTATATTATTCTCAATTGTTTGCTTTAACCTCACTGTGGAATTTTAGTTTTTGGAGTTCACCTAACCTATAAAAATTGGGTACCAGAGATGTTTTTTTCTGGGAAAATAGGGCTGCCTGGTGTAATACTGACACCTCACATATAAATATGTCAATGATCATTGGAAAATATGAGTGCTAAACACTGTCCCTCATAAATGCCGTTAGATATAATGGGAACCCTTAGTTGCTTAACTTATATCTGTCTGTCTAACCTATCTATTTGTCTAATCTGTCTGCCTATCTATCTGTCTGTCTCTCTAACCTGTCTATTTGTCTAATCTATCTAATATGTCTATCTAATCTATCTGTCTGTCTGTCTAACCTATATGTTTGTCTATCTATCTTTCGTTTGTCTAATCTATCTGTCTTTTCGGGCTGAAAATGGAACAGTGTGGAAATAAAAAAAACTATTCATGTTCGATGATTCTATATAGAGCCAATTCTAACCTATGGAAATGAATCATGGACAGTAGAGAAATAAATTAAAAGATGATTAGAGGCCACAGAGATGGGATTTCTCAGAAGAATGTTGAAAGTTCCATGGACAGCTAAAAAGACCAATGAGGGAATTCTCAAAGAGGCCAACACAAAAAGGGAGCTCGAAAGAGACAATTGACCTTTTTTCAGGCGTATCATGAGAAGAGGAAAGTTGAAATACTTGGTTACAACTGGCAAAATACAGGGCTAGAGAGATCGCGGATGACAAAGAGAATAGATGCTAGATATGCTTGGTGACATGGCAGGGAAAATGGTCAACAATAGAAATGATACGATGCACTGTGGATAGAAGATTTGCAAGGATATGATTGTCTATGCTTAGCCAGAATGGCACATGATGATGATCATATTATGTAATAAGCATGTGTCTTTCTGATGCTCTTTTTGTCAACATCAGCTGTTGAATACAGAGACTGATGAAATATGAATCAAATAATAATTCTTGCTACTAAAAGTATTTAATTTTGCTGAGCAAAATTTACTTTCAATTTCCAGCCAGGAATTTTGTTGAAAGGGTAAAACATTTTTTTTTCTTTTCCTTTTTTTTTTTTTTTTTTCATTCGCCAGCTTTTACCTCTGACGAAGTCCCTAGAGACTAGGAACTGAATTTTGCATGTTAATCCATTTTTCCCTGGTAGCTGTGTGCACAGGGGTCCCTCGCCACACAGGCAGATAACTCAGACTTCGGAGGTACTCATATTTTTTTACGAGTAATTGACGTTTCAAGCCGGGCCTCACTGCTGAGACCAGGGGTGGTTGCCACAGAGAGAAATCGTAAATAAAAATCCCAACCGGTGTAGCCTCGAGACCAACCAGTCCCCCAGAAAGGGTTAAAATTCATTCAAAGTTAGAGTTGCTTGCCCTCTTTGTTTTCTGCTGCATAAAGAAGAAATGAAACTCTTTATGACATTTTCCCGTTACTGAGGTCTGGTTGGTTGGTGGTGGAGGAGATAATTGTGGGACTGGAGATTAAAGGCAGCTTGTCTAGTGCAGTAGCTGTGAGGTGTTTGGATCTGATTTTTTATTTCACCCCTGATAGAAAAACAATTTTGACACCTACTGGGATTTGAACCCACACTCTCCTGGTTTTGAGTTAGACAAGTTATGGATTCAGCCACCTGCTTTCCTCTGCTGCATAGTGTTGATATATTTATTCAAACTTTTTGTTATGAAATTTTGTGCCATCATTTTAATATCATGTCCTAATTGCAGTCTATTGTTGACACAAGTGCTCAGCGTATCGTCAACCTGGGCAAGCAGTGGGAGAACCATAAGGGACCCTTGATAGAGCAATACCAGGCGTTGAAGGAACTCAATTCCAAGAAGGAGGTAGGTCATGCCTACAAAGTGTGAGTATGTGCTTCTGTTTTTGTTCTTCATCATAGGAAGCTTTTTATTTCAGAAATGCACTCTTTTTTAGTTTGAGAAAATCATTTTCGTTTATTAATAGTTTCTGGTTATATTTTATTGTTTATTTTAGTCACTATAAAACATTATATATATCTTATGCAACAAATCTATGTCAATAGAAGTGAGAAAGAGAGTTCATCGGTGCTATATAGAACCAATTCTGACCTATGGAAGCGAATCATGGACAGTAGACAAACAAATGAAAAGATGATTAGAGGCCACAGAGACGGAATTTCTCAGAAGAATGTTGAAAGTTCTTTGGACAGCTAAAAAGACCAATGAAGAAATTCTCAAAGATGCCAACACTAAAAAACATCAGAAAGAAACAATCAACATTTTTTAGGCACATCATGAGAAGAGGAAAGTTAGAATACTTGGTTACAACTGGCAAAATAAAAGGAAAGAGAGATCGCAGACGACATAGAGAGAGAATACTGGATAGCTTGGTGTCATGGCATGGAAAACGGTCAACAACAGAATTGATACGATGCACTGTAGATAGAAGATTGCGGAAGGACATGATCGCCTATGCTAACCGGTATGGCACATGATGATGATGATAAAACATTAACTGATGTATACAATACTGATGAAGTTGATGCAAGAGTTGATTAACTCTTTACGTACGGAAGTTTTTTATCAATGCAACGGAAGAGATTTCAGAGACAACATTTTTCATGGTTTTAAATATCAATCTACATAATTATATTTATCTAACATATAACATATTATAAATGAATTTGTAGATAATTGAACAAGGTATTAGATTTCACCAATACCAAGATGATACAAGACATGTAAAAAGAATATGATTTGATGACGGTTCACACTAATCAAATTGAGAGTGGCGCACTATACGGCGAAACGTAAGTGACCAAAATCGACATGGTGCGGCGAAAGGCACAGAAAGAGTTAACGTGTTTTATTTGGTGTTCGAGGTACTTTGAGTGAAATATAATGTGTGAGAGTTGGGACATGTGATTGTATAAAGAAATATCTTTGCAATGGTTAAACATTGATCTCTGACTAGACACAAATGGTTGTTGGAGGTAGTAGATATGGTTCCAGGTTTCTTGGTAGTAGATATGGTTGTAGGTTTCCTGGTAGTAGATATGGTTCTAGGTTTCCTGGTAGTAAATATGGTTCTAGGTTTCCTGGTAGTAGATATGGTTGTAGGTTTCCTTGTAGTAGATATGGTTCCAGGTTTCCTGGTAGTAGATATGGTTCTAGGTTTCCTGGTAGTAGATATGGTTCTAGGTTTCCTGGTAGTAGATATGGTTCCAGGTTTCCTGGTAGTAGATATGATTCTAGGTTTCCTGGTAGTAGATATGGTTCTAGGTTTCCTGGTAGTAGATATGGTTGTAGGTTTCTTGGTAGTAGATATGATTCTAGGTTTCCTGGTAGTAGATATGATTCTAGGTTTCCTGGTAGTAGATATGGTTCTAGGTTTCCTGGTAGTAGATATGGTTGTAGGTTTCCTGGTAGTAGATATGGTTCCAGGTTTCCTGGTAGTAGATATGGTTGTAGGTTTCCTGGTAGTAGATATGGTTGTAGGTTTCCTGGTAGTAGATATGGTTGTAGGTTTCTTGGTAGTAGATATAATTCTTCATCAGCACAAACACAAAAGACTATTCAAATCAAATGTACTATCAACCCTTACGTATGTGTGTGAAAGCTGGAAAACAACAAGAGATATAGAAACAAAGTTGAACGCATTCGAAAATAAATGTCTAAGGATAATACTTGGTATAGCGTGGAACGAATTCAAAACAAACGAGGAAATTACAGAAATCGCCAATCAACCACTAATATCTTCAGTAATAAAGAAAAGATGATGGTCATATGTTGGACACATGATGAGAAGAGATAATAACCGAAAAGCAAAGCAAGCACTCATATGGGAAACAACAGGTAAGAGGAAAAGTGGAAAACCCAGAGAGACACTGAGAAGAACATTGATGAGAGAGGCAAGAGCAGCAGGATTCGGCTCCCTCAATGAGATAGAGCTGCTTGCACAGAACAGAGACAAATGGCGAGATTTGACAAAATATTTTTAAAAGAATTGAAAACTGCTAGAACAAAAATTTAGATAAGAGAAGGAGTATCTTGGTCTACACCCTATGGGCCGGCTATGGCTCGAAAGGTCAATAGATAGATAGATATGGTTCTAGGTTTCCTGGTAGTAGATATGATTCTTGGTTTCCTGGTAGTAGATATGATTTTAGGTTTCCTGGTAGTAAATATGGTTCTAGTTTTCCTGGTAGTAGATATGGTTCCGGATTTCCTGGTAGTAATGCAGTGTTGGCAGAAATGAAAGTCGTAAAATTATCTTTCCTTTTCTAAATTAACTTTCCTTTGACAGGAGATATGCACAGATATCCAATATACACAATATTAAAAATTATGCAGGACCATAAGTAAAGCTCCAGAGAACTAACCCAATGAAGGCTTTTGTTGAAACATTGTAGCTTGTCTTGTCTTTTTATTAATTTAGCCTCTCCATACCCATTTTTATGTTTTTTTTAAATATTTACCTTGACAGTCAGAAGCCGAGAAACAACTTGAAGAGATCAAACAGTTCCGTGAGCGGATGAAAGAAACAGCAGATGATGCCAGGAGGAAAGATGAGCTACATAAACAGTTGGTTAGTGTCTTGCTTATTTCATTCATTGCTTGTTAACTAGTAGTTTTTTTTTTATGTTAGTCTGTTCTGTTCAGGATCTAATTTTATTAAAATCAAATTTGCAATTTTCATAAAAATATTATTTTTTTTTAAAGATCAGATTAATGCCCAAGCAGTTCAAATTTATATATTGGTCTGTAGCTATTAATTCTAATTTCTGTCACTTACATTTTTACTCAAACATCTGATTTTGAACCTTCCAGCACCATTGGGCATCACATAGGGCTCATAGTGTTTTTTTCCATCCATCTCTGTTCTGGATGAAATGTTTGATCTCATCTAATGAGTCTATGCCTGCCAACTTAGCTTCTCTTATAAGTGTTCTTTTCTGTGTCTCTCTAGATCTTATTTTGTTTTCCATGAACCAGTTTTAAAATTCTTTTGTCATCTCTTTTTAACATGTGCCCAACGTATGTCCATCTTCTCTATTTAATTGTAAATGAGATCATTGGTTGTATGACCACTTCTCCTATCTCTACATTAGTCTTCAATTCATTCCATTAATCACAGAGTATCCTTCTTAGGCATTTGTCTTCAAAAGTGTTTAGGCTTTTTTTTCTCACATTCCTTTGTGACCCATAACACTACAAGATTCCACAGCATCCATGGTTTTCCTGCACTTCAAATAATCTACGGTTTTCTTTCTGTTGTGTCTTTGATTGACCAAGATCATTTATTTAATCATTTTATTGTCTTGCCTGCTTTGTAATATTGTATATATTGCATATTGTCATAGATTGTTTCATTTCTTTTCTTCACAGAATCTAGCTTTTTAATGTGACTTGGTATTATATTTTCCTTTTATTTTTCTGAGCCTGTATGAATATATTTAAATAATTTATTATTTCATTTTACAGTTCAATAAACGGTTATGTGTTATGGTAAAATTGTCACCTACTTAGGCAGCAAAATGTCCAGAGAGGGTGACATAACATCAGAAATCATGGCACGCATCGCACTAGCATCAAATGAAGACATAACATCAGAAATCATGACACACATCACACTAGTATCAAATGGAGACATAACTTAAGAAATCATGACACACATCGCATTAGCATCAAATGGAGACATACCATCAGAAATCATGACACACATCACACTAGCATCAAATGGAGACATACCATCAGAAATCATGACACACATCGCACTAGCATCAAATGGAGACATACCATCAGAAATCATGACACACATCAAACAAAGTGACGAACACCTGGAGATCCAAAGTTCTCAGTAAATGAACAAAACTTAGACTGTTCGACTTCCTTGTGATACCAGTGCTAACATATGGATGTGATACCAGTGCTAACATATGGATGTGATACCAGTGCTAACATATGGATGTGATACCAGTGCTAACATATGGATGTGAAAGTTGGAAATCCACCAAGACTTTAGATAGGGAATTAAATGCCTTTGGAAATAAATGTCTATGTAGGATTTCAAACATAAGCTGGAAATAATAAATTTCAAAAGAACAGATGAGAAATAAATCAAAACAGGAATATGTGTTGAGCTTTATAAGAAGAAGGCACGGGAAATACATCAGTCTTGTGCTGAGAATGAATGAAGAAAGACTTCCCCATCAGGCATCCATGTGGAGACCATCTTGTAAAAGAAAACAATGCAGACCAAGAGAATCACTGCACAGAACAATTGCTAGGGAAAGCTCAACCATGGGACTAATAGACAATCAAGAGCTACAAGAATTAGCAGCAAACCTTCAGTCATGGAGAACTATGACTTCCACTCTACATGCTATCTTTGGCCTAAGAGTATTCAGCCCGAGAAGAAAATAAAATGAATGAATTAAGATGAAAATAATTGTCTAGAAATCATTATATTAAAAGTCCACCACGTGTGACATTTGTGTTATGCTTTGTTGTGTATGGTATTTAGACAATTTTTATGTGTTTAATTTGAGGAGAGAGTGTCTGCGTTTTAGGTCTCAGAGTATGAGAGAATGACGAAGGATGTCAACAGGTCAGCCTACACTAGGAAAATCATGGAGATAGTAGCAAACATCAAGAAACAGAAACAAGAAATTGATAAGGTGACTGACAATCAGTTTAATGTCTACTACAATCTATCCTTCATTCAATCTGTATACCTCTATGTCTGCTGCGCTTTATTTTCATTAATGTTTTTTTATTTTTGTGTTTGTTCATCTAGACAATTAAATATACAGATGCATAAATTTGCATATGTTTAAAGTGTGTTAGTGTCTGTGTTGTTGTCTGCAATGTAAATGTACATATTGTTGTATGTATACAAGTATATGTGCATGTATTTTGTTCAAAATATTTACTAATGGTAAAACTGTTTTAGCTACACACACATATACAGACAGAGAGAGAGAGAGATAAATGATATAGTAATTAAATATTAGCTGGCTGACATCAGTCTGTTTCATTTATTTCATTATTACACATCTGAATTTGCATTTGCAATTTGGTATAATGTCATTTTCAATGATCATTTAGACATTTTATACATGATACGGTTGGTATAATGTCATTTTCAATGACCATTGAGACATTTTATACGTGATAAGGTTGGTATAATGTCATTTTCAATGATCATTGAGACATTTTATACGTGATAAGGTTGGTATAATGTCATTTTCAATGACCATTGAGACATTTTATAGTTGATAAGGTTGGTATAATGTCATTTTCAATGACCATTGAGACATTTTATAGGTGATAAGGTTGGTATAATGTCATTTTCAATGACCATTGAGACATTTTATACGTGATAAGGTTGGTATAATGTCATTTTCAATGATCATTGAGACATTTTATACGTGATAAGGTTGGTATAATGTCATTTTCAATGACCATTGAGACATTTTATAGGTGATAAGGTTGGTATAATGTCATTTTCAATGATCATTGAGACATTTTATAGGTGATAAGGTTGGTATAATGTCATTTTCAATGATCATTGAGACATTTTATGCGTGATACGGTTGGTATAATGTCATTTTCAATGATCATTGAGACATTTTATGCGTGATACGGTTGGTATAATGTCATTTTCAATGACCATTGAGACATTTTATACGTGATAAGGTTGGTATAATGTCATTTTCAATGATCATTGAGACATTTTATACGTGATAAGGTTGGTATAATGTCATTTTCAATGATCATTGAGACATTTTATGCGTGATACGGTTGGTATAATGTCATTTTCAATTATCATTGAGACATTTTATACATGATAAGGTTGGTATAATGTCATTTTCAATGATCATTGAGACATTTTATACATGATAAGGTTGGTATAATGTCATTTTCAATGATCATTGAGACATTTTATACGTGATAAGGTTGGTATAATGTCATTTTCAATGATCATTGAGACATTTTATACGTGATAAGGTTGGTATAATGTCATTTTCAATGACCATTGAGACATTTTATAGGTGATAAGGTTGGTATAATGTCATTTTCAATGATCATTGAGACATTTTATACGTGATAAGGTTGGTATAATGTCATTTTCAATGATCATTGAGACATTTTATACGTGATAAGGTTGGTATAATGTCATTTTCAATGACCATTGAGACATTTTATACGTGATAAGGTTGGTATAATGTCATTTTCAATGACCATTGAGACATTTTATACGTGATAAGGTTGGTATAATGTCATTTTCAATGACCATTGAGACATTTTATAGGTGATAAGGTTGGTATAATGTCATTTTCAATGATCATTGAGACATTTTATACGTGATAAGGTTGGTATAATGTCATTTTCAATGATCATTGAGACATTTTATACGTGATAAGGTTGGTATAATGTAATTTTCAATGACCATTGAGACATTTTATACGTGATAAGGTTGGTATAATGTCATTTTCAATGACCATTGAGACATTTTATGGTGATAAGGTTGGTATAATGTCATTTTCATTGACCATTGAGACATTTTATACGTGATAAGGTTGGTATAATGTCATTTTCAATGACCATTGAGACATTTTATAGGTGATAAGGTTGGTATAATGTCATTTTCAATGACCATTGAGACATTTTATAGGTGATAAGGTTGGTATAATGTCATTTTCCCTCACTAAACCTCAGGTACCCATTTTCAGAGACTGTGTGAACCTCAAAGCCATGTCAGTCCAAAAAAAATTTTACCTATGTCTGGGAATGGAACCTGAAACTTTTTGGTCAGTAATGAGCGCTCTAACCACTCTTTCACTACAGCTTAAATTGATTGAGTAGTGGCTGAAAATGTGAGATTAAAAGAAGATAAGAATGATGTTACTTAAGTCATTCATGGCCATGGAAGGTAATGCTAGTTACAAAAACACAAGCTTAAAGTTCATAGACATCTTCCGGTATTTGATTATAATTATTTGTTTCTTACTTTTTTCTACCAGTTTTTAATGTTTCTTGACTTTTGGTTTATGTTCCAGATTTTAGTGGATACCAAAAGTGTTCAGAAGGAAATCAACTCCCTAACTGGCAAGCTAGACAGGACTTTTACTGTTACAGATGAGCTTGTTTTTAGGGTGAATGTGGTTTCTATTTTGTTGCCCTGTTGTTGTGTCTTGTTGAGTCATATTTACTTGTTGCCCTGTTGTTGTGTCTTGTTGAGTCATATTTACTTGTTGCCCTGTTGTTGTGCCTTGTTGAGTCATATTTACTTGTTGCCATGTTATGGGAGAAGTAGGATATTATAGTTCGTTCAGAAATTTGTGCCCGCAGAATTTATTAATTATCTCGAAAACTGATGAATTTGAGTAATTCTTTTTCAAGAGATCATATTATCTCTATTATATTAATAGATATTATTAATATCTATAATCTGCCCTACTGTCATGCATTTAGGAAAGATTGTTGTTTCTTTGATGCGATTACAGAACCTATCTTTTATCATTATGTAGTCTATTTGAGTCCTCTTCTTACAAAATTGTATTAATCTTCTCCTCTGTCATTTCTTTTTCCTAAACCATGATTTCCTATGATGGTCTTATATCTACCTTTTCCTACTTTAGCGTTCATGTCACCCATTACAATCAAGATGTCCGAAGATTTCACTTGCTTCATAACTTTATTTAGATCTTCATAGTCTGCTTCTATTTGTTCATCTGTATAGTCTTGAGTAGATGCATATGTCTGTATTATTGCATGGTTTTGCCTTCATTTTTAATAGTATAGTCCTATCATGTAGTATGTGCAGTGGGTATTTATATATTTTTGTAGCTCTCGCTTTGTTAGTATCCCTCTTTGATGTTCTGTTGTGTTACCTGAATATATAAATGTATATGTATCGTCTTGTATGTATCCACTTTCTTTCCATCTTGTTTCTTATATGCCTAAAATATTGATGCTTCGTCGTTTTGCTTCTAAAATTAGTTTTTATAATTTTCCTTCTTGGTGTAAAGTCCTAACGTTCCATGTATTTATTTTTAGCTCATTCTTATGACAACAGTTGGAATTTCTCTCCATGGCTTTCTTTGGAATGTTATGTGATGAGGCTCCAATCTCTTTCATGGTGGTCTGCCAAATTCATCTTTTGTGTCCTGAATATGCCTCATGTGTACCACACACTTTGCTGTTTTTGCTTTCTGGGCCGTTGATCATTTCTGATTCTTCCGCCCCTGTCCACCGTCACAGACTTTTTACATTCGGGATGGACATTCCTGCTGGGCGCCATTGTTGTTGAAATATATGTTTGCCTGTTGAACCGCAAACACACGACCAAGAAGAATAAATCATGTTCCACTGAAATATCTATAAAGTTCACAGTCCATCCACTCATCAGAAGTAAACATACAACAAAACGGGGAATAGCAGCACATTATTTCACAACTAGACTGTCACATAAATCATTTAAATATATCAGCAAGAGCCGAATCATAAAAATTACCAACGCGTAGCCGCCATGACACCGGACCATAACAACCAGAAGTGAGATACCTGGCTAAAGACAGATTCTTTGAGACTGGCTGTGGTGAATGCAACTTTCTGCAAAGAACATGCAACCTGATGATGACATATATGACAACTGAAATATGAAAGCTCTTCTTTAATGAATAAGAAAAGAACTGTACCAAAGAAATCACCTTGTAGATGTCAAAATTTACTGAAAACTTTCCACTAATTAAAGACATGTACATAAAAAATAAAGTCTAATCTGTGTCTCATGCATACTTCTGTCTGTCACTCCCCAGGATGCAAAGAAGGATGAAAGTATAAAAAAAGCATACAGATTGCTGGCAGCTTTACATGAGGTAACTAAGTGGTTTATTGTCATCATTATCTTTATTTATATTTCTTGTGTGTCACAAATATCTTCATTTATATTTCTTGTGTGTCACAAATATCTTTACTTATATATCTTGTGTCACAAATATCTTCATTTATATATCTTGTGTCACAAATATCTTCACTTATATATCTTGTGTGTCACAAATATCTTCATTTATATTTTTTGTGTGTCACAAATGTGTCTTCACTTATATCTATTGTGTGTCACAAATGTGTCTTCACTTATATCTCATAAGCTAATAAGACATACCATAGTCATAATTATGTGTTTGAATTGAAATGACAACAAAATTTCAGATGCTGTGAAAACATTGTTTTGTGAAATTATGTGTTGTGGATAAAAGGTCAAGTTCAGTCCTGATCAGTGCCTTTAGATTCACCCAGCTGTAAATGTGTACTAAGGAATTATTATAGGAAAGAAAGACTGTTTGGTGTAGAACGGACAACATTAGTAAAATATTGTGTCATTAGTTAAAGAAAGACTGTTTTGCATAGTAGAGACAACATTAGTAAAATATTGTGCCATTAGTTAAAGAAAGACTGTTTTGCATAGTAGAGACAACATTAGTAAAATATTGTGCCATTAGTTAAAGAAAGACTGTTTTGCATAGTAGAGACAACAATAGTAAAATATTGTGCCATTAGTTAAAGAAAGACTGTTTTGCATAGTAGAGACAACATTAGTAAAATATTGTGCCATTAGTTAAAGAAAGACTGTTTTGCATAGTAGAGACAACATTAGTAAAATATTGTGCCATTAGTTAAAGAAAGACTGTTTTGCATAGTAGAGACAACATTAGTAAAATATTGTGCCATTAGTTAAAGAAAGACTGTTTTGCATAGTAGAGACAACAATAGTAAAATATTGTGCCATTAGTTAAAGAAAGACTGTTTTGCATAGTAGAGACAACAATAGTAAAATATTGTGCCATTAGTTAAAGAAAGACTGGCATGGTACGGACAACATTAGCAAAATATCATGTCAATAGTAAAAAATATAAAGTTTAAAAACACCTTATTTTCTACATACCTTGCTTGAGGCATGACTAGACTTTTTTTTCTTCCTCTTTTACCACATGTGCAGACAGTGTAACTAGCGAGAAGACATGGAAAAAAACAACAAAGTAAATAATTATGTTGGCAGAAATTAAAGGAAATGAATTGGGCAAATGATGATAATGAAAGAAGGAACTTGGATGAATAAAGTAGACAGATGATTTTTCTTGATAAAATTCTATAAGAAAGTTCTTTGTTGCTTGACCTGTTAGTGAGGCACCAAATGAGGGAAGAATGAGGCTTGACCTGTTAGTGAGGCACCAAATGAGGGAAGAATGAGGCTTGACCTGTTAGTGAGGCACCAAATGAGGGAAGAATGAGGCTTGACCTGTTAGTGAGGCACCAAATGAGGAAAGAATGAGGCTTGACCTGTTAGTGAGGCACCAAATGAGGGAAGAATGAGGCTTGACCTGTTAGTGAGGCACCAAATGAGGAAAGAATGAGGCTTGACCTGTTAGTGAGGCACCAAATGAGGGAAGAATGACGCTTGACCTGTTAGTGAGGCACCAAATGAGGGAAGAATGACGCTTGACCTGTTAGTGAGGCACCAAATGAGGGAAGAATGAGGCTTGACCTGTTAGTGAGGCACCAAATGAGGGAAGAATGAGGCTTGACCTGTTAGTGAGGCACCAAATGAGGGAAGAATGAGGCTTGACCTGTTAGTTCCTTGGAATTTGGTGCCAGTGGGTTGAACTCCAGATTATGATACTGCATTTTAAATCATGTTTTTGGCTGTCAGAAAATAATGTAAAGTAAAGTACCCCGTCACGCCAAGTGGTGTATAGGGAATATGGTGTTAGTGACCATAAATTTTACAGACCTTCGGCACATGATTTTTAGGGTAATGTGGTTGGTATTACGTCCAGATAATAATGTACTACTAAAATAAACGTGTGTGTAACTTGGACAAAAAAACAGTTATTGACATTTTATTTTGTTTACTAATCTTTAGAGAAATAATACTTTGGAAGGACTAATGTTTTAAAAAAAGTAATTGAAACAATTAAGAAGTACAGTCAGAACTAACATGAGTAGACAGCCATCTGTTTGTAAAAACTTAAAATTGTTATGTACCAACTATACTGCACACCAGCTGTAGTTTTAAAAATAAAAATGTATGGTCACAATAAGATGTCATGGGTGAGTGGCTTGAACATTTAGGAAGGTACATGGCTGAGGAAAAGCAACCATGCGTGTATAACTAGATTTTTAAAAGTGGTTATGGTTATGGTTGTGGAAGGCAAACAAATTAAAATCCATAATTGCTCAACCGCCCGTGCCAGTGGAATTATCCTAATTGATATCTCATCTCCCAAACAAAGAAAGGTAGCTGCAGTCCCCATCATAGCAATCTCAGCACACGCCAAAAGATATAAGGCGAAACTGCACAGAAAGTTGATGATGATGATGATGATGATGCGTTCGTCCGATGATTTGAGGTATTCTAACGGATACGAACCGTAGACTTCCTCCTCGTCATCCGCCCTTAAAAGGACGTTAAGTGGACGTAGTTACGTTGTGTTGCAGTTTGCAGTGTAACACTGTGATATCTGCGCCTTTCGGCCCAACACATCCGATTTCAGCCGACGCTTTTTTGTGTACCGGGTTCGTCTTCCCACTTCGATCCCTGCTCGCTTGGCCAGACTAGACAGGTTAGTCTGTTTCTAGAGGCACCACGAAGAGGTGTAGCAGGGTCTGGATGGTTCTGGTTCACCGATCCTGGCGCAAGCCATCAGTTATGAGTCACTGACAACTTCCAGCTCTGGTGCTGGGTGGGGCGCGCCTTCGCCTCCGCACAGAAAGTGAACACAGCCATCTGTTCCCCATTATACTATATCATCATTCATCGTAAGCAATCAGAATATCAAAACAGGATTAAAACGGATGAAACACACAGCTCACAGTGTTCACAGAGCATTTAACTCAGTAGCTCTGGTGGCAAGCCGGACTTGGAATACGAGGGAACTATTTTTTTAAGGAAACTAATTTTTTTTTTTATTAATTTTGAAATGGTAACTTTTACAACTCAGTGGTAATCTGGGTAAGTTCCAAGAAGTTATTATATTAGTAAGACTATCACTTCATGGTCTAACATGTTGTGGATGCTATAGTCATTCTTATAGTTACCTTTTATCAAATGAGTCTCCTTGGCACTGAACACTTTAGTTCATTAGAAATTTCATCCATTATAGTTTCTTTCTTTCTGACATTCACCCAATGATTGCTAAAGTTTCTGACATTCACCCAATGATTGCTAAAGTTTCTGACATTCACCCAATGATTCCTGAAGTTTCTGACATTCACCCAATGATTGTTAAAGTTTCTGACATTCACCCAATGATTGTTAAAGTTTCTGACATTTACCCAATGATTGTTAAAGTTTCTGACATTCACCCAATGATTGTTAAAGTTTCTGACATTCACCCAATGATTCCTGAAGTTTCTGACATTCACCCAATGATTGCTAAAGTTTCTGACATTCACCCAATGATTGTTAAAGTTTCTGACATTCACCCAATGATTGTTAAAGTTTCTGACATTCACCCAATGATTGCTGAAGTTTCTGACATTCACCCAATGATTGCTAAAGTTTCTGACATTCACGCAATGATTGTTAAAGTTTCTGACATTCACCCAATGATTGCTGAAGTTTCTGACATTCACCCAATGATTGTTAAAGTTTCTGACATTCACCCAATGATTCCTGAAGTTTCTGACATTCACCCAATGATTGCTAAAGTTTCTGACATTCACCCAATGATTGTTAAAGTTTCTGACATTCACCCAATGATTGTTAAAGTTTCTGACATTCACCCAATGATTGTTAAAGTTTCTGACATTCACCCAATGATTGCTGAAGTTTCTGACATTCACCCAATGATTGCTAAAGTTTCTGACATTCACCCAATGATTGCTAAAGCTTCTGACATTCACCCAATGATTGTTAAAGTTTCCGACATTCACCCAATGATTGTTAAAGTTTCTGACATTCACCCAATGATTGTTAAAGTTTCTGACATTCACCCAATGATTGTTAAAGTTTCTGACATTCACCCAATGATTGCTATCCACATCCAACTTCAGTGCAGCATTTTTGAGTAATGGGTTGCCTTCCTCCGTCAATCCTTACTCACTTAGCCAGATTAGACTAGTTAGTCTGTTTCTAGAGGCACAACGGAGAGGTGGAGTAAGGTCTAGATGATTTTGGATCACTGACCATCAGCCATGAGTCACTTGCAACTCCCAGCTCTGATGCCGTCTGGCACCGTGCCTCCAACCATTGGCATGAGAAGCGTAGAAATGCAAAAGAAGCTGCTTCAGAAATTTCTAGGACACCTTGTCTTGATATGTTCCCTGGCGTTATTTCAATACTTTCTCTGGGGTTACTTCTTTTTATCTGATTCTTTTCCTAAATTTATAATCAGTTTATATTTCCACCAATAAAGTCACATTGGCTTGTCTGTTGTTTCAGAATTTTAATTAGTTCATTCAGACTGCATGTACATTATATGTTACTGTCAAGCTGGTTAAGTTTTATATTTATCAGCTCAGGCAGTCTGTAAGAACATCATTACAGTCACGTTGATCTACTTCCTGTTTCAGAATTTTGAGCAGCTCATTCAGACTGTAGAGGATACAGGTGTGGTTATGAGGGAGATTAAAGACTTGGAAGAACAGGTATTGTTGTATGTCCTTGTGAAACTATTTGTCCTCTTTATTTAATATTTAACATGACTTTTTTAACTTTCTAGAGATAGAGGTGGAGCTGATTAACATAACCGTAGTGGGCTTGCTTTTCACACCAGACACCAGGATTCAAAGCTCACTCATCCACGCCAGTCAACTCAGCTGGGGAAAAAAAAAGTAGGTACATGGCCATGGAGCCTTGGTGGTTGAGTGGTTAATGTGCTCGCTTCCTGACCAGAAGGATCTGGGTTCAATCCCCAGCAGTGGCGGATTTTTTTTTTTTTTTTGGACTGACAATGCTCCGGGGTTCACCCAGCCTTTAAAAATGGGTACCAGAGATTTTTCTAGGAAGTAAAGGTGGCCTGGTATTATGCTGAACACATCACCCAAAAATGTGCCACGGTCATAGAAAAATATGGTCACTAACACCATATTCCCCATACAACTAGCAAGGCATGGAGGGAACCTTTACTTTTTTTACATGGCCATTGGTTAGAGAAGGTCAGGCTTCCAAGGAGAGAGTACTGGGTTATGCTCCTTCAAACAATCTGCTTATGATAAGTGTAGGCCCTACGCTCCACTCCCCTACAGCTGTAAAATACTGCTATGGGACACTTTTATCTTAACCTTTTTAGAAAGAAAGAGAGTGTGTGTGATTGTGAATATATGTTTGTTAGATGAATTAACATTTATAATTTGGGTGGCTCGGTAGCCTACTTGGGAAAACCATCCGACTGAGCTACCAACATTCTGACAACTTGTGTTTGATTCCCGCTGGAAGCAGTGTGAATTGTACTTGTGGTTGGAAAAAAAAATACCCCTGCGGTCGACCCAGCCGCTGGCAGAAATGGTTACCAGGGTATAGTACTCTGGGAAGGTGAGGAATGTCACCTCGCATCATGAGCTTCGATGCTTGAAGCGACACTATTCAGAAGTCTCTGAACACTTCTGGATAGGCGGCCGAGCACATTTTGGTGAAAACTCGCTTACTAAGACACTGATTCCAAGTCTCGTACTCTACCTTACATTTACCTTTATATTCATAATTTTGGAATTAAATGGAGATTAATGAATGTTCATTATTTTAGATTGGTATGAATTATTAATAATTTCAGATTGAGGTGGAGAGCAACAAGAAAGTTTTGAGTAACCTAGAGAAGATTTCTGCTGATTTGCAGCAGATGAAGACAGAGAATACAGCACTGCTTGCCAAGATCAAGGGGAAGTAATTAACTTGTGTTCTAATTGCCAGCTGTCATCAAAAATAGAACCCAAAACATTATCCAGGTCCAAAAATAATCATTAACATAATTACATTAGGATTAAAAATTATTATTGTTTTTGTATTCACCAGAACATGAAATGTTGATAAATAATTAATCATTTTTGGTAGCATATATCTGAATGTGATAATCAATTTTAGTGATGTGATTGTGGTTGTTTGGTAGTAGTTGCTCAATGTGATGTGTGTTATGTGAATGTGATATATAGTTCTACAGATATAGCATGTTGTGTTAGAATATGATTTTGACATTTCAAATGTTGTGTTACACTTGGCATTGCAAATTGGAGTATGACATCTGACATTTTAGATGCTAGTGTGCCATCTTTATTTATATTTAATTTTGTGTGGTTAGCAAATTATATGAGAGATTTGTTGCCTTTATAAATCTGGCTTTTAGCACAGGGTCCTCCTAAGTACTACATAATCTGCCTACCTCATGTCTTTCTTAGGATTAGATTTCAGTTTTTCATAAACTATATAATTTGCTCATGTCTCATTTCCATTACTGAGTGTCCTTGCCGATCAAGGTGGCACTAACAAGAATCATTAATGTTTTAATTACATACAAGTTGAAAATGGTGATGTTATGTTGATATATAATTAATCATTTTGTAGAAAATATTTGATTGTGATGCTTGTTGGTGTCACCTTATTGTGAATTTGATACAGAAGATTTGAGTGTGGCATCTGGCATTTGAGATATGTTGTTTGTTTGCTTATGCCAACTTTATATATCTAGCGAAGTCTCGGGGGAGTGAGTTTTAGCATGAATATCACTTTTTTCTATTTTTCACACCACACTACATGTGCTCAGGTGTCCCTTATCATAAGTAAAAAAAAAAAGTAAAGAGCCCCGTCACGTCAAGTGACGTATAGGGAATATGGTGTTAGTGACCATACATTTTTACAGACCTTCAGCACATGATTTTTGGGGTAATGTGGTCGGTATTTCGCCCGTGCCGCTTTACTTTCCCAGAAAAAATCCGGTACCCATTTACGGCTGGGTGAACCCGGAAGCTGTCAGTTGGGATCGAACCCTACCTCTTGTCCTTTGTAGTCCAGTTCACTAACCACTGAGCTATCGGTCCCTTACCATACAGGCAGATATTCTTATTATTTTTTATCATCAAGGGTTTTTATGTTATTTTAGGTAGGTTTTTTTTTCTATCAGTTATCGCCAGGCACAGCCAATTTTGGCATACTAATTCTGATTTCCAACTGCCAAGGATTCTTTAATTTGAACTGAATGCACGTGGGGTCTGTTTTTTTTTGTTTTTTTTTTGGTCATTATCTGAGTAGGCTAGACATCGCACATCACTACCCGGATACCAAGGGTGGGTAAGGCCACAATGGAACCACGGATTCAAAGTGAAAAATGTCCACAGCCTGTAGTGGGATTCAAACCTGGGACCTTCTTAGTCCATAGGCCAACATCTTACCGCTAGACCATGCAGTCCCTGGTTTGATATCTGATGTTGAAGATGTGTTTGTAGCTCTAATTTCTGTGATGGTAATTTGCGAATATGTCCTATGTCACTTTTAGTTAATTGTTCCAGTTTTGGATGAAAATGTCCTTTACTCCTCTCTTGCAATGGACGGTTAATCAGCGACCTAGTGAGTCACCATCATAGAACATCGCTTGTTATCAAAGCGGAAAGTCAAGTCTACAATTGTAATAACGTGAAACAACATAAATAGATGACAAATAACAACATAAATCGACCCAGCTCCAGTGTCTTCGTAGGATCTCAAACATAAGCTGGAAGGAATACATTTCAAATGAACAGATAAGCGATGAATCAAAACAAGAATACATGTCAAGCTTTATAAGAAGAAGGTGTGGGAAATACACCCTAGTCATGTGCTGAGAATGAATGAAGAAGGACTTCCCCATTAGGCATTCATGTGGAAACCATCTGGTGAGAGAAAACAAGGCAGACCAAGAGAATCACTATGCTGAACAGTTAATAGGGAAGGCTCAACCATGAAACCAAGAACAATAAAAACTGGCAGCAAATCGTCAGTCGTGGAGAACTATGACTTTGACCCTATGTGCCATCTTTGGCCCGAGAGGAAAATTAATGAATTAATTTGTAGTATGTGAGTGTATGAGAGAATAGCCTAACACAAAACTTAGGCTATTCAAATCAAATGTACTATCAACCCTTACGTATGCGTGTGAAAGCTGGAAAACAACAAGAGATATAGAAACAAAGTTGAACGCATTCGAAAATAAATGTCTAAGGAAAATACTTGGTATAGCATGGAACGAATTCAAAACGAACGAGGAAATTAGAGAAATCACCAATCAACCACTAATATCTTCAGTAATAAAGAAAAGACGATGGTCATACGTTGGACAAGTGATGAGAAGAGATAATAATCGAATAGCAAAGCAAGCCCTCATATGGGAAACAACAGGTAAAAGAAAAAGAGAAAGACCCAGGGAGACACTGAGAAGAACATTGATGAGAGAGGCAAGAGCAGCAGGAGTCGGCTCCCTCAATGAGATAGAACTGCTTGCACAGAACAGAGACAGATGGCGAGATTTGATAAAATATCTTTAAAAGAAAACTGCTAGAACAAAAATTCATATAGGAGAAGGTGTATCTTGGTCTACGCCCTATGGGCCGGTTACGGCTCGAAAGGTCAATAGATAGATAGATAGATGTGAGTGTGGTATCTGACTTTTTTGTATGATAATGTGATGTTTGGTTTGTGGTAAGTAGGTAATATCTTGTATTAGGTAGGTAAATTAATCATTACAAGTTTCATATGGGAATGTGACATCTATTTCATTATCTTTGGTAATTTATTCAGCATTCTGTGTCTGGTGTTATCTTTACCTCTGATGCTGGATCATGTTTATGTCTAGCCAAATAATACTTCATCAGACTTCATTATCTTTTTCTCATTTCTTGCACTCCTTCTGTTTCAGTCTATTCCCTTACTCTCTCTTTCTCTTGTCTTTAACTTTCACTTTCACCATTCTCTTATTCTATAGAGAGCGTCATTGTCAGAACCTATTCTAGTCATCATAGCTCATCATTATCATGTGAACAACCCACAAACATTTCAAAACAGAGTTGTAACTGAATACACAGCATTACCTCCAGTCAGAAGTTACATTCTCACTGTCACACTCTCTCTCATTCTCTCTCACTCTCTCTCTTTCTCTCACTCACTCTGGGTGTATATGGTTTAATCTGGTATTGATAAACATAAACCGTATAGGCTTAGTGAATGCATAAAGAAATATATCTATCAGTGGTACCAATGTATGGGTAACTATATGATTATTTGTCACGTCAATTGAAGTCTGTGAAATGAGAAATGTTGCTGAGAGTGACTTACTTGTCACTTTTATATCACTTAGTCTGTGAAATATTGCAGAAAGTGACTTACCTGTCACTCTTAATCAGTTGACGCCTGTGAAATGTTGCTGAGAGTGACTTACTTGTCACTCTTAACCAGTTGAAATCTGTTAAATATTGCTGAGAGTGACTTACTTGTCACTTTTATATCAGTTAGTCTGTGAAATGTTGCTGAGAGTGACTTACCTGTCACTCTTAACCAGTTGAAATCTGTTAAATATTGCTGAGAGTGACTTACTTGTCACTTTTATATCAGTTAGTCTGTGAAATGTTGCTGAGAGTGACTTACCTGTCACTCTTAACCAGTTGAAATCTGTTAAATATTGCTGAGAGTGACTTACTTGTCACTTTTATATCAGTTGAAATCTGTGAAATGTTGCTGAGAGTGACTTATTTGTCAATTTTATATCATTTAGTCTTTGAAATGTTATTAGGATTGGCTTACTTGTCACTGATGTCAATGTCTGTGAAATATTGCTCCAAGTGTCATACCAATCTGAGTGCTCAGTAGTTGAGATCTTGAAGTGCTTTAACAGTTCAGCGATTGAGCTGATGTGAGTAGCTTATCAGTTTGAGGAGATCATTCAGTTGTTTTTTGTTTTTTGTTTTTTTAAAGTATCCTGGCAAGTAAGAATCTTAAACAAAGAAAGTATGCAAGAATATGACCTGCTACCAAGTTCATGCTCTTTGTTTAGTGAACAAAGGTGAAATGAAACAAAATTGGACATGCTGGAAAAGACAAGCCTTTAACAGACTAGGAAAACAAAAGAATGGATAGAGTTATATTTAAAACATGAGCTAGAACATGAGCTAAAACATGAGCTAAAACATGACAGCTTAAAAAAGCTTTACTGCTATGAGCAGACCAAGACATTCACTCAGGACATGTCAGTGTGGCCTCAGAGCACACCTACACAAGATAGGACTCAGTGATTTTGTAATATGCGACTGTAGAACATCTAGACAAACTTCAGAGCATACCTACACAAGATAGGACTCAGTGACTTTGTAACATGTGACTGTGGAACATCCAGACAGACTTCAGAGCATACCTACACAAGATAGGACTCGGTGATTTTGTAACATGCGACTGTGGAACATCTAGACAAACTTCAGGGGTATACACTTCAGGAATGCAGCACGCTCAGAACACAAGAACACAAATATGGCCCACAAAAACAAGCCTGTTTGACAAGTTATGGGGAACCGGTGATGACCTCAAACGCATAGTCTTGTCCCTGACCCATTCTGATCTAAATGCATAACAATAGCTGATCATTGAGAAGAAGGACGCATTGGGAATTCAAGTTTGTGAACAGACGTAATTTATGATGGATGAGTTACAGTGCTTTACTTGAAGGGAGTGGATGTGCTGTAAAATGTGGGCTGTAAATTGATGATGAGATTAGTTTCTATGACAACCTGATGTTCTAACATACCAGCTGCCATTCCTCATAAAACTTTGTTGTTGTGCATTTGCTATCAAATTATATAACAAACTGTAATCTTATATTGAAGAAACTTCCAAAATAAGAACTTTGACTGCTGCCACCTGTACATGAACATAATCATTGGTAGCCAGTGCTCATGTTCATTTTGCAAGTTGAAGCAGGTTGATTTGACCAATACTCACAGAAGTTTTTATTCTCTTGTTTGTGTCAGAATTGATTTGTACTTTTTAAGTATATGAATTCTCTATGTTATATGTGAACTAATATACTGATTGTGATTTTGGAAAATGACATACAAATGATTTAGTAAACATGTGTGTGACTGTTCTTATATGTCAGCTGTGTGATATGGACAGCACTGGATAAATAGTCGTGCTTCTTACACCAACACATGCTTACAATAGCTTCTAATTTTAATTCCATTATATTATTTGTCATTTTTTTCCCTGATCACAAAATTGGCCACACCTAAGCTGACATATAACTATCTAAGTGATTAACCTCTTTATTGGAAAGTTGATGAAAATCTGGAAGAAGTGTATGAATGTAGAGGATGCCAATGTACGTGACTGCTGAATGTTTTGAAAATCAGAGAAGTATATGAATGTGGTTAGTGGCTTCTTATAGGGCAACAACAAAATTCCTCCACATCATGCGAACCATGCCATATATTCACAGGGTACCTATGTCTGGCCCACACTATTCATCTCAGTTTCCAGTTTCCTCCGCTAGGTTGCCCATGATCTCCCTCTCTTTTGTCTTCCTTCATTTTTATTTAGAGTCCAACACGTTGCAGCTCCAGTGATCATTTCAGAATCTCGTCTCAGCCTATCCAGCTACATTTTCTGTCTGTTATCACCGTGTACTTCTCTTTTTTTGGTTGCACATTTTTGGGCAATTCTTTGTTACTGATTTCATGTCGCAAAAAACTTCTGAGATTTTCCTTCTGGCAAGTTGTGTGAGAAGATGATGGTCTATGTCTGTCACTCACCAGCATCTGTATAGAAAAACTGAAAGTACGCAACTTTCACACATCCTTGGTAGATGTCATTGTTTGATGTCTTTATCTGATAGCTTTTATCAGGTGTTTACAGAGTCTCTGGTGGTTGTCCTCTCTCTGTATGTCTGTCTACCTACATACCTATCTACCTACATATCTGTCTGTCTGTCTGTCTAATCTATCTTATCTATCTATCTACCTAGCTGGCTGTCTGTCTGGCTGCCTGCCTGTAGGTCATCTGTCTGTCTGCCATCCTTTTCAAGCTGAAGATGCTACGTAAGAAATTCTAGACTCTCTATGACTGATGATCTTTGTTATCAAGCATCAGACCTCACACAGGACCTGCATTGTATCTTGCCTCGTATCCCTGTTGTGGGCAAGTCACTCAACCTCAATAAGAAAGCTGATGCCTGCTGTTTTTTACCTCTTGCTTCAGTGTTCTTTTTTTAGTTTTTCTTTAGATTGACCTCTTTTTTCTTTTTTTCTTTTACTCTCTGGTTCCCATTAGAGGGCTTGATTTTAATTGAGTGATTGTGGCACAGGTCTAACGATTGATGAACATCCACTACAGATGTAGCTGACATAGCCTGAGAGTACATGAAAAGCTAGCACTGGTAATGTTCCAGGGCAATTTGCATGATGTGACTAACCTTGTGCTCACCACTGGAATCTTTGAGATTGTTGGAGGTGACATCTATGAGTGGTCTTGGAAATAGAGGAAATAAATGCGCACCCCTTGTGAGAGATTTGTCAAACAGTGAGATTTAACTTACATTGAGAGATTTGTCATACGATGTGAACTCACAGTGGTATATTTGTTAAATAGTGAGAAGATTTAGCTCACATTGAGAGGTGTGCCATAAAGTGAGAAGATTTAACTCACATTGAGAGGTGTGCCATAGAGTGAGAAGATTTAGCTCACATTGAGAGGTGTGCCATAAAGTGAGAAGATTTAACTCACATTGAGAGGTGTGCCATAGAGTGAGAAGATTTAACTCACATTGAGAGGTGTGCCATAGAGTGAGAAGATTTAACTCACATTGAGAGGTGTGCCATATAGTTAGAAGATATAACTCACATTGAGAGGTGTGCCATATAAAGTGAGTAGATTTGAACTCACATTGAGAGGTGTGCCATAGAGTGAGAAGATTTAACTCACATTGAGAGGTGTGCCATATAGTTAGAAGATATAACTCACATTGAGAGGTGTGCCATATAGTTAGAAGATTTAACTCACATTGAGAGGTGTGCCATAGAGTGAGAAGATTTAACTCACATTGAGAGGTGTGCCATAAAGTGAGTAGATTTGAACTCACATTGAGAGGTGTGCCTTAGAGTGAGAAGATTTAACTCACATTGAGAGGTGTGCCATATAGTTAGAAGATTTGAACTTATAGTGGGAGATTTGTGATAAAGTGAGAAGATTTATCTCAGATTATAGATTTGTCAAACAGTGAGAATATTTAACTCACATTGAGATATATGCCATACAGTAAGAGATTTTTGACACAGGAAGAAGATTGAACATATAGTTAGAGATTTGTCAAACAATACAGTAAAGGTAGTCCTATAGTGGTTGCATTGAGTAATGAAGTGTTGGTGATTTCCTTGTATTAAGCCTTAACCTCATGAGGTGTGGCAGTTTCCTTCCTCGCTGCCTTTTCTTCCTGAAGAATATCTTTGGGCCCATTTATGGAGGCTTGATGGACCCCAAGAGCCTTTTAGACCTGATAAAAATGTTGCGTCAACTGGCATTTGAACCCCAAACCTTGGTGTCAGCAATTAAATGCACTAACCACATCACCATCGAGCTCTCTTTTCACACAGCAAGAAGATTTATCCCAAAGTTTCATTATATACAGTTATAATTTTGACAAGTTTTAGTATATACAGTTATAATTTTGACAAGTTTTAGTATATACAGTTATAATTTTGACAAGTTTTCATAACAAATTAATACACTTATAAATTAAGATAGCAAGTAATTGAAATATTTTATTTATAAGTTTAAAATTGGTGGTAGCCTTGACCTGCTCCATGTGCGATCACAGTAATTAAATGCATTGAGCTTTGCAATAGCAGTCACTGAAATAGACAAAGTGAAAGGTTAAAATGTGTTATTGCAACAAGATCAGAGAAATGGTTATTGCAACAAAGTCAGAGAAATGTGTTATTGCAACAAGGTCGGAGAAATGGTTATTGCAACAAGGTCAGAGAAATGTGTTATTGCAACAAGATCAGAGAAATGTGTTATTGCAACAAGGTCAGAGAAATGGTTATTGCAACAAGGTCAGAGAAATGGTTATTGCAACAAAGTCAGAGAAATGTGTTATTGCAACAAGGTCGGAGAAATGGTTATTGCAACAAGGTCAGAGAGATGTGTTATTGCAACAAGGTCAGAGAGATGTGTTATTGCAACAAGGTCAGAGAAATGTGTTATTGTAACCAGGTCAGAGAAACATGTTATTCCAACAAGGTCAGAGAAACATGTTATTGCAACAAGGTCAGAGAAACATGTTATTGTAACAAGGTCAGAGAAATGTGTTACTTCTTTCATCTAAACCCTTTTAGGCTTTTCACTTTAAACTTTCAGGTATGTCACATGTGAACTTTCATCATTCCAAACTTTCTCATACTTGTTGCTGTCACCTAACTTTTCTGAGAACTGTCACTTTTTCAACTTTCTCATACTTGTAACTTGACATAATTTGGTCTCAATTGTCAGGTCTGCATCCCACAATATAAAAAGCACTCTACCTACCTTGGAAACCAGAGAGTAAAAGAAAATGATAGACAAATAAACACAGACCTGTTTGAAATATCAACTTTTCAACACTTTAATGAAACCCAGAAGAAGATGGATAGATGCAGTGACAGAAACATGTAATAACAAAGGAAAATCACTAATTCAGACAGTTCGAGCAGCTCAAGAACGACAAATGATATAACCACGACACCTTTTCAGGTACCAGTGAGAAAGAGAAAGGAAGAAAAGAATGATGGAAACCTTTGATGAGTGTGACTGTGGTACAGGTAAGATGATTGCTGAACATCTGCTACAGTCATGCACAACATATGAACAGAGAAATCTCTTTTGGTTATCATCTGTGTCATACCAGGCCTAACTGTTTGGAAATATCACCAACCTTAAGCTGACCGATGCTTACTTTGAACATATTAAGATTGGTGTCTAAAATGTATGCAGAAGACAATTCCAAATTTGGACTCAGTTTCAATAAAAGTACAAAGCCTTGCTATTGAAACCAAAAGTGTGTACAAACTTGATCATCTGCATGAAAAACTCACTGAAACAGCTTTAGGTTTGCCCTGGGTAATTTAGGTTTGCCCAGAGTGCTGTAACTCCCACAACAGTGAATTAATAAAACTTCTGTTTTTGAGGTTTTATGTGAATTACTTGGCCCAGTAATGTTTACATGCCACAAGTCTACAACAAAAGTGTACACACCACAAGTCTACAACAAAAGTGTACACACCACAAGTCTACAACAAAAATGTACACAGTACAAGTCTACAACAAAAGTGTACACACACACATCTACAACAAAAGTGTACACACACCACAAGCCTACAACAACAAAAACACCACCAAAATTGATAAATACAAACATACTTGTAAACTTTTAACCCGACAACATTATCAAATAGCTTGCTCAGTTTCATTGAATGCAAATTCTACCCCCCACCCATCTCCTTTTTCCTTAAATTCTGCTGTTTCAGAATGATATCCTGTCTCACGGGGGATTTCAACAAATGAGTACCACAGACAGCTAAGCTTTTTTCAGAGTTGTATCCATTGATGATGAAGCCTTAAAACAACTAAAAATTAAAAGAGAACTAATAAACACAATTCAAACAAGACAAATACGATTTTTGGGGCAAGTTAAAAGATAGAGTAGTCTCTGTTAAAAGTAATCTTGGAAGGAAAAACACATGGTAGAGAGGCAGACCAAGACTAACATGGACGAGTAACGTCCAAAGATGGACAAGTCAGCCTATGACAACCTGCACCATCAGAGCCAGAGACAGACCAAGACTAACATGGACGAGTAACGTCCAAAGATGGACAAGTCAGCCTATGACAACCTGCACCATCAGAGCCAGAGACAGACCAAGACTAACATGGACGAGTAACGTCCAAAGATGGACAAGTCAGCCTATGACAACCTGCACCATCAGAGCCAGAGACAGACCAAGACTAACATGGACGAGTAACGTCCAAAGATGGACAAGTCAGCCTATGACAACCTGCACCGCCAGAGACAGACCAAGACTAACATGGACGAGTAACGTCCAAAGATGGACAAGTCAGCCTATGACAACCTGCACCATCAGAGCCAGAGACAGACCAAGACTAACATGGACGAGTAACGTCCAAAGATGGACAAGTCAGCCTATGACAACCTGCCCCGCCAGAGACAGACCAAGACTAACATGGACGAGTAACGTCCAAAGATGGACAAGTCAGCCTATGACAACCTGCACCATCAGAGCCAGAGACAGACCAAGACTAACATGGACGAGTAACGTCCAAAGATGGACAAGTCAGCCTATGACAACCTGCACCATCAGAGACAGACCAAGACTAACATGGACGAGTAACGTCCAAAGATGGACAAGTCAGCCTATGACAACCTGCATCGCCAGAGACAGAGTGAATTGCCCGCTCCACGGTAGCCAACCTTCGATGCGGAGACGGCACTCGATGATGATGATGATGATGATCCATTGACCATCCATCTCGATTTTCATTCCCGCAAACGATCTCTCTATCAATCATTCACTCTTTTTCTCTTCTCTTTCTCTCTCTATCAATCATTCACTCTTTTTCTCTTCTCTTTCTCTCTCTATCAATCATTCACTCTTTTTCTCTTCTCTTTCTCTCTCTATCAATCATTCACTCTTTTTCTCTTCTCTTTCTCTCTCTATCAATCATTCACTCTTTTTCTCTTCTCTTTCTCTCTCTATCAATCATTCACTCTTTTTCTCTTCTCTTTCTCTCTCTATCAATCATTCACTCTTTTTCTCTTCTCTTTCTCTCTCTATCAATCATTCACTCTTTTTCTCTTCTCTTTCTCTCTCTATCAATCATTCACTCTTTTTCTCTTCTCTTTCTGCCTCAGTCTCTCACTTTCAATCATTCACTCGTTTTCTCTTCTCTGTCTCTCACTTTCAATCATTCATGAGAGACGCATTCTCATTATAAGAGAATGGCTTGGCAGAAGGTCAACAACAGAAATGATAAATAACAGTCGAGATCAAAAGTTGTGGAGCGACATGATCACCTAAGCCAGCAGGCACGGTACTTGATGATAATAGTCGTTATGTCAATATGTACTATTAGCGCTTAGACAGTTTTTATCTCACTGGACCGGCAATCTTGACACTTCTGGTCAATATGGCGGATAGGCGGCTAGAACCGTTGAGACCGTCTGAAAATTGTTTCTTGTTGCAGTTTCCGTATATTCCGAGTCCGGTTTGCTGCCGGAGCTACTGAGTCTAATAAGACTTATCCAACACAGAACTACAGTCGTTGGACACTGCGGAACTTGCTAAGGAGGGGATCTGAGCATCTATGGACACGTTCGGAGTGCAATGATAGTGACCCGCAAATAACTCAATAACTCGTCCTTGCTCAGTATTCCATAGATACTCTCTCTTTCTCTCTCTCTCACCCACTTTGCCAGAATGCTTTTCGACCTTAGTCCTCCATTTCTCGTCTGAATTTCCGAATATTAAGAGCCTCTCCCTGCATGTCAGCCTTCTAATTTTATTCTCTAACTCACATGAAACCTTCAAGATTGCAGGTCAAGTTCTCAATTTGATCCTCCGTTTTTCCAAGTGTATCACTTCCCTGGTAGGCGTATGTGGCATGACTGACACCACCACATGACTGACACCACCACGTGACTGACACCACCACATGACTGACACCACCACATGACTGACACCACCACATGACTGACACCACCACATGACTGACACCACCACATGACTGACAACACCACATGACTGACACCACCACATGACTGACACCACCACATGACTGACACCTCCACATGACTGACACCACCACATGACTGACACCACCACATGAGTGACACCACCACATGACTGACACCACCACATGACTGACACCTCCACATGACTGACACCACCACAAAATATATCTCCATCTTAACGTCCACAAAAGCTTTCATCGTGCCTAGCCCGCTAAAATACGAAGGGGTCATCACCCTATTGTTCAGCAAAACATGATTGTCTAAACGTGTTATGTAATCTCCAGTGCTGTCTCCCAATTCTTAAATGTTAGGCAGATGCAGTCTTAATGTATGGATGTGAATCATGGACAATAGGACAAAAGACAAGAAAATGGCTGGAGGCTGTAGAATTGTGGTTTTAAAGAAGAATGTTGAGAATACCATGGACAGCTATGAAGAGTAATGAAAACGTTCTGAAAGAGGCCACAGCAAAAAGAGAGCTAGTTTCCAATATTAGAAAGAAACAATCATGGTTTTTTGGCCATGTAATGAGAAGAGAACAGCTGGAATATATTGTAGCAACTGGGAAAATTGAGGGACGAAGAGATAGAGGGAAGCAAAGAGAAAAGATGCCAGGCAGCTTAAGAGAATGGTTTGGCAGAAGATCAACAACAGAAATGATAAATAGCTGTCGAGATCGAAAGTTGTGGAGAGACATGATCACCTACGCCAGCAGGTATGGTACTTGATGACGATGTTGTGCCCGCCTCTTATATACATATTATTGTGTAGAATTGACTTACCTGACGCATGCTCCATCACATAACACTGTACTACAAGGGTTAATGAAACAGGTTATGGGGATCAAACAATTGGAGGATAGCAAATCGGTCAGTAACCTTTTATCGACAGCTTTTCCTGCAATAGATTGATGTATGTTCAGTTAATACCAAGACATCAAACAAGTTGGCACAGACACGCACGAAATAGCTATATATATATATAAATAGAGAGAGAGAGAGAGCAGTGGCTACACACACGATCAGGATATAGACCGCTGATGGGGCAGGATATCAAGCACAAACGATTCCAATAAAGATTACAAGTGAGATGCCATATAAGTAGTTAACGACAACAGATGGCAATGCTGTTGCCACAGCCATCTATAGCAGTATGACCGGTGGACAGAGAAGGAATCCCCAGAAAACTCCCATAATCGTAACGTTTTCATCTATGCGAGCTTTATACGGCTACGGTAATTTTCTCCCCAATACCAGCCCTGCTCGCAAAGTTGAAAACGTCACAAATTTTGGGGTAATTCCTTTCTGGCCGTTGGTCTTACTACGATACATGGCTATGGCTGTTGTAGGTATGTAGGACCAACTGTCCAAGACAACTGCACCAGTATCAATGTGTAAACTGCAAGTTTGTCGTTACATTTATTTTTTTTAGATTTCTACTCCAGTAAAAGAAAAAGTAAAAGTACCCCCGTCACGCCAAGTGGCGTATAGGGAATATGGTGTTAGTGACCATAAATTTTACAGACCTTCAGCATATGATTTTTGGGGTAATGTGGTCGGTATTACGCCCGTGCCGCTTTACTTTCCCTTTAAAAAATCCGGTACCCATTAAAGGCTGGGTGAACCGGAAGCCGTCGGTTGAGATCGAACCCTACATCTTATCCTTTGTAGTCCAGTTCACTAACCACTGAGCTAGCACGGCTCCCTTCTTCTCCAGTAGTTGTGGGCTAAACAAACAAACAAACCTTGATTACATTAAACTTTTTTTTTTTTTTAAATAAAAAATGAAATCGTTGAGTTATTTGCGGGGCGTCATCATTGCACTCCGACGAACTTGTCCATAGGTGCTCAGATTCCCTCCTCAGCAAGTCTTGCAGCGTCCAGCGACTGACGACTCCAGTTCTGTGTTGGTAGATAAGTCTTCTTACACGGCCACTAAGTTTCTCATTTCTGTCTGTGCCCATCTTAACTCTTATCCATTTCATCCGAAGGTGTGACATGGACTCAATGGTTGTCGAAGTCCTGTGCCCTCCCCACAAATCGGAGGGCATTGATGACGCCCGCCCAATCCATTGGTTGACCATCTTCAACGACAGCACAGCTAGCCAACCTGTCCGCTCTTTCATTTCCCCTTACTCCCGCATGTCCAGGGACATAGACAAAGGTGACTACGTATTTTTGAATTCTGCAACGACTCTACCCATTGCCTGCGTACAGAGCCCGCCGCCACTTTTCTTAACGCACAACGAATCACTTAGTATGCAGACGTGGGTGTACTCTTGTGACTCTAACCAGATGAAAGCCTTGGTCACTGCCATCGTCATGCTACCCGTGGTCATAACGTATGCACGACTGTCATCCTCGGCTATTCTGCCTGCCGAGCGTGCTGTAAATGCCCATGCACTCCGTTGGTGTCGTGTTACAGATGCGTCTGTATAGATGACTGCATCTTTCTCGTCGGTGTTATACCAGATGAGACCGTTGACATCTGCATTGACTACGACTAAGTTCTGTTCCCTGCATTTCCTGTCGAGTGTGTCAATACACAAGAATGTGTCCTTGAATGACGTAGGCACGGAATCCACTCATGGCCAGTGTTGATATTGGTAAGCCCACAGACCTGTTTGATGACATCTGCTCGGCCCACCCATGATTTGCCTCCTTTTAGCCAGACACCTTTCCCTGCGCTGAGCACGTGGTGCAATGGGTGCTCTGTATCTGTACTAATCTTCAGATATGTTCGTGCTCTCCAGATCTTGATTCTGTCATCCATGGTTGGAAAGTCAAGAAGATACCTCATTGCTACACAGGGAGTGTCCCCCGTACACCCCAAGATAATGCGCATTGCTTCATTCTGGATTTTCTCCAGCTTGTCAATCTGCGTCTTACTGACAGTAAGAATTGCTAGGGCATACTCGATTGTTGCGAGGACTAGTCCCGAGAACAGACGGGTCAGTAGCCTCTGCGCGATGTTGGCAGCTGATATGACCTTCAAGGCGGCTAATCCTTTGCGGGATTTTGTTATCAGACGATTGACGTGGTCCCGAAAACACCAGGCTGCGATCAAACTTAACTCCCAGGTGCGTCATCAACGTGCCCCTGGTCACTTTATCAGCTCCCATTCGTACCATCGGTGTTTCCGTGTTAACGATATGATTGTTAAGGGAAACCATGCAACTGATGATTTATTAGAATTAACCAAGGCACGTGATACTCCACACTAGGAAGAGATGCCATCGAGTTCTGTTTGCATTGTGGAGGCGATTTCCCGTCTGTCTATATACCAGGATTTAATCAGCGAAAGTCATAGTTCTTCCCCTTTCATTCATTTATCTTTCCATGATTATTATTGTGTACACATTAAATATAATTGGTGACAATGATGAGCCTTGTGGCAGCCCTGGACAAATGGATGTTGGCTCGGAAGACCAACTTCCACATCTGAGTATCACTTCCTCTGAAACAGTGCAGCGGCGATCCATCTAATGAGAAAGGGGTGCACTGCCAGTTTGAGAAGCATGTGCATGAGATATTCAAATGGTACCCTGCTGTATGCATCCTCCAGATCTATAGCAGCAGCACATGTCCCTCTCGTCTGTGGAAGCCTTCGAAGACGTCATAAGCAAAGACTGCCGCGTTGAGCCATGTCTCTTTGTTATATCTATAACCTCCTAGTGTGGGTTGGAATGTGCGTTTATGTTCAAGGTGACATATACACGGGCAACTTTTTTCACCAGTAGCTTGCCCGCAGTGTTCTGTATCATGATGATTATGTAGGCACTGATCTGAGAATGGTCCTAGTTTGGCTTCAGTAGCGGTAGTAAGTAGCTGTGTAGTCACTCCTTAATCTGGCCACTCTGAATGCTGACATTAAACTCTTTGGCCAGTTTTTTTTTTTTTTTCAAGTCGTCGTCAGCTAAATCGCATAGGTCGTCGTACCGAATACCATCTGGACCAGGAGCAGTGTTGTGTGGCCTTTTAAATATTGTACGAATGGTATCGAGGAGCCGCGATAGCTCAGTGGTTAGTGAACTGGACTACAAAGGACAAGAGGTAGGGTTCGATTCCAACCGACGGCTCGGGTTCACCCAGCCTTAAATGGGTACCGGATTTTTTAAAGGGAAAGTAAAGCGGCACGGGCGTAATACCGACTACATTACCCCAAAAATCATGTGCCGAAGGTCTGTAAAATTTATGGTCACTAACACCATATTCCCTAAACGCCACTTGGCGTGACGGGGGCTCTTTACTTTTTTTTTTACGAATGGTATCGGTTGTAATCGGGAGATCTTCTCCCAGCACTAAATCCTTACACAATTCTGAAAGTGACTCCCTTATCCTAATTCATACAGCCTCATCTCTTTGGTCAGTCTGCTCAAGGTAGCGGGCAAGTAGAGCCCTTTGCTTGATAAGAAATCACTTGCTCACATAATTAATCGCCTCAAATGAGAAGAAATAATTACCAATGGAGACATTTGATTTATCATTTAGGTATAACGTACCTTCAACAGAGTTTAGATTAGCTTCAACTAGAAGCAAACAGATTTGTATGCAGACCTGAGAAGAGCAATGCGGTCCACACCCACCTCCCTGGAAGATAAACTATATGGAGTAATCGAATCACTTAAACAGACAGCTGACTCAGATGTGGAAGTTGGTCTTCCGAGCCAACATCCATTTGTCCTGGGCTGCCACAAGGCTCACCATTGTCACCAGTTCTATTTAACGTGTACACAATAACGATCACGGAACAACAGCTGGATGGGAGGGGAAGAACTATGACTTTTGCTGATGATATTCTGGTATATCGACAGGGAAGAGACAGACGGGTAATCGCCTCCACAATGCAAGACGAACTCGATCGCATTTCTTCCTGGTGTGGGTTTCAGGTGCCTTGGTTAATCCTAATAAAGCATCAGTTTCATGGTTCTCCCTTAACAATCATATCGTTAATACGACCACACCGGTAGTACGAATGGGAGCTGATGAGGTGACCAGAGACAAGTTGATGACATACCTCGGAGTTAAGTTTGATCGCAGCCTGTGTTTTAAGGACCACGTCGACCATGTGATAACAAAATCCCGCAAAGGATTAGCCGCCTTGAAGGTCATGGCAGCTGCCAACATCGAGCAGAGGCTACTTACTCTTCTGTTCCAGGGATTAGTCCTCGCACCAATCGAGTATGCCCTGGCCATTCTTACTGTCAGTACGACTCAAATTGATAGGCTTTACTTGTACCCCTCCCGATCAATGTGACTTCCAAGATAGATAAAGTGGTCGATCTCTTCCACTGGTTTGTTTTCCATGTATATTCTGTCATCTATTGGTATTAAGCTTTTCATGACTTTAGTCTTTTTATGATTGATCTCAAGCCCAATTTTGCTGGCTATTGATATTAGTTCATTTGTGTTTTCCTGCATCGTTTTTATCTGACTGCTGATGGAGACTATGTCATCAGCAAAGTCGAGGTCCTCCAAATGGTCTCCCAGTATCCATTCGATGCCTTTGTTACCAGTGCAAGATTTCTTCATTATGAAGTCCATAACAACTCCAAATAACAAGGGCGATAAAATGCATCCTTATTTAACCCCAGTTTCTATTGGAAAACATTCTCTTATTATAGTCCTTCCTCTGTACAAGCTGCACATGTGTATCCATCATACATGTCTTTGATAATATTTATGATTTTTTATGGTAAGCCATGTTGTTCAGAATTTTCCACAAAGAATCTCTATGAATGCTGTCGAATGCTTTTTTTTAAATTATTATTACTGAAAGGTATATTTGACTTATAATTTATGCTTGACTCACCTTCTACAGCGACTAAACTGGCCCCAACTAGCAGCAAGCAGAACGTGGCAAAAAACCTCATTTTAAAAATAAAAATATCAGGCTTGTAGTAAAATTGATCACAGTGTATTTGACTTTGTCTTACAGAAGATTGCGTGGTCTCTTTATAGCAGTGACGTTTCAGTACCAGAGTTCGCTCTCACAAGATAAGCCTTGCAGTTGTCTACAAAACACTGTTGATTAAGTCATGGCGGAAATCATAACATATGCTGACCTTATAAGAATATAACACAAACTGTATTTTTCAGCCTTGCGGATAAAACATAACAAGCCTCCATTTCGATTCATGGTCTTCAATGGAAACAAAGAAGAAGAAAAATGTAGATCCATTGGATCTGATTGAAAAGTAAGAGGTCATTTTATCAAGCTGGAAATCAGAAAGTAAATACACAAAAAAACGAGGCCTAATTTGGTGATTTCCTAGATGTTTAGGGAGCCTCGATGGCGAATGGTTAGTGCGCTCGCTACTGAACAGAGAGTTCCGTGTTCGATTCCTAGATCTGACCTTTTTTACGGATCGGCAGGGCTTTCGTGCTTAACCTGCCTCTTACAAATGGCGAAATATTTTTTCTTGTTTTTTGTGGGAAGTGATTCAGTAATTCAGAGTTCTTAAATGTTACGTAGAGCCAGTCTTACAATATGGATGCGAGTCATGGACAATAGGACAACATACAAGAAAAAAACTGGAGTCTGTAGAAATGTGGTTTTACAGAAGAATTTTGAGAATACCATGGACGCTAAGAAGAGTAATGAAGATGTTCTGAGAGAGGCCAAAGCAAAAAGAGAGCTAATTTTCAATATTAGGAAGAAACAACCATCATTTTTTGGCCATGTAATGAGAAGAGAACAACTGGAATATATTGTAACAACTGGAAAAAATTAGGGACGAAGAGATAGAGGGAAGCAAAGAGAAAAAATAACAGACAGCTTAAGAGAATGGCTTGGCAGAAGGTCAACAACAGAAATGATAAATAGCTGCCGAGATCGAAAGTTGTGGAGAGACATGATCACCTACGCCACTAGGCCCGGTACTTGATGATGATGATGATGATGATTCAGTAATCGATTCTTTCACACTTTAGGCAGGCCTCACGATCAATCACAGGCACGGCGCCACGCGGGAATAGGAAGGGGGGGGGGGGAGGGGAACGAAAGCAGGGAAAGATCGCAACACTATCGATCAATGCAAGGACGGGAACAATCAGCAGACGCACTTTTCGATGGTTGCTAGAAAAGTCGGGAGGGCGGATTTGGAAATTCCCTGACTGAGGTGGCGCGTCCGAACTAAATTCTAAATCTAGTCTGTGGATACTCATGTAACAGTGAATGTGAGGCAGAGTAGGGGATGGTTGATGTGAGGGAGTGAATGTAGCACGAGGAGAGGTCACGGGAAATGTGAATAGAATAATGTTCTGGCAGGATAGCGGAAATCTCAAGACTGATTGAGAGTGTGAACTTGGAGAGGAGGAAATGACGTAGAGCAGTTGTGATTGGTTGAGGGACAAAGCATGAGATGACGTAGCCTAATTTGATTGGTTCAGAGACGAAGTATATAATCCCATGTACGAGGCTGGAGGAGAAGATTCACACATGGAGACTGCTCAGAACTAGTGAAAGACCGGGTGCTGTAGACCCCAGTAGATAGATAGCCGTAAGCCAATGGCGTGTGGAGTCCAAGTCGATATAGAGTGTTAGATTATTTGGTTAGTTAGTAGATTAACTGGTTTCGGAATTGTACGACTAAAGAGGAACAACTTCGCTGCAATCGCCAATGAACTAACTACTGGAGACCCAGTACTTTCCCAAACAATACCGAAACCCTTGAGCCCATCTGATGTCTCCTCATGGGAAACATAAAATACCAGAACTTAGGGAAAATATAACAGGAATCATGAAAAAGGCACCCAATCAGACACAGAAAGAAAACACATAGCAGAAAAACACATACACGATACCTACCCTACCCACAGTACTCTTGGTCCTACATATACACAGATGGCTCTGCTACAAATGCCACCAGAAATGGAGGAGTTGGTGTGTTCTTGACATGAATAACCAGGAGGAGTTCACAAAGTCAATAGCTACTGGTTGCATTCTCAAACAACTTTAAAGCAGAAACTGAGGCCCTCAGAGATGCTGCAACATTGGCTACTCAACACAAAAATAACATGCACAACAAATTGGTGATTCTGACTGATGCACTGTCAGTACTATCAGCTCTAAAAAGCCCCAAGAACAATGAACTAGATGACATGAGAACAACCCTGGACCAACTATGCAATAACGTCCAGAGAGTAGTCATTCAGTGGATACCATCACACTGTAATATACACGGGGACGAACGCGCAGACAAATTAGCTAAAGAGGGAGGGAGATTACCACAAAAAAACCATCCGCTCAGTTATGATGAAGCCAAATCCATCCTCAAAGGTTAGTTCCATGAAAAATGAAAACGAGAACACCCAAAGCATAACGAGAGGGACGGATACCATCAACTATCAAGGAGGGATCAAGTCAACATACTTTGCCTACGCACTGGCCACAATAGAATGAGAAATCACATGTTCACCAAATTCATAATTGGTACAACCAGCCTATGACACTGGAGAATATGACTACAAAACATGTTCTACAGGATTACCCCCAGTACACAGACCTGAGAAGAACAATGTGGTCCACACCCACCTCCCTGGAGGAGAAACTATATGGGGCAATCGAATCACTCAAACAGACAGCTGACTTCATGAGAGAGTCTGGAATCCTACTCTGATTGAGTCTTGATCGCAGAGAGAGAGAGAGAGAGAGAGAGAGAGAGAGAGATTAATTGAAGTAGGTCTCGAATTTACTGACGAGATAGATCATTGTGTTAGTATAGGGAGTAAATATTAGGATCCAGACTAGAGTGATTCAGTGTTGGACCGATTGTGTGTGAGAGACTAGAGTGATTCAGTTTTGGACCGATTGTGTGTGAGAGAATAGAGTGATTCAGTGTTGGACCGATTGTGTGTGAGAGACTAGAGTGATTCAGTGTTGGACCGATTGTGTGTGAGAGACTAGAGTGATTCAGTGTTGGACCGATTGTGTGTGAGAGACTAGAGTGATTCAGTTTTGGACCGATTGTGTGTGAGAGAATAGAGTGATTCAGTGTTGGACCGATTGTGTGTGAGAGACGAACTGAGGCACGACTGCAGTAGAGATATGTGCATTCAGGACATTAATATGTGAACAGTCGAGCGAATTATACACTGCTGGCTTGTGTGTGTTTTGTTTCATTGGACATATTACGTGTAAATAAACAACAGTTACTTCCACGAGAGAATTATATGTGCAGTAAATCAACAACTATCACTTTGTCGTAGTCTGACGCTGTGGTGAAGAACCAAGTGTGAGTGTCGTGGCGCAAGAGAGTCAGTGTTATCAATCAGACTCTGCAGCCCAGACTAGTTCCAACATCAACGCGAAGTACGTCAAATGTACGACGGGTACATGTTAGACACGGTAGGCAATTATCATCCAAGGTTTCTCACCAGGTTAACGGCAAGATCGCGTCTTGGTGACGTCATACATTGAATGGCGTATTCATAGTAAGATAAAGAGACCAAAGTTGTTTACACTCACAGGTAAGAGTGGCCTGGCCTCACAGGTAAGAGTGGTCTGGCCTCACAGGTAAGAGTGGTCTGGCCTCACAGGTAAGAGTGGCCTGGCCTCACAGGTAAGAGTGGCCTGGCCTCACAGGTAAGAGTGGCCTGGCCTCACAGGTAAGAGTGGCCTGGCCTCACAGGTAAGAGTGGTCTGGCCTCACAGGTAAGAGTGGCCTGGCCTCACAGGTAAGAGTGGCCTGGCCTCACAGGTAAGAATGGCCTGGCCTCACACTGACAGAATTACCCAAACGTGTGTCCTTTCTTTCTTTCTTCACTTCCACTTGTACCAGTTCGAGTGTCGAGAGAGATACACATTTCTGGTTCTCGCCCTTTTGGCGGCTTCACTCATTCTCACTTGATACTGTTGTATAGTTTCTTTGATGTTGTATATCAATCTTACTCTCGGTCTGCCTTATGCTCTTCTCCTTCTCTTTTAGTATATTCTTAGTATGGTAAGGAATCACACGGCATTCTTTCTTGATGAGCAGACCAGTTTATTCGTTCTTTCTTTATGTAGCATAGAATTTGCCTAATGCCTACTCTTTCTTTGCACTATCATTTCTGAATTTATCTTTTCTGGTTACTCCAAGCACTTTTCTCAAACATCTCATCTCTGTGGTGACAAGCTTTCTTTTATGATTAAACGTAAGTGACCATGTTTGGTATTCGT